>MU825403.1:1019422-1601922 GCA_029204205.1 Desmophyllum pertusum
CATGCGCAGTTGTTGTGGTTATGTTTTGGAGATTACAAGAATGATACTAAATTGAATTTCTCCGTGTCTTTGTGCTCAGTCTTCGCTAAGCAGAACGCTAACAACTGGTGGCAGCGGTGGGATTTGCAGAACCGTTCGTAAGACGATAATTTTTCTTGTTTATGTTTATCGCTGAAGTCATATTTTGGCTATTTTCGCTCGGAGTGCTGGAGCACGTGGCAAATATGGATTCCTTCGACTCTGGCTTATTTTCAAGTTGTTCAACTCCTGCACCAAACAAATCACCTTGCAAATCCCTTCAACCGGAAAATCCGTTCCGTAACAATCAGGAGTTAACCACAGAAACAGATGCAAGCATTCTGACTTCCGTGACCGAGCTTTGGAACACTGCTCGTAGTGCCAATACCACAGGAAAACAACACAAACAAACAAGTAATAACCGCCGGTTCGCGAAACCAATTAAGCTTCCCCATGACTACGATGGACGTACCTGCTTACGAGATTACTTGCGACATTTCGATAGATGTGCTGTCATAAATGGCTGGACCCCAGAAGAATCAGCCGCGTTTTGTCTGCAGCCCTTCGTGGCGAAGCCAAAAACTATTACATGGTATGTCTGACTCTGATTGTAGAGATTACTCCAAGTTAGTGGCAAGACTTGAATTACCGCTTTGGTGTGGAAAAACAAGCTGAACTTTTCCAAGCCAGACTCCATAACCGCCGGCAGCAGGAAGGTGAGTCCCTCAAAGCTCTTGCTTCTGACATAAGAAATATGGCTGGTTTTGGCATACCAAGATTTAGATCCACTAGCCCAAGAGCGGTTTTCCGTACAACATTTTATTGATGCCATACATGATGTTGACGATAGAATGCGACTTCGGCGAGACAAACCGCGTACATTAGATGAAGCTTTACTAACTGGCATGTGAATTAGACGCCTTTCGCATTGGTGATACTGGACTAATGACATCAAAACCAAAACTTAGGTCGGTCGAAAATTTCAACAATGAGACAAGTCAGCTAGCACACCAAGTTGAGGAAACTGACACAGCAAATTAAAACTCAGCAGCAGCAACACCTCGCTCAACAGGAAGCGTTACATAATCTTGCAGATCAAGTACAAAAATGTATGAGTGTGGAAGGGCAGACCCATACCCCAGTACCCAAACCAAAACAGGTACCCTCCACGACGAAACTTAGTGTGCTGGAATTGTAACCAACAAGGACATTTCCAACGAGATTGTCAATTCCGTAGGAATACAGAGTCTGCGCAAAGCCCAATGTCGGGAAACGAGAGAAAGGGCGTTCCCTGCAGCCCGGGGGAGCGTCTAGATGATTCAAAAGGGCAACTTCCTCATGGTGTCAAAATTGCTCCAGACATATCTCATGGCTTGTACATAAAAGGATTTATTGCACAGCAGGGTGTTAACTGTTTGATTGACAAGGATCCGTAAAGACGATTTTGTCTAGTAAAGTATACGACAGGCTCCCACAAAGTCAAAGATTTTTCCTCAGAATGAGAATACCGATATTTACCTGGCAGATGGTAGGCAGTAGCAAGACTCGCGGTACAGGAGAGACAATGTTAAGACTAGGCAGTCAAGAATTGATGGTCAGTCTTGTGGTGGCTGACATTGCAGATGAGGCAATACTGGGCATGGACTTATTATCTCAAGCCGGGCATCCCTAGACGTTGTTCAAGGAACAGTTACTGTCAATGGAGAGACAATTGACTGTCACGACTCAAGGAATCAATTGCTTAGTTATCGATGTATGGTTCGCCGATCTGTTATCATTGAGGCACATTCTGAAGTTGTCTTCCCAGTAAACTATCTGAAACGAAGGGTTAGAACCCACTCCCTTAACTCCGGACTTTGGCTTGCGTATTTTGGAACCCTGCAATAGCTCTCGATTACAAGACAAGGGATTGGTCATTGCTAGGACATTAGTAAATGTAGGAGGAACTTCAAGTGTGCCAGCCCGAATCCTTAACTTGTCTGATGAACCACAGGTCCTGCAACCTAACACGGTTATAGCATTAGCCAAGCCTGTGCACAGTGTGAGGGAAATATACTTTCCAGAGGATGTGACAGGAACGAACATGGAGCCTCAACAAGCGCAGGGTCAGGGCCTGGAAGATGAACTGCCTGAACCACTGAGAGAACTTGTCGAAAGGGCTCAGCGGATCTTAACGAGGAGGAAAACATCAAGTGGTTAACATTCTGATAAGGTACAAGCATGTGTTTTCAATGAAACGATTGGGATCTTGGAACGAGTAATGACGCACAAACATCACATCAACACTGGAAGTGCCGCACCAATAAGACAACGCCCTCGGAGGGCTGCACCATGGAAACAGGCAGAGATTGACCGTCAAGTCAACAATCTATTGACAGAAGGAAAGGTGCAAGAATCAAACAGTCCATGGGCCTCCCCAGTAGTCTTGGTCACAAAAAAGGATGGTAGTCAAAGACTGTGCGTAGATTATCGCCAATTAAATTCAGTCACTGTAAAAAGATGCATTTCCCCTTCCACGCATAGATGACTCTTTGGATTGTCTGTCTGGTGCCAAGTGGTTTTCCACTCTCGACATGGCCTCCGGATACTGGCAGGTCGGGATGGACCCCACCACCAAACATAAAGCGCATTCGCTACTAGCAACGGATTATTTGAGTGGAACTGTATGCCATTCGGTCTCACGAACTCACCAGGAACATTTGAAAGATTGATTACACTTGTATTGAAGGGGCTTCAGTTCAAAATTTGTTTGTGCTACTTGGACGACGTCATATTCTTTGCTCAAACCTTTCGGAAACACCTCCAGCGGCTGGAAATGGTACTTGTACGATTCGCTTCGGCAGGCCTCAAACTCAAGCCCAGAAAGTGCAATCTTTTCCAGCACAAGATCTCGTACCTAGGGCACGTTGTGACTGAGGCAAGGTGTAACAACTGATCCTGCAAAGGTCGAACGAGTTTTAAAACTGGCCAGTTCCCGAGAGTGCAACTGAAGTCAAGAGTTTCCTTGGTTTAGCAACATACTACAGGCGTTTTGTCCCAGGATTTGCAAGCATAGCTAGGCCTCTGTACGCAACTCACAGAACCAACCAAAGAATTTGAATGGACTAACGAATGCCAACACGCATTTGATAAACTGAAGGAACTACTCACTTCCTCTCCTGTCTTGGCTTATCCAAAACAAGATGGACTATTCATTCTGGACACGGATGCTAGCAATCACGGGATCGGCGCCGTTCTTTCCCAGGTACAAGATGGAGTCGAGAGGGCCAATAGCATACTCTAGCTAGGACACTCTCAAAATCTGAGAGGAATTATTGTACCACAAGACGGGAGCTACTGGCAATCGTCGAATTCACTAAACTGCACCGACATTATCTCCAGGGATCCCAGTTCTTAGTTCGGACAGACCACGCCCCACTACGGTCTATCCTTGCGACAAAAGACCCAGAGGGACAGTTAGGCACGCTGGATTTCCTTCTTGAGCACGCTTAAGTTTAACATTGAGTATCGAGAAGGCAAACGTCACAACAATGCTGATGCCTTGTCTCGGAGACCCTGTGATGACCGTTGCAAATGGTGCCAAGTGTGGAAAAAGAAGGAACCCCTACCCAGGTGTGAAGTGGGAACACAGACCGAAGTGGAAGAAGAACTAATAGGGGCACCTACAACCAGTCGCCCCCTGCAGAACAAATGTGAAGTGGTGAAATTAGAACCCATGTGGACAACGGAGTACCTAAAGCAACAACAGTCAGTAGATCCCATTTTGAAGACCTTCATTGAGACTGAAGAAGTCTGCTAAGGAACGCTCACAATGGCCGGACGTCTCAGATAAAAGTCCTACATTGAAAGCACTTTGGTCACAATGGGATCGCATTTCCCTCCACGCGACGGAGTTATTATGTCGTAGATGGGAGAGTGATAGTGGTGACAGGGTAACATACCAAATTGTACTTCATAGAGTTTGAGAGAGACTGCCCTCAAAGCCCACCACAACCATAACGACAGCAAGCCATAGAGGAGTTAACAAAACTCTCAGTTCTCTTAGACAGCGCTATTATTGGCCTGGTCTGACTTCGCAGACATACAGATGGGTCACCAGATGTCATGATTGTGGTGCAAAGAAGACTTCCGGGACGAAAACGGCGCGCTCCTTTGAAACAGTATGTCGTGGGTGCTCCCTCGAGAGAATTGCAATGGATATACTCGGTCCCCCTGCCATTAACGACCAGCGGAAACCGATACGTGCTTGTTGTAACTGATTACTTTACTAAATGGACAGGAACGTTATGCCATTCCTGACCAGACTGCCCAAACTGTTGCAGAAAAGTTGGTGTCTGAGTTCATTTGTCGGTTGGCGTGCCACGACAACTCCATAGTGATCAGGGCACGAACTTTGAATCAAAGGTCATGGCGGAAGTTTGTAAACTGCTAGACCATTGAAAAGACTAGGACAACACCCTTACACCCCCAATCGGATGGGCAAGTTGAAAGATACAATCGCAACGTTGATAGAGATGCTTAGAGGACAGTTAAATGACAAGCAAGAAGATTGGGATCTTCAGCTACCCACATGTATGATGGCATTACCGGTCTTCCGTTCACGAATCCACTGGGTCAACACACCCAAACGAACTGATGTTAGGAAGAGAAATCGAAGTGCCGTTGGATGCTATTACGGAGTTCTCCCCAGATACTCCGAGTCCGGTCACCGATTATGCACAAGCCTTGCACCAGAGGTTGGCTACTGCGCACGAGTGTGCACGTCAAAAACTGAAGAAAGCTGCTGTGCGCCAGAAACGAAATTACGACAAGAAGATGGCTGGAAAAACCCTTCCAAGCGGGTGACAGCGTGTGGCTGCATCAAGTACGACGTAAGAAGGGGAGAAACCCAAAGCTTGACTGTCCATGGGAGGGTCCGTACCTCGTGACTGCTGCCTTATCAGATGTGGTTTACCGTATCCAAAAAGTCACAGAGAGCCAAGCCCAAGGTAGTGCATTCGGAACAGGCTGAAGCCTTATCTGGGACCACCTCTTAAGAGTTGGATATCTGCTTGTGTCCACCCTCCGCTAAAATGAATCCGAAGTCGTGCAGAGTGTTGCTGCTCCAGAGCAGGTGGTTGTTGATGATGGAGTAATCCAGTCTTCACTCTGATGGCGAACCAAGCATGCACCATTCCGATGTGGAGTCGGAAGCTTCAGTGGAGGAGTTAGAAGACGAGAGGATGATGTCCGGCCCGAGCAAGAGGATGGGTTGCAGAATGCTGAGGTTCCTGCGGACTGTGGGGCTACAGAATCAAGTAAATGATGGTGGAGCCGACATGGCCATGGAAACAAGACCCACTTGCGGAGACAGTGGTAGAAGGAGTACAAAGAGGCAAAGGAAGAGAAGGGTGAAGGCCCCTGAACGTTTTGGAGAATGGGTTAACACGTTAAAACATTAATTGAGTTGATTTACGGAGACGAGTTATAACTGAGTGGCACTAGATTGAACGAGACTTGAACTGAACCCTTCTTTAACTAAGTTACTAGTTCGTCTCTAATTGCGGCCCTTAGGAGTGTTAGTTTTGTTAGTTCCAGTTTGTTAGTAGTCCCGAGGCACTGTGGACAGTGCTACTTTTAAGAGGGGGAGCTGTGTAGCGCATGCGCCGTATTGAGTTTAGGAGAGCATGCGCAGTTGTTGTGGTTATGTTTTGGAGATTACAAGAATGATACTAAATTGAATTTCTCCGTGTCTTTGTGCTCATTCTTCGCTAAGCAGAACGCTAAAAATACTTTCCAGTGCTTTGATGGGTTAAGAGGCGCAGACTTTGACACTAGATCCGCCCACAGTAGTACATACCAGACAGTAGTCTTGGTATACAGGAGTACACAGAAAAAAGTATTAACAGCTGAAGCTCTCGTAAACAGCCACTTGTTGTGCTACACATTTACGAGACGTTATGAATTGTATGTGGATGTGTGACTTGCAAACCACCAATACCCACAGACAAAACACCAGCAAACAAAAACAATGCATTATTCATTAGATCTGAGAGGTTTAAGTGTCGTGGACTTTTGCACGGTGATAAACTAGTTGCTTAAATTTTGTGATGAAGATCTGGTTTGCTATTTTAAACTTACCTTGGAGGAAAAAAACACCCCTTCGAGCTCGCTTTGGTTGGCCGACACCTCCTCTTTCTTCGAGGCCACCGGGGTCAACCTCTGCCATCACAGCGTAGACCAGGTCCCTTGGAACGTTTTGGCCATGAACTTCTCTTATCTTTCCTGTGCAACGCACGATAAACGAGCAAATTTCCCGGGCCATTCATTTCCTTCCTCACGGCTTCTTCTAAATCGTTCAGTTCTATTTCATAGTCGATGTACTTAATATCGAAATAATGCAAGCGACGACAGAGCGTACGAAGGACTCCAAGCATACATTGGATATATTTTGTGAAATAAAATCCAATATTTCTTCCCTCTTCAGGTTCTGTTTGACATATTTTGCCAAATCTGCTTCCAGTTTTCGTCGTCGTCTTTCCAATCATCGTTTCTTATTCGCTCCATGTTGGACGCCATGTTGTTGTATACGAGACTGAGAGCGGAGACTGGTGACTTACTCTACCTCAAAGCATCATGGTCTATGGCACTCCTAGGCCGCCACAATTTTTTTTTTTTGCTATGGCACTCATGGGCAGGGAGGAATTTTTTTTTTTCATTAAAAAAAATAAAATAAAAATAAAATAAAATATATTTTTTTTTCATAAAAATAAAAATAAATAATAAAAAAAATGGAAAAAAATAAAAAATAAAAAAATAATGTAAATCTTTATTAATTGAATAGAAATGAAATGGAAAAATAAAATAAATTAAAAATATATTCAAAAAAATTAAATAAAAGACTAAAAAATTATAGAATTTAAAAATAAAAACATACAATAAAAAAAATAATTAGCCAAAAATAGTGGAATATAAGCAAAAAATGCTATGGCACTAATGGGCCACCATAGTACTGTGATCCTTAGATAGGTTCATTTAAATTGTATCAGCTCAATTGCAGTACCTAAACGCCCGGGGGGGGGGGGTACAACCTTATATAAGCCAATATAGGTATGTGCAGCGCCAAAGGGCATGGTTGTTGAGCCATTTTGGTCTGAAATGCGGTACATATTTTGGCCATTTTGGTCTGAAATAGGGTATGTTTTGTACACTCTGGCCTGGATTTCGTTTGACTTTTAGACAAAGATATTTTTTGCCATTAATATCGGGGAATTTGAAGTCCTTCTCAAATGTTTACACAAACGGAACCTATTCCTGGGTAACTGAAGTCATGTATTAGGACACAACGTCTGAAATATGGTATCGATTTTTGGGTCAGGTCTGAAATAGGGTATGGAAAATCAGAAGCAATCACAATCTCGAGGGCTCTGGGAACAATATGTTTTGAAAGTACAGAAGGCGTACTCGTAATCGTTCTCGTACTCGTACCCCAATCTGAAGATCCGTATTAACGATGTTACAACAACTTGATTCTTTGAAATGTAAACTAGGCTGCTTTACATTTGTAAAATACTGTAAGAACCACAAAAACACATTAATCAAGCCAAATATTGCATGGTTCCGGGAGCGGGAGAAATTGCTCGCCGAAATCCCGGCGGAATCGTAGTGTATATATACACAGGCATGTGCTATCCAAGCGAAAACATTTCAATTTCAGCAAACGAAGGTCGATGCGAAGATAACCTGAGTATCAGGCGAATTTTTCCGCGCTCTCTTTTACTCTTTCGTCTTTACGTGGGTCGCGCTGAAAAATTAACGCCTGACACAATTCCTTAACGAAATGCCTTCCGCCCCCTTTTCGTGATGGATTGACATTGATTGACATGACTGCTAAATAGCCAATCAAAATTACTTCCGATACGCGATACTCGCGAGAATGCCGGATTTCCACGCGTGGAACGAAACAGCTTTGGACGCCATTTTTGTTGTGAATGTTTCGTCGTTGTGTAAGCAAATTGGGGTGTTTTTCGAAGAGAAAACGTTTGAAATCAAATCTTCCCAGTATTCATATCTACATGGGGAGATTTCACCATTCGAATAAGGAAGGACTATTAGATATTCTGCGAGTAAACAACACGGTAAGCGAAGGAATTATTTAAGCTTAAATGTGTTTCGATCGATCATTTTATAAAGTCGACCAGGTAAACTTGTTATAAGCTTAATATTTTTTTATCATCGACTATAGCGTGACGGCATGCGAATTTAAAGCTTATTTTAAATTTTATATTACTGACATTGGCTACTTTTCATCTTATCAGTGATGTTTATTATAGTCAGTGAAAAGTCAGGCAACCACGGTTTGCTAAATTGTCATGTTATTAAAATACGTTTAATAAGCTTACAACATTTATGAGGTTCATGTATGCCGTCGCTTTAAATTGTACTAACTTTGTGCGAATGACAACTTGCAATTGAGGATCGAAGTTCAAAGGCGTTCTGTTATGCGTACAATCAACAGTTTTATGCTAATATAAGTAGAAGACTGCTTCCATGCAGTTGAACGATCGCGATCGAGTCATGTTTATAATTATTGTGGTAATTTTATTATAACGCAAATACAAAATAAACTCACTTGAATAAAATATATACTGTTTTCTGTCCTTTGTCCCAAATAGCGGCTTCCAGACCATTCTCGCAAAGTCAAAAATACGAAGAGTTTTCTGCTCTTTCCATACACTCTTTCCAACATGGCGGATTTCGCTTGACTCTCCCACGCAACGCGCGTTGCTTTTACTTCCGGCGAAGTCTATTGTTGAATCAGCCAATCAGATTCATTAAAATCACGTCCAAAATCTGGACGTGATTTTGTAATTGGCAGACAATCTTTAGAAGAATTGTGTCAGGCCCATTTTTAGCGTGAGACCCGTAAAGAGAATGTAAGGAGCGCGAAAAATTGGCCTGATCGCAGGTTAATGCGAAGAAGCTTTTCCTGAATATTGCTCTCATGTCGTTGTAAAGTGAATGGAGAACTACGCTGTGGAATTCAAGAGCTTACTCTTCTTAAAACCGACATAATTTGAGTTTTGTTGTTGGAAGTCAGTTTCATGCTCTAAAGTTTATGCTTTGAACAATGAAATGTGACTTACACTATTAGATACTATTAGACACTTATTCCATGTTGTTTTATTTTGTTTAGTTTTGACTATTTAGCACTAACTGTTAGATGTTGTTTCGTGATTTAAATAAAATCACTCTACCGCCTTGCGGTTTTTAAATTGCAAATATCCGTGTTTAGACTCAATTCAATTCCTTCGTTCTAATCATTGCTTTTCGTTTCTCTTTTCTTCCTGAACAAAGCTTCCGTTCAGTTTCATTCATGAAATAACTTAGGCCCAGTTCAGACGCCGTACTTTACATGAGCCGAAAATCGAATTGGAATTTAGGCCGACCCAAATTAATTTAGACCGACTGAATTGATTCAGACGCCGAGCTTAATTCAGCCGAACTTAATTTAATAGAAAAAAATTGCTGTTATATTGAAAAATACATTATAATAATTCATGCATTTGTTTCGGCTCATAATTATGAAGTTCGGCGTCCTGAATCAAAAGCCGATCCACAGCCGTTATTCCCGGTTGAGCCAGGCGGGAAGAACGGCTGAGCCGATCACCGATTCAATCAGCCGTTCCGAATTGATTCAGACGCCCGTACTACACATGAACTTAATTCATCGAATTCGATTCGGCTCATGTGAAGTACGGCGTCTGAACTGGGCCTAGGGTCGGATGACCGCTAGTCCAGAAGCTAATTCTCGGCACTTAAGTTTATATTGTGCCGTGCGTTGAAACTGAACGCTAGCTTTACGGTTTGTCAAGGTTTCGCATTAAAAAGAAAATTATAAATTTCCATCGAATTCAACAATTAGATTAACATGAGAAATGAAATTGTAGAAAACCGGGAACTGTTCTGCTCGAAAATTGCTTTCATGATACTACGCAATGAGTATGGAAGATTGTCTAAAAATTTGCCGGTTGCGACTTTGAAAGGTTTCATTTTATTCGCGATGAGTGCGATATCGGTTTTTCAAGTGAAATTTAACGTGGAATTCACGAGTCAGGCAATGAATTTGTCTTGAATCGCATAGCCTTTTATAAAAGGAAAAGGAATCATTTTTAATAATAAAACAGCGCTTGAGAAAGCCATTCAACGTCAACTGTCAGGACTGTCAAGAGCAAGCGAACGAATAAGAATCAAGCTAAAAGATTTCGTCACAAACTTTATATTTTATCCTCGTGGTAGAGGTTTTTCCATTTAATTGTAGACCTTTACGGGTCTGTCAGTCATTATAAGAACTCTGGCAAGTAGCAAAAACTACATAAGCTTATTGAAGACAGAATGACGAACACTTTTACTTCGGCCGCGGCACACTGAAATGAATCAAAAGAAAACCCGGAAAGAAAAGCTTTGGAAAAGACGTCAAGCAATGCTGTAAGTAAGCTTACGGTATGCTTTATACCTTGAACGGACTTAAGCTTATCAGCGTTCAAAATTCTACCTTTTAAATTTCAATGGCTTAGTCCATCCTTGGTTTGAGAGGAAGTTTTTAGACCTCGTTGACTTGTTTTCGTTTCGAATGTGAATTATTTTGTATTCAGTGCTGCGTAAACACTTGTTGACTTCGAGCGGTTGTTTTGTAGCTTCAGTTAGTACAAAGGAACTATTACGGTCAAGCTATCGAAAGTATTAGTTAAAGAATGTAATCAACTATTCTTTAGCGAGAATTTTGACTATTTCGCTAAAAGGAAATGAAGAAAGTGTCATAAAATGTGATTTTAGCGAGTTTACCGAAAAATTCACCACGCGGTAATGATTGTTGTTTTCAAGTGGGTTTTGAAGTAAGATAATTTTATTATGGTTAAACTATCGACAGTGTCACTTCAACAAAATAGAAAGCTGTTCTAAATTTGGCGTATTTTTTTTCCAGCGGACGATTTAACGACGGTTTTTAAAAGTACTGTTCATTGATTATAAGCTTACGTGTTTTGAAATTGTTCGCTCGGTACAAAAATTATATTATTTTGTAGTCGCATGTGGTTTAAGGACGAGGTTTATCCGCTACATTTGTGGCTATTTCTCTGACACTATACTACTGTTTCTCTCGTAGTTTTAGTTTCCTCTCTTCAGGTTTCTTGTACAAGCATCGATCGATGATTGCGTTTTCTTCAATTTCTCGAGAGAGTTGAGTTTGAGTTTCAACGGCTGACTAAATCTTGAATCTCACATTGAAAAAAAACCCCTCATGTTTGATTTTGGCTTAATGCTGACTTTGAAACCATACGAAAACCGCATTTTTATAAGTTAAGAGTGAATGTCCCTTATAATCGAAGAAAATTGAAAAATTCGCGGACACGGTCAAAAATCGATTTGGCTCATATTTTGTCTGTGGGAAGCTACATATACTAGACAAAACGAAATGAGGTTAGATTTTGAAATATCCATTTTAACGGGAATAAACCGTTGAAAACCGACTGAGGTGAAAAGCTCAAGTTTCACCTTCTGCGAACTCGAAATTATGCAGTTTTTCAGGCAGTTCTCATACGAACTAAAACGTAACAGAAGAACTTATCCAGCTATATATACATAGTGTGGGACTTCCTTTATCGATATATAGTGATATTTTTTTGTCTCGTGTTATTTCTGAAGGAACCACATCCCGATTATGAGACGACATCTTCGGCCTTTCGTAAACAAGCCAAAGGCGGCTCAAATTAGCTTGGCAAAAAAGCATGTGGTAGTGTCTCAAAATTTCTAAAAATATTTCCAGCGACTCTAGAAGAATAGTTCTATACGATTCTGGTCTTATTTGTTTGGGATCTTTTGCTATTTTAATATAAAAACTGACCAAACTCGACCTAAATTACAAAATGACGCCATGTTGAAACGATTGACATCAGAATTTATCGCTTTGTAATCAAGTAATTGTTTTGGCCAAATATATCCCCATCGATGCTTAGAATCAATAGAAAACGTATAAATGATGTTTATAATTAGACTGACTCTAGATATACCGAGATATATAAAATAAATTTCGACTATACAATACCTTGCAAATCGCGCCATAATTACGGTGAATTACTCTAGCTCATCAATTCCCGATTGGTCTTTTGCCAATACTACAGTCCGCTTGACATTCACTCGGCGTTAAATTATATTATTTGCATCCATATATAAGAAAAACTCTATGTTGTCTTCATAATCAGTTTCGAATATACTGAGAAACAAACTGAGTGGAGGGCTCGATCGAGTCGAGTGACTGAAATCCGATCGAGTGACTGAAATCCGATATGCGTGATCTCAAACGGCAGTAACAAACTTACTGTCACGCAACCCTTCAGTTCGGCTTTATCTCAGTTACAGTTCTTTTTCATAACGCTTGATCAACTGATAATTTCTTGCTGACTGGCAGTTAGCGGGAAGAGCAGGCGTACTCTTGGACAAATTCTGTCAGTCGTGCAATAAATTCCTTTTTCCATTTAGAGCTGAAATGTCAGTAAGGGACTGTGCAATAATTATCAGGAGGGGGGGGGGGGGGGGGGGTTTGGGGGGTTGGAACATGGGCTTCATGTAGGAAAATATTAGGTAATACCCCCTCCTAAAGGAGTGAATTTAGTTATTGCCCCCCCTTTAATCAGTCAGAAATTATGTACGACCCCGCGTCACAGCATACACACACCTTTATACAAGTACCCTGCATTTTCTCTACACGCACCTGTGGATTAAAATCTTAGAACAGAAAGAAGAGCTCCTACTACATGTTTAATTGTTGGACATCCGCGTCTGGAACAAACATCACATCCGTAGCAATGAACAACAGAGCCATAGCAGAAGGAAAGGAGCATATGTGTTATTTTCGGTCCCCACCTTATAAATAGGTATGGATTCGCCAATGTAATATGTACTTGAAATAAAATGTTAAGGCCCCCCACTCTTGAGTGACTTATTTTACCTTGAGCCCCCTCGCTCTCCTTGCTTTGAATTTACTCTATGCCCCCCCCCCCCCTCAGGTTTTCCAACCCCAAAACCCCCCCCCCCCCCCCCCCCCCCCCCCCCCCCCCCCCCCCCCATCCCCCCACCCCCCGCCCCCCCCCCCCCCCCCCCCCCCCCCTCCACCCCCCCCCCCCCCCCTCCTGCGTAATTATTGCACAGTCCCTAATGAGGCCCCCATTAGGGGTATAGGGATACGGGATATTTTATTTATCTTTGAAATGCCCCCTTGGGGAAAAGTCAATAAAGTATGTATGTCATGTAGTCGTTATGTATGTATGTATGTATGTATGTAGTATGATAGGGGGATACGGGATACTGAAGGAAAAAAATTATAGGGATATGGGATATTGGAAAAAAGATCTATTGGGACTGATATTCAACTGAAACTTTCTTCGAAAGATTCTCTAACATTTCCAATTACTCAAGATTATTTTCAAACAAATTAAAATAAAACAAAATTTAACAATAATTAATGGTAATACTGATCAAAATGGACCGATATGCTGCTGCTGGTTACGTTTGTACATTCCCGTTCGGTCATTTTCAGTCAAAACTTCCGGGTCCTGTTGTGGTCACCTGTGACACCTGTTGTCGAACTGGGTGGTTACCTAGCAGATTGAAAAACTTTGCAAACTTTTTTTTTACCGGGGAAATGATGTCACTCAGTATCATCATTATATAGGATAGAGATCAAATTAATTAAGGGGATAAGCGGATATGTAAAGAAAAAAAATTTAAAGAGGATACGGGATACCCACCAGACCCCCCCCCCCCCCCCCCCCACCCCCCCCCCACCCCCCCCCCAAATGAGGCCTCAGTAATATCCACCCCGAGGTAGATGCAAATTCTTCTTAGCATAGCAACACTTAAAGGTCAAATGCAACGAAATTTGGTATTTTTTCTTTTGTTGCAAAACTGTGCTTTATACGGCATCAATCATACTCAACCCCTCAAAAAGCTGATTTGTGTGCGCTTAAAAGGGACAAAATTGGACAATTTCCGAGAATTTCCGACGGCCTTGAACGAAAACGAACAGAAATGACCGCGCTCGGAATGGAAACGAATGTATGTTTTTGTGACGTCATATGTGGTGAATCTTATTTTCACGCGTGTTTTGCTCGTGTTTTCGCGCGTGTTTTGAAGCTTGTAATTTGCTTGGGTCAAGTGTTCTGGGTTTGTTCGGAGATTATTCCATAGCCGGTATTGACGAAAATGGATGAAGACCTTGACAATTCCTTTGAAAATGCTCAAATACAACAAATTAATTAATCTCATCCATTCTCCTTTTGCATCCCTTCTCGTCGTTAGGGAATGTAAAAAAAGCTTACGCCTGATTAGGGGACCTTAAACTGACCACGACGGCGACCGGAAACGAGAACGTCACAAAACAATAGATTTAATTAGTAGTACAATTGCTCCGCACGTGCGTTTTGCATTTTAGTTCAGTTACATTTCTTTGCGTCCTCTGCAAAACAACAAACGTCTCAAATGACCAAAATTAACGGTATATGGAGAACGTGAACACACGACGGTGAATTTTCCTTTCTCTATCTGCACTTGAACTCTTGTCCCTGTGAATTCAGCTCCTGGACGTGTTGGAATAATCGCGAAATAGTTTATAGGAATGTGAATTCACTTTTTAAGTGACGTTTTTGAAACAGTTGCTACAGTTAAAAGCAGCACAAACACCACATTTGTTGATGTTTTGAAACTGCAGAATTTCAATTCCCGCTATTCTTGCGGACTCGGCGCGTGTATGTGACGTCATATGTGGTGAAACTTCCCATTTCAGACACTCTTCCGTTTGTGGAAGCGAAAAAAAAAGAGGCCAAAAGTCGAATATCTCGGCGACATTTTGTCTAAATCGTTTTTCAAACTTCAGAATATGATTATTCATAATATTTCCCGGGATCATTTGCGGAGCTGTAAAGCTCCGCAAATGATCCCGGGACCGCAAATGATCGCCGACCGGCAAATGATCCCCAAATTGGACCGCAAATGATCCCGAACCTCAAATGATCCCCATGAGTGGACCGCAAATGATCCCGCTAAAAAATTGGGGAATGGCGTGGACGGTGGACCCGATTTTTTTTCCATTTTGAATATTTAGCGACGGAAATCCGAGCCTAGTTTTCGTGTCAACAAGATTCATTTATCTATAAATTTGAGGATTAAAGGACGGTTCTGCGCCATGAAACAAGATAGACCATGGAATTGACACCCGTTACAGCAAAACTACTTCACGAAATCGGCAAATTAAACATTTCTGGTGAATTTAACACACCGGCCCGCTTTGATGAAGTGTAAAACTGGTGAATTTTTTTCGGCTGACTAATTGCCTGTTCCAGGCGTTTCGGATAGTGGAAGGAGCGACGCCGAAAAAACATTCCGAACGCCTGGAATTAGGCTAGCCTCCTAAAATCACTCTCAATAATGCAAATGTAAGCACGAGAAGGAGCAATTTAGCCATTTTCACACTGCAAGCACATGGGAGAAGCAGCTACCCGACATGGACAGTGATAACTGAGGTGACACTCCTTGGACGGTCAGATGACGTACTTGATTTCGAGATCGGATGTCAATCACCGTGCGACAGCAACCGCGCTTTCAGTTTTAAGTGGCCGCTATCAAAGTACCGAAACTATAATTGTCAATAAGTAAAAGAAAACCCTATATATAAGCCACTATAAGCGGCCACCTTATGGCCGTCCCGATGAGAGTTCTTAGAGTCTCCTCGTGTTTTTTTTAAATAGGAGCCTGAAAAAAACAATTCACAGTTTTCACACTTCATCAGCAGTCATGCCGCCAAAAAACAGCATGAAATAGAATTCACGGAAAATGTTACTTGCGATTTCGTGAAGTAGTTTGCTCTAAACGGGTGTCAATTTCCATGGCTCTAGCTTGTTTCATGGCACAGAATTAGATAAATGAATCTTGGTGACGCGAAAACAATATAACCTGGCGGTGTAACTCTTGGTGAAGTCTGCAATAATTCTAGACGAGGATGAATTTTACCGCGAAAACCAAAAAAACAAATTCTTCGAATTAACTATTTTACTGATATCTCGCGTTAGTTCAATGATTTTGAATTATGTTTTTACTAAAATTAATCTGCATACAGGCATGAAAAAAAATCGATCACTTCCGTCATTAGTGACCAGGTCAACTAGATTAAAAAATGTCTAGCGTGCACGGTTTCAGTTCTTGGCAAATATATTCAAAAGGGAAAAAAAAATTGGGTCCACCGTCCACGCCATTCCTCAATTTTTAGCGGGATCATTTGCGGTCACTCTGGGGATCATTTGCGGTTCGGGATCATTTGCGGTCCAATTTGGGGATCATTTGCGGTCGGGGATCATTGCGGTCCCGGGATCATTTGCGGAGCTGTACAGTACTAAATCAACAGCAGATGGCTGGTTTCTTTTGCCGTCTTTCAGCAAAGAAAACGCGTTGTAGGCACAGACTCACGTGAAGTTAGCGCGGACGAGAACGAAAACTCAGCTGAATCCGAGACTCGCCTCTCTCCTCTGTATGGAAATGTGATGAGGGATGTGGCTCTCCATGAGCATCCTATTGTATCGTCCGATCGTAATATCTGTGAACTTGTAAAAAGAAAAAAAACTAAAATCTTTAAGTGTTGCTTGGATATTACTGACATTTCAGCTCAAAAATGGGAAAAAGGAATTTTATTGCACGACTGACAGAATTTGTCCAAGAGTACGCCTGCTCTTCCCGCTAATTGCCAGTCAGCAAGAAATTATCAGTTGATCAAGCGTTATGAAAAAGAACTGTACTGAGATAAAGCCGAACTGAAGGGTTGCGTGGGCAGTAAGTTTGTTACTGCCGTTGAGATCACGCATATCGGATTTCAGTCACTCGATCGGATTTCAGTCACTCGACTCGATCGAGCCCTCCCACTCAGTTTTGTTTCTCAGTATATTCGAAACTGATTATGAAGACAACATAGAGTTTTTCTTATATATGGATGCAAAATATAATTTATGCCGAGTGAATGTCAAGCGGACTGTAGTATGGCAAAAGACCAATCGGGAATTGATGAGCTAGAGTAATTCACGTAATTATGGCGCGATTTGCCAAGGTATGTATAGTCGAAATTTTTTATATATCTCGGATATATTAGAGTCAGTCTAATTATAAACATCATTTATACGTTTCTATTGATTCTAAGCATCGATGGGGATAATATTTGGGCCAAAACAATTACTTGATTACAAAAGCGATAAATTCTGATGTCAATCGTTTCAACATGGCGTCATTTGTAATTTAGGTCGAGTTTGGTCAGTTTTTTATATTAAAATAGCAAAAAGATCCCAAACAAATAAGACCAGAATCGTATAGAACTATTCTTCTAAGAGTCGCTGGAAATATTTTTAGAAATTTTGAGACACTACCACATGCTTTTTGCCAAGCTAATTTGAGCCGCCTTTGGCTTGTTTACGAAAGGCCGAAGATGTCGTCTCATAATCGGGATGTGGTTCCTTCAGAAATAACACGAGACAAAAAATATCACTATATATCGATAAAGGAAGTCCCACACTATGATATATAGCTGGATAAGTTCTTCGTTACGTTTTAGTTCGTATGAGAACTGCCTGAAAACTGCATATTTCGAGTTCGCAGAAGGTGAAAACTTGAGCTTTTCACCCTCAGTCGGTTTCCAACGGTTTATTCCCGTTAAAATGGATATTTCAAAAATCTAACCCTCATTTCGTTTTGTCTAGTATATGTAGCTTCCACAGACCAAAATATGAGCCAAATCGATTTTTGACCGTGTGTCCGCGAATTTTTCAATTTTCTTCGATTATAAGGGACATTCACTCTTAATTTGCGATGCGAATTAAACAAACACAATCAGCGCTGGGCCTCGCTTTCAACTCACTTCATGCAATTCCACTTCTCAGGCATGCAATTCCACGTTGAATACCTCGCATCGATAGCCAATCAGAGTGCGAGAATTATCTGAGCTATGCGATTCTGTGCTAAATTTGAAATGTAGCTTCTCATCTTAGCTCTGTTGGTAAAAGTGAAAGCAAATAAAGGAGTTTAATTGCATTTTTATCCTACCGGCTTCTTTATATTGTCTTTTACTCGACCAATCCCGCCTTTGATGGAGGCTAGTTATTATTATTATTTTGACTCACAAATTTTTAATCCGAAAATTTGTTTATTGTGACGACATCTACCTCGTCGTGTTTTCATAAGTAGGGAATGTATGGGACGTGGTCGGGAAATAAGAAATTCCCCGATTGTCTAGGATTTTCCCGATATATGAGGCTTTATTGGTCCGTTACGGAAAAAATGTTGCCATCGATATCCTTTGTTATAAATTAACGTTTTGATTGTTCATTTTTCTTACAAGTGTCCCGGTTCAAGAAGTACTAGTCGTACTGTAAACATACAGAATTGACCAGCCAGTTGCGTTTCAGAGCTGCTCACTTCAAAAATCGGTCTTTATTCGTTGACCGGCTGATCAAAACTCGCTGACTCGGTGGTAGTCCCCATTGCCGTTTTAGTTCATGAACTTTACAGGCAGAAAGTCCAGAAAAGTAGAGTGAAAATGAAACAGCAACAATAAAAACATCTGAAACAAAAAACAATATAAAACTAAAAGCAAAGCGAATCAAAACAAAAAAACAAACTAAGACAAAAACAAAACAAAAATAGAAACAGAAGAAACAAAATCGATGTTTTTATATCTCTAACACGTAACTATAGTTTGTGGTATTTAATTTAATTATTTCCGAATATTTAAAAAAAATAAAAAACCGTGGTCTAACTTAGACTTCATTTAAATATTCGGCACTAATGTTTAATGCCTGCAATGTTCCGTGATTAACTTTTTTTTTTTCCAACTTTGCTGTTAGACCTTTATAAATGTGTCTTATTTTATTACTTCTACAGTTTCCACGCAAAGAAAGCAGTACTTAACTGTGTTAAAATGACTCTACAATTTTCTTTCATCGTCGGGTAAGACATATTTAAGAGAAACATATATTTTAAGTTTTAAAACAACATTTAAGTTGCTTTTAAGTTGATGTATAGGTAGTTTACGTTGCTAACAAAAGCCTGAAAGCTTTCAATGCAAATTAGTACAAGGAGGTTTTGGTTCCGTGGCGTGTTCTTTTTGAATAACTTCTGGTCTTATTTATCTTTATTGCCTTATAGTCTGTGTTTCTTCTATGTGGTTTTCTCATGGTCATCCCATCCAGCCTTTAGCATTAGGTGCTACCGCCAGAGATGTGTAGATAATGAATGTTATGGAGGAGATGAAGGAGTGCAGTGTGAAGGATCAGACTACGACAGATGTGGGATGTTATCCTTCGGATCAAAAAAATCATGCAGGTAAAAATAGGGAGTCTTCCTGAAAGGAAACTGTCAGTTTATAATGCCTATGATTATGCTTAATATTGACCATGTCTTATTACTGTGTTATTCTATTCATAAGAGTATCGATCCCGCTGTGATGTCCTAATTTATCTGCTGATCTGTTGATCAGTATAATTATGTAAATATCGCTATAAAAGTGATTAAATTATTATAAATTATTATTATCTGTCTCAGTTCTATACTTATTATACGAAATGTGGATAATCGAACAGAAGAGATCATTATCAACTAAGGTCGACTTTATCGCGAAACATTTTAGTGTGTTAACATTTTTCTCATATTACCGTATGTTTTCATGGCAACCATGTTTTGACAAACTTTTCTACTAAACTTTGGAGTTTATTTTGTTTGCCAAATTGACATTTTGTCACGTTCCTTTCAATGGGTTTCTTTTGACTTTTTAAAATCAATGTCGGCGCTTTTTGACATTTTCAAAACAGAAAATTGAAATCCAAGGTGGCAGATGCAAGATGGCGGATTTTGAAATTGTTGTGATTCGAACTCATAATTGGAACATGAACACCACTAAAATAATCAACTATATTTGTACTATAAAAATGACACTTATGTGGTGTAGCATTCAAACATGTTTATTTTAGTGACAATCACGAATCAATTGTGATATCATATCACGCCAAAATAACGTCATACTTCAAAAATGTCCGCCATCTGGAACGGACATCTTGTATCCGCCATCTGGGATTTTTAAATTGTTCAGAAATGTCAGAAAATCACCAAATTTGATTTGAAAACATCGAAAACAATAATTATAAGGATGAAACAATTGCAAAGATTTGGAGGAAACTATTCGTAGAAAGCGGAAATCTAATGAAAATTAAGCTGGCTAAAACGGCCTGTCAAAACTTGGTTGCCATGGAAACATCAAGTCACGTGATCAAAATATTGACACACCAAAATGTTGCCAGATAGTTTTTAGGAAAAGTCATAAAGTTTGGCTATGATTGCTTGAATGCTCTTTAAGTACGATAAATTTGAAGTCAGCGCGGGCACTCCCCCCCCCCCCCCCCCCCAGGCATAATAGGGTTAAGATCATCCTCAGAACTATAGATCGTTTTCACGTGACGTCATCAAAATGCTAAATTCAAAACTATTGATCCTACAAAGCTGTTCTTTCAGTATATTCTATACATCAGTGTAATTAGTTGCTGGGGACATTTTTGTGCCAGCAGATTGCTTCGTTTTGGAGATAAAACGCTTTGAAATTTGAGACGGCCTGGCTGAACGTGACCTGAAATGTTACAGAAACCAATATTGTCGCACTTTTTAAATACTTTTCAGATATGCTAATAATAAGTTAAATATGACAACTAAAGCATTCAGAAGTGAAAACTCATGACTTTGTAGCAAAATCTTTTTTCTTCTCGCAGACATTTTTGGCCGCCATCTTGGTGTACCAAAGTGGTACACCAATATGGCGGACCCATACTAAGTTCTGTAATTTTCTGAATATTGTTTTCCCGATAACGTCGTTGCAATGAACACTACCAAATCAAAACTTGGGGAATATATTTATTTCCACCTACTCTACAATCTCTGAGTTTGTTGATGTTTTTGATGCACGCAAAACGATCTTGTTATTTTGGTGAAAACGATCTATTGCTTGGGAAACCAAGAACAAAAACACTAGTCACTCTAGGCGACCGCTCGTTTGAATTGGCCGCACCTACGCTGTGGAATAGTCTCCCAGCAGAAATTCGCAACGCCAGTAGTGTTGAAGTATTTAAGAGAATGCTCAAGACTTGCTCAAAGCATTGGGAATTTAGGTAAATGACTACCGAGACCTTTGGACGGAAACCCTTTCAAGAAATTATTTTAACGCATTTAAAACTCGTCAAAAACAAAGGTTTTGGTGTGGTCAACCAGGGCGGTCGTGTTTGTGTCGAATGGAGGGACAGCAATTTGCTTTTCTTCAGACCTAAATCTACTTATTTCAAGAAGATAACTACAGCTGCTCATGAAATCAGCAAAGATTAAACAAAGGTACCTGGTGAATGTCTTTTTCGTAGCGTTCTTTTGTGTATTTTACTGCTTAAAGTGCAACTAACCCCAAAAGTTTTTTTCACTTAAATAAATTTCCTTGCTACCCTGATCACGTCTGCGAAAAAAATATCGCAATCGATAAAATCCCCGCGTTTCTTCAACTTGGAATTTTCTGTCCCACGACCGCGCATTATTGGGGTCCTGGGTCGAGATCTTGTGACGTAACGGCGGGAACGTTCTGAATAGCGATAAGAGGCTTTTGCGAGGGCTTTACATGGTGTAGAAACTTCTTTGGATGATTTCTTTTACTTTGCGCCTTCATAACTATTGCAATTTTATCCACAAAGAAATATGTCTTCCAGCGACACATATTCGGAGTCAAACTATGATTCCGAAGATTCTGAGATATGTTTTATTCCGGAATACGACATGGAGGTAGAAGATGAGATCGAGTCGGCTGTTGTAGAGCGCTCTACAAGCAATGGAAGCCTCGATGAAATGGCATATATGTATGCTGATGAACCCTTGGCGGACGAAGAATGACTAAAGACGTACAACGAAGAAGTTAAAGAAAATGAAGATTTAGAACGAATGCTCAAAAAAAGATTGGACGGCACGGAACATGTGGATTCTTGGTGAGTCGCAAGTTGCCAAGTATTGCGTAAATGTAAACAAACGTGGCTGCTGTCATGTCCGGATACGAAATGTATTATTCGCGTTCTCAGTGAAAATTAAACAGAGCAGAATTGTGTTATTCTTTTACCTTCATTGTAGGTGTTCAAGTGGAACTCACTGCAAACATGATTCGCTTCAAAATCTTAGCGAATGTTACTGCTGTCGCCATGTAACTGCTGTTTAGCGAGGTTACAATTTACCAAATATTATACGCCATCCAATAAAGCCTGTTTTGGCTCTACCCTATTTAAGTATTGGTCCATGCTTAAAGTTTGTATATCAAGACCTTATAGAGAAGTGTATTAAGAGTTGCTTGAGACGCAGCCAAGAGATAGTCGATCGATTGAAAATCGGCTTGGTCCTCGCGCGGTCTGCTCGGGCCTGGAAATTTAAGCAAAGCTGAAAGGAAACAAGCCACATCACTACAGTTTTGACATCCTCAAACGTTTGTCGTTGCTACTCCAAATAACCACCACAGTGAACTAAGTTAATTTTGAAGTAAAAACCGTCAAATAAATGACTTTTTCTTCCTCGGTAAGCGAAGTGGAAGTGGTGTTCCCACGTGGTCCGCATAAAATGTTACGATGAGTATACGGTTTATCGCACTGCTTATTTCCCGGCCTCAGAAAAACTTTTGGAGTTCAAATCTTTTGTCATTTTTACTATTTTATCCTTCGAAAGAAATTCGTCTTTGAATTTCATCAATATTTCCGAAATTGCTTCGCACGAGGAAGAAATGTTAACGCCATTACAGATGCGCGATATCACGGATCGACGCTCGAGCTACTGAATTTCATGGGCTGACATTTCTGGCTATCTTTTAGCAGCGATGGAGATAGGTTCTCGGTAAAATTTGGTCGAATTACTAGTTGGCTTTGACCGGGTTAAATAGCCTTTGGAAGTCGGCCTGCTAGAAGTGCGCGGACAAATTTCAGAGTTCTTGATCAATGGCTCTCACAGTCCCACTTTATACTTCGCTCGTTTGAGATTACAAAATCCACCGTCTTTTTCGTATTTATCGACGATCGCTATAAAATGGTATAGTATACCTTTCTCTAAATATGGGGTGTTGCTGCAACGGCCAATAACGCTTCACACTTGTCGAGTGTGTATCGCATCTTCCTGAAGGAAATGAGTGGACGCGAAGGATCTAAGGTTCCCGGGCTTACGTCACAAGCCGCTAAACTCATTCCCAGTCAAAAACGCGGTCGTGAACAAAAATGGAGGCGTTTTTGGTGACTTTGCCGGGGCACAGAAAATCGAGAAAATCGAGGATTCAACCAAATCCAAAAACTTTTTCGCAGTTAAGTTTCAAATAACAAGTACATTTATTTAAACGAATACAAAATGTTGGGGTTAGTTGCACTTTAATTTGATATGTAAACGATGTAACTACGGTAATATGGCGAGCACTTCCGAGTGTTGTTTTTCATGTTTCAGCTCGTAATTTGTAGTTCCTTTATATTCACATAATTCGTCTCGGTAAATATTCACCAATATTCACTTCGCCTTCGGCAAATAATTGTTAATTACACTTAAAAGTTGGATTGATTGAACTTCCTCAACTGATAATGCTCAGAAAAAGTTTATAATAATTAAAAATGCATCGAATACCTCTTTAAACATATTATCTTCTATTTATCTAAGAAAGAGATTAGAGATTCCTTGCGCCAATTTCGTGTTAAAAAATGGTACGTCAGTACCAATAGCAGTCAATGACGTAACAGTTCCATGTGGCGCTGGGTCAGGGGCCGAGGCGAATCGCTCTCTGGCTAGGGGTGGGGAACGACAGTTTTTTTCCTGAATCGGACCTTGTCACTGAAGAGACACTTAGCTACCTATAGCATTGTGTCGCTTGTCGCATTCCGCTGCATAGCTGAGCTGTTGTTGGGCAAGCAAGGAAATAGGAGACGTCTGTAGTGTTCTGTTGGGTGGCTTCGACCAGCAATCGTATCCCCTGGGGCATCGATCTGGCATTTTTGATGATTTAGAGAGTAGAAAAGCAGTGAAGTTGTGAAGACCGTCAGAAGCGTGTTCCGGAGGCTACGTCATAAATGCATTCTATTATTATTATAATTTTATTATTATTATTATAACACTCGTCCCCAGAGACTCTTTTATCGCTCGATATATTATGACACAGGAAGCACAAACGATGATTTTTCGCTAACTTTGAATAGCTGTAAAAAAATGGCAGTTCAAAACTTGGAAGTTTTTTTGGCAAAATAATGTTCCATAACGCAATTACTTTCGGGGAAAATATAGTCTGAGCAAGGGTTATAGGCACTTTAAGAAACCTGACATTTTGACAAAATACCATAACAAGCACCTGTTATTGCTTGAAAGCTAGACCAGCTAGGAAGGTGGCAATTTTAGAATTTAGTAATTGCCCTCGTGCAGAGTCGCACACTTAAATCCATTATTGTCACTGACAGGCTTTGTTTGTGAGGAAAACACATCTATTTAAAGGAAGTTAAGGATTAATAAGTGCAGATACCTACCTTTTTATGTCAAATTTGGGTCAATTTATCATTAAATTTTTTATATAAGATTTTCCACAACGAAAATTGCTTGCTTTTATTATGGGTTACAAGATTAGACAATGCAAATTGTACATTGTTCGCAGTTTCGTCGAGCGAGTGTTAAAGCAAACCTACCCTATTTTAAAATACATGTCCGTTGAATTCAAACTAAAAAGAAATAGAATAGAATGACATAGAATAAAATGAAATAGAGTACAATAAATAATACAAATTAAAAAAGTCATTGTGTTTTTGAAATTAAATAGCTATTTGAATTTAACGAGGCGTTTCTCGTATTATATTAGACACAGTGTGACACCAGGGTAAGTAATTATTATATATATCTTGCAAAAAAGCCAGGAAAATGTAATCATAAACGTATCATTAACCTATAAATGAGTTTAATTGTTTCGGGTAGAAACAATAGACCTCTTTAGCTTCGTAGTTAATTGCCTTCTTCAGACCCTGTGATTTTCTCTGGAGAATTGTTCATTTGTCTATCAAAAAATTATTGATTCAAGTACACGTGAATATGAATCAATTTGAACGAAACAATTATCACTGAGTAACATCACATGGTCTGAAATTGGACAACAAACAAACCAAGCTAAAGAGGTATATTGTAGCTATTTATTCTAAATCATATATGATATGAGCTAGAAAGGCATGGCCGGCAGCTTTAAAAAAGTTGAACATATTTTTCTTCTTTGAAAAGAGAAGGATTTCCCCATACATAAATGGGTCTCTTCCAATTATATTGTTTTGAAATCGAATTTAATTCCCTGTCCATGGCGGAGCTATTTTCAGACCACTGACTGATTGGTCAGTTCGAGTGATGTCGATCGGAGTCTCAATCATAATTACGCGAAACTGTCATGGAGCAAGGGGAATTCCTCTCTTAGATTATCCTTTCTGGACTTCTGTGGCTAAATGACGTAAACACTATTGAAATAAATGATATCGATGGGATTAATGTTCCAAAATTTGTGTAAACCATTTTAACCAAACTCCAGACTTGAAGGATCCCTGGAAGGGCGTAACATGTACCGACTTAAAAGTTTTCAAAGTCCACCAGTGTAATTTCATGCAAGTTTGCTAAGACGTGGCAACATTGGAATTTGTAATATTCTCGTAACGAGATATGTAATTTTCATTTTAACAGGCCCTGCAGTTAAAAAGAACGAAGCTCTATCTTGAAAGGACTAAGTACCTAAGCACGTACAGAAAGTTTGCTAGATATTTTATTTTCAAATGCATTATTTTTTATAAATTTGTTAGTCTTCGCTGGCTTCAAATTGAAAAACACAACAAGCGATTGTCCATACAGACCACAGGAGAATGATTGTTTTAATGTGATTTTTAATTCTTTATTTTGGAGATATCTTGATAGTAATATAATGTAATGTTTGAAAACTTTAAACTAAGAAATATTAATAGTGCGACTACTTAAATCAGGCCACTTGGACAAAAAAGTGACCAATCCGCGTTAACGGTCAGAATGGCGGACTGAAGCACCCAGTTGTACTACACACAACAAGACACTGTTAGTAAAAGTGTGATTTTAATTGCATTTTTCTATATTGTCTTTGCTCTACCAATCCGGCCTTTGACTCGCGAAGTTTTAATTCGAAAATTTGTTATTGAGCTCTAAATTTGGGATCGAAACCAATCAATCAAAACATGACACAGTTTCTTAAAAGGTCCGCAACTTTTCTGGTTTCAAATTATAGATATATTGTCCGGATGCTTCAACTGGCTATTGGTCTGTTTACAAAAAAAATTGCTGCCATCCTTTGTTCTCAATTAATTATATAACGTTTTTGTACGCAGTGGTTACTTTTCTTCAAGTAGTCTTACTGTAAACATACAGAACTCATCAGCCAGTTGCGTTTCAGAGCTGCTCACTTGAAAACTCGGTCTTAATTCGTTTACTGATTGATCATAACTCGCTGACATGGTCGGTAGTCCTCATTGTCGTTTTTAAGTTCACGAACACCAGCTACAGGCAGAACATAGGGCATAGCGAATCAAAACGAAAACCAAAATAAGACAACAATATTTAACAACATGTAACTGTATTTTGCTGTATTTAATTACGTTTAATGCAGCCAAAGGAATGTTACTTGTCTGTAGCTTATTTGTTTCAACTTTGCTGTTAGACCTTTATAAAATTTGTCTTATTTGTCTTACTTGTAGCGGTTTACACGAGAGAAAGCAGTACCCAATTGTTTTAAAAATGACTCTGCAGTTTTATTTCATCATGGTAAGAAATATATTAAACATATATTTTCAGTTTAAAACAACTTAAGCATTTTTTAAAAGCTGCAAACAAGAGCCTGGCTTCAATGAAATTAGAACAAGGAGGTTATGGGTTCGTGGCATGTTCTTTCTTTCCAGGTCGATTAGTTAACATATGTTACGTACATTGCTCATATATTTAATATTCGTTTAAATCGCTTGCACCGGAATTGCAATGGTTACCGGTTTGAATACAGTTGTTCAAGGGCTTACATAGCAGCTGTTAAAGCTGTTTTTGGTGACTGCGGAAATCATCCTCAAAGTCAAATGATGGTTGTCAGTAATGATAAAAATAAATAAACAATAGCCTCCATTTGGCGAGGAAAAATATGCTCGGATATTTGTCCGCGGACATTATCTGTTCCGAGAAGCGAACAGTTTTCCGAGAGCGAAGCTCGAGGAAAACTGTGAGCTTCGAGGAGAATATCACCCGGATATTCACCCGGATATTCACCCGGATATTCCCCAGTTTTGGCTGCGTCCACGTGACGTGTTTAGACCAATCGCGCGCGAGAAAACATTTTGATGGATTATAATGTTTATTATTACTCTATTGTTGGTCAAATTTGTGTTGGTTGTTGAAATCGGTTGAGTGGTCGAAATGAAACTGGTATAGATATATGTTGAGGGAATGAGGTGGGTTTATATACTGGCAAATTAACTATGTTAATTTACCATATTTAAGAGTCAGTAGTTGAAGGTAGTCCCAGACAATTGGTTTGTTAGTCGATGATGTTCAGTAATGTGTCCATTTTCACTTTCTGTTGTATTGATTTATTGAATATCTACTGGCCTTGTTTATCTTTGTTGCCTTGCAGTCCGTGTTTCTTCTATGTGGTTTTCTCTTGGCCATTCCACCAGCCTCTAGCATTAGGTGCTACCGGAAGAGATGTGTAGACAATCGATGTTCTCCAGGAGATGAAGGAGTGCAGTGTGAAGGATCAAACTACGACAGATGTGGGACGTTATCTTTCGGATCAAGAAATGGTGAAGGTAAAAACTGTAAAAGAAATAACATTTTCTGAAGACGTTGATGATATTTGTAAGGCGTACTTGGCTCAGAGGATTAGGGTTCGGAAATAATATCGTGCAGGGAGCCTCCCGGAAAGGAAGCTGTTTTAGAATGCAACGGATTATGCAAACTATTTGACATGTTTTTATTACTGTGTTATTTATAACAGTATCCGCTGTCCTAACTTATCTGTGTCAGTACTAATTTACTAATTATTTTAACCCTATCCTGCCGGGGGGGGGGGGGGGTGGGGGGGGACAGAAAGTGCCCGCGCTAACTTCAAATTTATCGTACTTAAAGAGCATTCAAGCAATCATAGCCAAACTTTATGACTTTTCCTTAAACCTATCTGGCAACATTTTGTTGTGTCAATATTTTGATCACGTGGCTTGATGTTTCTATGGCAACCAAGTGTTGACAGGCCGTTTAGCCAAATTTGGTATTTTCAGCTTAATTTGAGATTTCCGCTTTCTACGAATAGTTTCCTCCAAAATCTTTGCAATTAATGCTTCCTTATATTGTTTTCGATGTTTTCAAATCACATTTTGTGATTTTCTGACATTTCTGAACAATTTAAAAATCCAAGATGGCGGACATTTTTAAAGTATGACGTTATTTTGGCGTGATATGATATCACAATTGATTCGTGATTGTCACTAAAATAAACATGTTTAAATACTTTATACACCACATAAGTTTCATTTTTATAGCACAAATACTTTTCGAGATACAGATCGTTTTACCAAAATGGGTTGTTTTTTTAGCTTAATTTTCAGTTTTTATAAAATGTTTGCTTTTTACGATGAAATATTTACAAAATCTTTGCCGTTTTAGCATCTTTATATTTTTCTTGATTTTTTAAAGCAAATTTGGAGATTTTCTGACATTTCTGAACAATTTAGAAATCCAAGATTTAGGATCCAAGATGGCGGATTTGTTTAACGTATGACGTCATTATGGCGTGTATAACGTCATAATTGACACGTGACTGCCACTAAAATAACGATTTTCGGATGCTTTACACCATGTAAGGTTCATTTACATAGCGTCAATACTTTTCGAGATACATAGGGGGGGGGGGGGGGACTATCTGCCCCCCCCCCCCCCGCCCCAGGCTCAGGAACGAAAAAAAAGCCCAGGCAGAATAGGGTTAAGAAATGCGGATAATCATGGTATAGCACATTCTATTTCCCAGAGGCCACGATCCTTTCAGTCAACACCGAGAACACCAAAAATCGAGACCTCTGGCAGGTCCCAATTTGTTGAAAATGCTCAGAGTACTTGACGTTCTGTATTCTCAACCAATCAGATTTGTCAGATTTGACGGGAAGCCCGAGATTCGCGGACTTCCGGTGTTGGAACCGGCCAGAGGTTTCGATTCTTGGTGCTGACCAAAAGGATCGTGTCCTCTGGGGACGAGAATGGATATAGCAAGCATACACTATTGCATTTATTCTGCCTTGAGGAAGGCTATGATATGTTACGACAACTTTTATACGCGGCTCAAAGTTCTCAATAGCGAAATTCTTCTTACTAGAATCGAATGTGATTGCGAGTGCGAGGGAAGTTTTCCAAATGTCAAACTGCTAATGTTTTCGAAACTAAAATAAAAACGAATGCCCAAATAAACAATTTACCTTTGTCTACATTTTATTGAAGATATTTTCCATACAGGAAGCCAGGCGAAAATCGCTTAATGAATCAAAGCGTCTGCCACGACTGCTAGATTTACTCGCGCTCGCCTCAAAATCACTCAAACATTAAAGCCACAATAAGTCTATACCTTTCTCCAATAGCTTACATTGTTGGGTCGGTCGAAGCCTGCTCGTAAATGCATGCAAAAGCTGAATTTCTTGCAAACAAGCCGAGTTTAGCCGACTGTGAATGATCCGCTTGAGTGAGCGTACGCCGTGATCTGACGTCATCTATTATTATATTTTATACTCTGGTAAAGACATAGCTTTTTCAGTGAGAAACATACGCGCGAGAATCTCAGCTATTTTATAACATTAATTCAGTTGGAATGGATACATACATGGAAAAAACGTTGTCATGTCTAATATTTGCGAGAGACGAATGAACAGTTACTGAGTATTTTAGCATAGCGAAATCCTCAAGATCAAGAAGGGGTGATTGTTATCCAACCCTTCCTCTACCTTCTCAGTGTTCAGGTGTATGCATTTGCTTGCATGTTTTATGTTTTATAATCAGAGTGCAACTCGTGGTTCGGTGCATACCCTCAATACGTAAAGATGAATCTATTTTGATTTTTTAGGTCACACTTTCGCACTTTTGCAATTGAACTGCGCCAGATCTTCTGTCGATTGCTCCCAGAATGAAGTTTGTGAGAACGCCAGAAAACTCACAGAAAGTGTTAACGAGACGCTTTCGGGATGTGTTGCAATAGTTATACATGTAACACACGGTCAGGTAAAGTCGGTAATGGCCAGGATGTGAAATATCCTTAACCTTTTGTATTTCTTGCTTATCATATTTCGAGTGTTAAATTCCAAGTTACATCTAAGAATATAAATTCAGGCTCGATATTTATAATTTCTTATTTCAATAACATGAATAAATATAAAAGATAATACCTAACTATTACGTTCTACCTTGTTAACTTAGCGGCGTCTCGTGAAACAGGTTCAAAGGTCACGACTGTGAGTTGTGATTGGCGGATTTCAATTCATCTTGTTGGTTCGTTTCTTCAGGGTCCGTTAGTTGTCGTCGTAATTATGATTGACAGCAGTGTAAACCGAAATTGTCAGTTTGGTTTGACTGTGTGCGAATCAGAAAAACGTGAATACTTTGACTCAACGCTTGGATTTTCCTTTGCCAACAATTGGTCTATTCTTGCAAAGCCTTTCTGCAAAACAAACTTTAAATTTGAGTTTTGGACTATTCTTCTTGTGGTGTGATCATGTCAAAGTTAATCAAAGTGTTCACGCTTTTTTGATTCGCACAACTTCAGAGTTCGCTTGTTATTGCAAGGCGCAAAACAGGTTATTGCTAAAGGCAAGGATTGCTTTCAGCACGTTATAAATTACCATGAAATAGGGAGTGCACCCGCCACCCCCAGCCCACGGGCATAAAAATAAGTATATATACTGTAAAACACATATGATCTGTTCAATGTAAATAAAACTACCAGAAGTGAGTCTAATCCGAGTGATAGTGATGATTGGCTTAACACTAAGAAACAACACCATGGTTGGTAATTCAAGTTCATAGAAATGTTTATTCCGTTTACCCTAGCACGAGATCAGGCTCCACCCCCAGGCAGCCTGATCTCAGGCTAATATATCAGAGAAACGATTCATATCAGTGTGATTCAGTGTTTGTTAATACGGCTTGTTTGCATAGGTAATAATAAGAAGAGATGAAATTGGACAGAAAGAAGAAAGACTCTGATATAGAGAAGTGTGCCAAGATCTTCAGTTCCAGTCTTATCTAAAATTGGCGAGTAGAACAACCAAGAATGAATTTGATTTTGTAAAGTGTTGTTATCGGTGCACTATACATTCAAGTTTTTAATAAATAATTACCGTTTTTTGTCTTCAGTTACCTCGTTATTGGAGGCACCATCAATTCCTCTGGACAGAACTGGACTGAGCAAATGTAAAATATTTGATATATTTTTTAGAAGAATAAAAGCTAACGATAAAATGACGTATTTAGTTATATTGCTGCGTTATTGTAGCTATAAGCCTTGGAAAATAAATAAAATAACAGATGTCCAGAAGTATCCCCTTGTTGTGTGGTTATTTGAATTTATTTTTTCCACTCGTTCTTTCTTAACTTTTTTCAAATAACTTCCATTATTTATTGCACAAATGTGCGAGATGTTTGTCCGCGAACAGAAGAAGAATCGACGACCGACGCCAACTGCTATCTTATAAATTATTTCTTAAAGCCTGTTTAGTTTTTACCTCAAATGTCCCGCACCGGCAGTCCAACAAAGCCACTTCTCCATATAAATTCGATCGATAAACACATGCTAAGCTTGGAGCAATTATTGAGTAGGCGTACATATACCTCTTACTAACCGAGTTCGAGGTCCGTACAGTAAGTTACGGACCGAGTTTTTTCCCCCTTCGCGCGCGGGCCATAAATCGAAGGGGAAAAAACGAGGATCCGTAACTTACAGTACGGAACGAGAAGACGAGGTTAGTAAGATATTTATTATATCTCTTCCTTGGAAAAAGGAAAACATTTCAAGTCAACCGCGAGGAAAGGGGTTTCATTTGACTGACACGCATCACAGGCAAAGGACGAGTCGATTGTTCGAGTTCGACGATTTGTAAACACGATTTGAATCCAAACTTCAAACGTCTTCAAACAATTTCTACCTAGTTATTTTCTGTAAAAGCATGAAAACTAGGTACAGTTCGAGTTTACTTTTAAACTACTTCTTGAAGTTCGTTAAACAGACAAGGACAATAAATTTGATTCGCCGATTGAGAAGAAAGCACCGCAATCAACTTACAGCGTGTTCGTCAAACTGAGTGAAAATACGGGAGTGTTTCTTACAAATACTGGACGAGAGAACACTAAAATTGTAACTCGACGTTTTAAACACGTAGAGATTAATAAAACACATTTCATAGCCGGAAAACTAAGCTACGGGACAAAAGTCTTCTCAGATACTACCGTCCATTTTGTGGCGCTTTGTTGTGTAGTCCTGAGACTCTCTCCTCCGCAGAGCTCATATATGGGAGAACCAGCTGAACGAAGTGAGTGCAGGCGCGAGAAACCTGGAGAGAGCGACGGCGGGAGCCTCTGCCAGATACCACACCCAATATGGCCGCCATCCGGGGAGGCAACTTTTTATCAGTGTTCCTCACCGGGGGTACGGTGGCGTATGTATAACTGCCGTATGTCAGTAAAATGGCGGCTGCATCAGAATCTGTTCGGAAGTTTATACGCGATGTACAAGTAGAGAACTAAAACTTTAGATGCATGGAAATCTGAATATGTTTTGTTGTGTTATGATGGGTTGATCTACAGAATTCAACATTCTCGAGACCCGCCATGTGGCGATCAAGAAATTCAGGAAGCAAAGGATTCCCCGGCGACTGAAACTCTCAACAACCTATTAATTCTGTCCCAAAAGAAAAGAGAACAAGTAAGCTTAGTTTTCCGGCTATGAAATGTGTTTTATTAATCTCTACGTGTTTAAGTGTCATTGCCAGAGAAAACCGGGCAGGAGCAAAAGATCGAGGTCGGCCGTTTACCTTCATCTTTTCACAGTATAAAAGCTACTCGGAAAGATAAACAACGGTGGCATTTGAAGAGGTAGAGGTTGTTTTTTCTTGAAGATATCACTATCTCATGAATTTGGGCCCTCCAGCGGCCTAAAATAACCGAAATTTCGGGCAACTTTGGGTTAACTTAAAAGACCCTTTCAAAGCCTTCCAAAAGTTCTGATTAATTTTGTGTAATATTTCTCCCCTTATTGGTTGAATAAGATTTACTAAACGCCCTTTGCTTTAATACTACGTTTTTTACGTGGTGCTAAAAATGGTCGCCGAATCGCTAATGAGCTTGACCCAAATTTTAGCCATTTTCAGAGGGTTTTTTTCACAAAAGTGCGGCAGTTTATTTCGAAAGTAAAATCATTCTACAATAGACTGTTGTACTGTTTATTAAAATTCAGTTGAGTTAAAATTGGTATCTAAAAGTAAATCGGAGAAAACGGCCTCGGGAAGTGCCAAAAAAATGTTCAGTCACAAATATTTCCCGCCAAATTTTCATCTGTTGATAAAATATTTTACTGGTCGATTTCCCGCGATGGTAGACCGTAATTCACTAGAACGGTTGCCTGAAAGTAAGTAAGCTTGTTTCACGGTATTCGGAATAGAGTTCAAAGTTCAAGCTGCGGAGTCGATATTTACATTTCATCTTAAACATTTCAATATGTCTGTAAGACACAGCTGAATTTTCCCGCGAAAGTTTTTTGTTACATTAATATATGTCACGTTACATGATAAAACTCGGTTCTTTGGTCTCTTGACTATCACGAATAACAAATTGTAAGCAATTATCTGTAGACATCAGACTATTCTAAATTAGCTGGACAAATATTGGCAAACAGTTTCCCCACTTTGTTTACAAATATTGTGTAGTTTCCACTTTAGCGAACGCGTGACGCGTCACGTTTAAGGGTCAGACCGCTCAAACGACAAGTGTTTAGTCCTTCTTTCTTAACCTTAAAACATAAACATGTACTGTTCTTTCGGATCAGAAGAGTCGCCATGTAGTCCGGGTGCACTCGGGTCAGTCATTCTTCCGCTACTAGCGTGTAAACAAGATATGACTTCTCACCTTGTTGGTCTGGGAATCAGCGGAAAACGTGGTCGAGGAAAGACTGATGTCAGCGACTGAGTCACACTTAATTTTAAACCGTGCTGGTCTGTTTGGTGTAAGCGATGAGGAAATGCAGGCCATGACAATATGTCCTAAGCATAGAAGAGACCTTACGATCGATTGGTCAGGCCGGAAAGGACAAGTATGCTGCTACCCAACCCACAAAGGACCGAAGAAAAAAGTAAATATCCCAAGACGTGTCAATGCTGCTATGTCAGCGGAAATTTTTGTTGCTTTCAATATTGTGGTTTCTATCGGTGCAGGTTAGTACGTTTTTATTTCTTCATCTTATATCCACGTATTTATACATCAAAAGGTGGGGAAATTAGCGCCCGTACGCTGGTACTTCGCAGGCGAGTAAGGGATTCTCATTTCCAAGGAATTGTAACCGAAATGTAACTTGGAACTGCAACTTATTGTACTGTACTAACTACTGTTCAAAACTTTTTTGTTTTATCTGTAATTATAAAACCTTATGAAATGGCACAATTATGCATATTGAACGGGGTTTTTTTTTTCGAAATCTTAAGAAATGTGTAACAAGCTTTTGAAATTTTCTGCTTCTCAACTAATGGACAGTGCAATAATTATCAGGAGGGGGGGGGGGGGGGGGGTTGGAAAAACCAGAGGGGGGTGCATAAAGTAAAATCAAAGCAAGGATAGGGGGCTCAAGGTAAAATAAGTCACTCAAGAGAGGGGGGGGCTTAACATTTTATTTCAAGTACATATTACATTGGTGAATCCATACCTATTTATAAGATGGGAACCGAAAAATTCAATCGGACCTGAAAATAACACCCAAGCTCTTTTCCTTCTGCTATGGCTCTGTTGAACATTTCTACGGAGGTGATGTTTGTTCCAGACGCGGATGTCCAACAATTAAACATGTAGTAGGAGCTCTTCTTTCTGTTATAAGATTTTAATCCACAGGTGCGTGTAGGGTACTTGTATAAAGGTGTGTGTATACTGTGAGAGGGGGGGGGGGGGGGGGGTTCGTACATAATTTCTGACTGATTAGAGGGGGGCAATAACTAACTCCTTCTTTAGGAGGGGGGTATTACCTAATATTTGGCTACATGTAGCCCATTTTCCGACCCCCCCCCCCCCCCTCCTGATAATTATTGCACAGTCCTTAATATTTAAAAAAGACGGTACTTCCATCAAAAATATATTATCTTGAGCGGTATCTCACTGTCATCAAAACATACAAATACACTTTTTACTCCCGCTAAGATGTCGCAACACCTATTGAGATCACCTCTCTAAAATAAAGCCTTTCGATGTAACAAAATGTATTCTAAATTTAATACTAAATTAGTATTGGTAATGTATTTTTAATTTAAAACTGTTATTGATGAACTGATTTGAGGGTTGATATAAAACAAGTTTGAACGTATCATGTGAACCACAAACTTAATTGAATTATAATAACTTGCACAATTTACTTAACACGTATCCAGTAAAAATACGAAAAAATATGAAAACAAAATATTCCATGACTATAAAAATAATATATAATTAGAAGTTGCCTCTGAGTTGTTACTTTGCTACAATAACAGTCATAACAGATCATCGAGAACGGGTAGGCGACTTTCGCAACTCGTTTGGGTATTTTGTAAATAGTTTTGTAAAAAAAAAGCGCATCCTAGACGGCAGTATATCAAGAGAGGATGATCTAAGAGAAGGATTCCCGTGACTCATGATCAGATAATTTTTTTAAATATATTAATAGTTTCGAGCCATGCTGTGAAAGTTATTTTTATTTTCGACATCACGTTACTCGAACTGACCGATCAGGTAGCACTCTTAATTAAAATATATCAGCTATGGACTGAAAGTTCCATGTATGGGGGAATGCTTCTCTTATAGATCATCTTGGGTATATACGTACATGTAATCGCCATAATTACCACTTGGTCATCCAGATTCAACCTATACTGAAGCGGGTAGATGATCTATGCTGGGAGTTTTGTCACTATATTATGGCAACGTTTCTATTATTATTATTATTTGGACAATACAAGCTTAGTCAGGGAGTTGATTTGAATTTTTCTCTTGTAGTTTATACGAAAAAAATAACACCTGGCCCGCTTGATGGTGGCTTTAACTTTTGAGTGATTTGAAAATAAAATATTTTCAAGTTGAGGATTTTGATTTCCGCAGTAGAAACCGGGCATAAACCAGAGTCGAGAAAAGTTGCAATTATAAAGACGCTTTGATTCATTCAGCGAGTTTCACCAGACTAACTGCATGGAGATTGTGTTCAAAGGCAAAGGTAAATGTTCTATTTGAGCGTTAATTTTTACTTTGGTTATGAAAGCCAAAACTGAGTAATTACTTCGCACTGAGTTCAAATGTAGCGAAGTTTGGCACTTATTTGTCTGGGTTCTCTCTACGCCATCTCGGGAGGCAAATATGATGATCTTTATCAGAGAATAAAGATATAGAAACGGAGGTATTATTCCTTAAACACTTTTTGCTACAGTCAAAAAGAACAACTGTAGATACATTCTAGTTTTACCATGCAGCGTGACGTAACAAAAATTTTCGTGAGTGTGTGAAAAAAAATTGGTGAAAAAAAAAAAAGGCTGAGTTGTCAGAATGAGATAAAATGTAAATATCGACAGTCAAGTACATGCACTTTGTCACGAAGTCTGGGAAACAAGTTTATATACTTTCAAACGACCTTTTAGTGAATTACGGACAACAATCGCAGGAAATCGAACTTCAAGATGATGTCCTCCGAGAGAAATTTGGCGGGAAATGTTCGTGACTGAACATTTTTTTGGCACTTTCCGAAGACGTTTTCTCCAATTTACTTCTAGATACCAATTTTAACTCAACTGAATTTTAATAACAGTACAGCAGTCTATTGTAGAATGATTTTACTTTCAAAATAAACTGCCGCACTTTTGTGAAACAGCCCTCTGAAAATGGCTAAAATTGGGTCAAGCTCATTAGCGATTCGGCGACGATTTTTAGCACCACGTAAAAAACGTAGTATTAAAGCAAAGGACGTTTAGTAAATCCCATTCAACTAATAATGGGACAGGTATTATAAAAAATAAATTGGAACTTTTGGAAATCTTTTTAACTGCCTTTATGGTTAACCCAAAGTTGCCCGACATTTCGGTTATTTTAGGCCGCTGGAGGGCCCAAATTCATGTTATAGTGATATCTTAAAGAAAAACAACCTCTACCTCTGCAAATGCCACCGTTGTTTATCTTTTCAAGTAGCTTTTATACTGTGAAAAGATGAAGGTAAACGGCCGACCTCGATCTTTTACTCCTGCCCGGTTTTCTCTGGCAATGACACTTAAAACGTCGAGTGCAAAACTTGCGATTCAAACCAAAAGCTGTAAGCTTATTTTAAGTTAAACTAAACGCTAAAATTAAACGAAATGCAACCAGCAGGAATTTAAGACCAAAAACACGAAATACAAGAAGAACATTTACCGTCAAGAGACATCTCTTGGAGCGAAAAGTCAAGCTCTTCCGCCATTGTTTCCAAAGAATAACACACTTGCAAGACCACCGCCCACGGGTTTCAGGAGGGTCTTCGCGATCAATTCGGAGACCAACATTTTGGCTCTTTTTTAGTAAATATGAAACCTCGTCTTAAAAATAACGATCGCTAACTGTAGCAACATACCTAGCACTGATTTTTGCCAAGTTTCAAGCTGTCAAATTTAGCGAGGGCTGATAAATCGTCCAATGTACAAGAAAACGACAAAGATGTACATGAAAACGACACAAATCTGGCAGAGGCTCGCCGCTTCGTTGATCCGCCAGTTACTTGCGCCTGCACACACCACGTTCAGCGGATTTCTCCTAAAACCCCATTGAGCCTCTGCGGAGGAGAGAGGTCCTGAGAAGTGTTCGCTGCAGAAGTCGCATGATAACTTGGTGAAAAATTTGCCGAGAAGCTTGTCAAAAACATCAAGGTAAGACTTACAAGTAAGACTTACGTTTTCCACGTTAAATGTTCCACTCGTCTGCTCTTAACAGACCTTTTCAAGCCTTTTCCATTCAGAATTCGTCTTCTTCAAAGTCAGTTTGCGGACTTTTCGGCAGAGATAAAACTGTGTCAAGTTCCTGAATCGAGTCCGGCCGGCTCGAACATCTTGGACGTTTTCGGCTTCTAAAAGTTCCTGACTGATAAATCGCGTTTGAAGTTTGGAAGATCCTCTTCGCTTCGCTCTAAAGCTCTTTCATCCGGATTGCAGGTTTCAAAATCGTCTCCTTGAGACATTATTATGCAGAATTTGAAATTAATCGAAAGTAACTTGCAAAGATGGCGTCGTGATCAGTAGCACTCTCAAATTTCGCGGGCCGTACCGTAGAATACGGCCCGTAAAATTGACCAATCACAGCGCGCGTACTATATAAGAGATATAATAATTAGTGTTATTGAACAAAAAAGAAAAAGAAAAAGAAAAAGAAAAAGAGAAAGAAAAAGAAAAAGAAAAAGAAACTGAGGGGGGAGAAAACGGCTCTGGAGGATCCGAACAATAAAAAAGGAAAACAGAAAAAAATAACCTCAGGCGGATTCCCAGTTCCCTGTCCCGAAGATCACATTCTACAGATCGTCCCCGCATGTGTAAATTTGCATATAAGCCTTATTCTAGAAAGAATGCTACCACAACAAGAGCAAAGCGTTGTCCGAAATAAATATATATTGTGCTAATTAAACAAGTGATAACGCAGATAGATCGACCACGTTTTGCGTGGTGAGCACGTGTGACCCCCCGATATTTATTATCAAACTTTACGGCATGGCGAACTAGCGAACTAGCTTCTTATCGCGGACGGCCCTGTGCATCAATACCTATAGTGCACTTTGCACTAAAAATTAGATTAATCTATAATTTAATGCATACAATGATACATGTATTCATAAATTAATGTTTACAGACCATCGACCGAGCGAGTGAAAATTTGCATATCGTAAAAAGGGAAATTAAGCACCGTAGCGAATTTGCCTTCGTCGCACCAAAGTATATCGGAGTAAGGAGTTACGTTATTGGACGAATCATGGAAACGGATAATGCATGAATAAATTAAATAATTAAACGAGAAGCATATATTTTGTTTTCTCTTCTGCAAGCATTTCCCGTTGCGATACTTTCTTCAATAGCGTAACTCTCTACTTATACCTAATCGTACCTTTTTTCGCTTCGGCGGAATATCAGGCGAGTTTGGTCGAGCCATTGTTTGTATTTTAGCGAGACGCAGTTGAGCTAGGCTCGATTACCAGCCGCTGTTCGGGAAAATGAGCCCACGCTCATCCCCCGAAGGCACGGCTGGAGTCGTGAGCTTGGCATTGTTAATTTCCACCAATGAGAAACGTGCCTGCACGAATCGAGCAGGCATAAATTATATTTTACGGATGCAAAGCAGTTGTTTAGGCTGGCGTTCGATCGTCTTCAATAGACATTTAGCCTTGAAACTCTCGAAGATATATGCAATATGAATCGTTAATGTCAATTAATGGGCATGATGTCTTTGTAATTCAACCGACAGGATGGATTTTTCATCCGCACCAAGGAAATACATCACGGAAAGTTCGCGCTAAGCCGGGGAGCTAAGCAGGCTAAGCCACTACAACCGCACAAGGCAACTAATGAGATCCATTTGGACATTCAACATGTATTATACAATACAAAAAACAGTCGGTAAACTTGTGTGATGAATTTTATCTGGGATTTGATGTAAAATCGTGTGGTGCCAGAACGCGACGTCTCTGTCGAAATTGCATCAAAACATTGTTTCTTGTCACGGACTGGTCATGTTACATCTTGTAATATTTTTCATCCCGGGTTTTCAGTCATATAGCTTCACAATAAAGGCGAGAAATCAATATCCTTCGCGGAATATTTCAGATCAGATCTTTTTCTTTCGAAAATATAAGAGATAATGGGAAATAAACGAATGTCACGAGCCGGAGTAGCGTTACATAAATTAATTTTTTTGATTACGTCACAGACACGGCTGTTCGCTCACGTCACGCGTCCAGCCGTTCTTCTCGGGGAGGAACGAAGACCGGACTCGAGAGAGCGGCGGAAATCGAGCCTACAGTTGAGCCAAAATACCCATGGCGAGACCAAATGAGTCTGATTTGCCGCCGTAGTGTACCAAAAAGGTACGATTAGGTATTTAAAGCACCCACATTACACCCCTCTGTAACAGATCTGGTGAGACCGACCTCGTGGGTTATTTTGCCCTCCCTGGTTGAATTTTGACCTCCCTAGCCCCTGCTGATTATATAAAAAAATCCCTGATCAATTTGTCTCCCTGTTGTAGAATTTAGTTTCCCTGGTGAGGCGTGTTCCCCTGCCAGAAAAAAAAAATCACCAGTTTGTTTTCGAATCCCGTTCTTGTTTCTTTCGTTATAGAGATGGGATGACTCTAGTTTAATTAGCTCCCATACCACTCCGGTTAGTTCGTTTGTTCAAACATCAGTTGATTCAAGTCATGTTTGACCACAACTAAAACTGCAATTTATTAAATATTTCAACATTGCTCTTGTTCAATATGGGATCCTGGCATATATATATATATGCATTTGCCAAATTTAAGCGCTCAGAATGCACCAGATTGCATCTCAGAGTACTTAAATTATCAAAATTTATCAGAGAGGTATGCCCCAGCCACCCCCCCCCCCCCCCCCCCAGAAAGGCAGAATGTCTCTCATATAATTGTCTCTCGTATACATTTCTACGGTTCTCTCTTTCTGAAATTCCTGGATCTGCCCCTGGTTTATGAACGAAACAGTACGAACGTAACTGATAAAATATGGCCATCTGTTGATTAAAAACATTAAAAATGTGAGAACATTTAGAGTTTTGTAATTATTTACCATGAAGGGGTATGGATATTTTCTGGAACCACGCAATATTCATTCCAGTTACAAATTCAGAAGTGCTCAAAGGTGGGGGGAGAGGGGTGGTTAAGTGAAGATGGGCCTTTCCTTGCTCTAATAGGGAGGGTTAAGGTAAGACTTCCAGTTACTCATATAAGGGGAGGGGAGGGGGCTAATGTTTTGCACTTCACAATAAGGGGGGTGAGGCCCAGTCCCCTACCCTAAATTCCCCAATGCTCCGCAATCATACACTGGCCAAACAGAAAAATCAGTCCTCTTTTCCATCCCGGCCTACCTGATACAATTTTAGACAGAGATGTTGACTCATTGTAACAACCCCCCTCCATATCCCAATCCACTACCCATCCAATGGTATCCCCTCCAAACAAATTTGTCAACACTCTCTTCGCCCCTATTCAAGCCAAGTAATCCATTCTTGCAAAATTATTATTTACAACCCTTCGTGCCCACAATAAAATTGTCTCTTAAACAATATCTCATCCTACCTATTCAGGACAATTGAATATATACAATTCATTTTAAGACCAACTTCAAGCAATCCACCCCTAAACAAATTCTTATTTATAACCCTTTATCCCCCTTCACCGGGAGCAGGAGTCCGATTTGTTAATCACGAGCATAATTACAGACCGAATTGGACTCCACTCAGTCCTATTACCATTATGAATAGCTGTTATTACAGTTGAGCCCGCGGTCAAATATTCTTTTGTTTTTAAAAGGTATGCAAACGAGTTAGGCTCGATTTCCGCCGCTCTCTCGAGTCCGGTCTTCGTTCTGGCTCATTTCCCCGAACAGCGGCTGGTAATCGAGCCTACAAATGAGGCTAATGGACCAAATACAATGCCAGATTGACCCTTTCGCCTCGTTTGCATGTCAAATGGAAAACAATACCAGATTGACACTTTCGCCTCGTTTGCATGTCAAACCGCTGACCGTCTGTCATAACTGCTATTGTACTCCACTCGATCCAATTACCATCACTAATCAAAACTATAACTCAATTCTCGTATGAGATTGGTTATCAGCAGGCCGATTTGATCACTTATCACATAGCGGGCATAATTACTGGATTCTGATTGGCTAAGACAGAGGGCATTTTTTCTTAATCAAGGGCACTTTTTGGTAATCAAGGGCATGATTACTTGATCCTGATTGGTCGAACGGCAAAATCCCTCGCTCCTAATTGGCTGAGCGCGCTGCACTTAGTTGGCTTCTTGACGGCGGGATTTTGAGCAGAATTTTCAACCACAGCGCTCGCTTGTACGTCGCTTCGGATTTTGACTTCAGTTTACTGAGTTATTTGACGAAAAAGGAATGGAAACCGGGTGAAAGCTTGAAACGAAATTCCGAAAGCTGAATCTCAGGGTTTCCTCGAAATCAGAACAAAGATTATTTGTAGAAAACTAGAAAACATCAGCGAGAACTTGGCGAGTTTGCGACGTCGGGAAATTCATTCATGGCGGCCAACTGACTTATTCGCTTCACTTCTGTTAAATACGGCTTTATCCCATGCAACCCGACAGAGTAAATAGCACAGAGTTTGTTCAAAGAAAGAAGAAGGTCAAATTAAATAGGAGAAGTTACCTCTACAAGTTTGTTTGGACTCGTCGTACTTGCTGTTTTATCGATGTAGGATTGTACATGTCAATCAGCTCGCATGCAGCGGAAAGCTTCAAAACATTCAAACAGGTGACTATAAAGCCTACGTTTCAGGCTTGTCTTGGATTGACTTACGTTTTTCTCTTAAGAATTACATAACAGTCAAAGTTATAATTATCCTGTTCTGAACGTATAAAGGCTTTGCTTGATCTTGCTGTGTTGCTGTGATTCTGCGTGATTTTAGAAAATAATATTTTCGTTCCTCAGGCTGAATTATTAGCCGCACGCTGAAGGTTTTACGAGAATTTTGCCCTTTATGTGATAAACAAGTAATCGTATTGTTCCCTCGTGCAATTAGGGATTAATTTCACTTGTATTTTCAAAAGTTTTTACAACTTTGAAAAATACTCGTGAAATTAATCCCTAATTGCACTCGGGCCCATGCGATTACCTATACTAAGGGCCTGATTACATGGCGAATTTTCAGCCCGGGCTGAAATTTCAGCCCGGTTAGGGGGCTGGAATTTTGTTGCGATTACATGACAGTTTCAGCCCGGGCGCCAAATTTGAATTTGCGCGGGAAGAGTCATCAGAGAATCAGGGGCGATTTGAATAACCGGCAACTTATTTACATATCGGCTGAACGTTTGAAGAACGAAGCTTTTGTTATATTCCATTTTCGATTTGAAATTCGCGACACATCGAATAAGATTTTCGATTTTATCTCCCTTGTTCCACTGGAACCTTTTTTCCATCTTGTTTAAAAACACAGGAGCGATTTTACAATAACCGGCAACTTATTTACATACCATACCGGCTGCACGTGTGTATAAAAACAAAAGGACCATTCTCATTCAATGACATGCAAATACGTTGCCGGGCATTCTACAATTTAGCCAAAACACAATCACTGCGCATGCCCAAGTTCACTTTTCAGCCCGGGCTGAAATTTCATTCCGATTACATGGGTTTTTTCAGCCCGTTTTGCCGGGCTGAAAATTCCAGCCCGGTTTCTCAAACCGGGCTGGAATTTTCAGCCATGTAATTCGCCATGTAATCACCCCCTAAGGGGGTGATTACATGGCGAATTTCAGCCCGGGCTGAAATTTCAGCCCGGTTAGGGGGGCTGAGATTTCAGCCCGGCTTCCGAATCAAATCCTCTTGAAATTAAGTTAGCGATTACATGGACAAGGTTTCAGCTCGGCCTAAAATTCAGCCCGGGCTGAAAATTCCAGCCCGGTTTGAGAAACCGGGCTGGAATTTTCAGCCCGGCCAAACGGGCTGAAAAAACCCATGTAATCGGAATGAAATTTCAGCCCGGGCTGAAAAGTGAACTTGGGCAAGCGCTGTGATTGTGTTTTGGCTAAATTGTAGAATGCCCGGCAACGTATTTGCATGACATTGAATGAGAATGGATCCTTTGGGTTTTTTTATGCTTCGTTCTACAAACGTTCAGCCGATATGTAAATAAGTTGCAGGTTATTCAAATCGCCCCTGATTCTCTGATGACTCTTCCCGCGCAATTTCAAATTTGGTGCCCGGGCTGAAATTTCAGCCCGGGCTGAACTTCGTCATGTAATCGCAACAAAATTCCAGCCCCCTGACCGGGCTGAGATTTCAGCCCGGGCTGAAATTCGCCATGTTATCACCCCCTAATTCTTTCTTTTTATCTGACGTCATCAAAATTCTAAAATCTAAACTGTTAATCCTACAAAGCTATTCTTTTTATATCTTCTAGACATGGAAATAATCAATCTCTATGCAAAGTTTGGTGTCGATCCAGTGATTCGTTTTGAAAATAAAGCTATTTGAAATTTGTGATGTCCCGGATGAACGTGTTTCTGAACTGTCACTAAATTAAAACGGATATTTTTATATAATTTTTAAATTTTGAAGTGAAAGCTAATGATATTGACGGTAGAATAGACTCTACTTCTTGTGCAATTTTATGGCGGCCATATTTGTGCCCCTCTGAAGGACACAAACATCATGGCGGCGGCATACTAAATACTGTAATTTTCGGAAAATTAGTTTGGCAATAAATCGGTTATGAAAAACGCTACAAAGCTATAATTTGGACAAAACGTTTATTTCTGCCAGTTCTTTTTTTATCTGTTAATTTTCTGATGTTGTTCATGCAAGCGAACAGCTTTTGTAATGTTGATCAGTGAAAACCGCCAATAGGACACTCGTCATGCCTGTAATTGGACAATAGTACGCGTCATTTGCGCGTGCTGTCCGTTGCTCGTGCATGTCGGTCAAACGTTGGAGTTTAATTTTGAGTTATACGTGATCGATACACATGTACTCCCTTTTTAAATGTAGATTTTATATTTTTATTTGAAGAAAGTAGAACATCGTTGAAAAACTCTATCTATATACTTAGCTAATAATTGTGATTTTTTTTCTCAGACGGACAGTAGGCAAGATAAACCATTCATACGTCCATTATTCCGCAGCCTAGATGAGGAAAGATGTTCTCCTCCTGTCTACAAGGATGCAGAAGATTATATTTATAATGACGACTCCAGCTTGCCTGTCTACTGTTGCTGGATTAAAGGCCTTTCAGACAAAGATATTTATAGAATCACTTTTAGAGGGGCCTCCGTATTAAAAAGTGTGCAAGAAAAGACCAGTTAGAGTACAGCAAAACACCGCCTTCGTAGTCGATTTGGAATCAGTAAATATTGGTGACCTCACAGCAGACGACAATTAACAATTATTGGATGAGGTTTTTGTGATATCCAGAATAATCAAGGTCGAGGTAAGAGTTATCAGCCTCAGCCTTCGGCTTCGGCTGATAACTCTTACCGAGACCTTGATTATTCTGGATATCACAAAAAAAAGAATTTAATAATTGTTTTATTATACATCAACGAAAAAGAATAACGCGCCTGCCACCGATGTTACTTAGCGGCAAGCGACGCAAAGCGCGCGAACTTGACATGATTACCCTTGGAAATCATGCACCGTGGTCATAGATGACATGATTACTCGTGACCTTGAGTGTCCTTGACATGATTATTGTATAATCTGCAGGTTATTACCCGTGATCCTCTCGCTAATCTGTAGGTAGATGACGTAGATGCTTTAAAAGGCGCTGATTTCGGAAATTCACTGTACGCTTTCGGCCAATCAGAAAAGAGATAGTGAGTTGAATGTATAATAATATGGTGTTTACTTTGATGTATCTTGCCCCGTAAAATACCATGACCATACATGACCATAACTGTAAACAAATTTTAGTTCGATCACATACATAATTCTGTTTACAAGTCACCTGACCGTTTTCCCAAATACAATATCTCGCGGATTGCGTCATAATGACGTAATCCCGAAATAAAAAAAACGAGTATTTTGTTATTTATTTTTGTTATCGACGCGATTAATGATTACCAATTTGCACTACTGACTTGGATGAAGAGAGGCATTATGAGAGTAAAAAGTGATTAGTTTCTAATGAAACTGTGGTGCTGCGTCGGCGGGGAAGAGAAACACTATGTTGATTATCAACTCGGAGCTAACCGCCGTAGCGAATTTCTAGAAGCTGACGTTTCGAGCGTTAGCCCTACGTCGGAGCAAAGTGGAGGATTGTGGGTTGTGTGTGTGTGTTTATATACTAGAGTATTAGGAGTTCCGTGATTGGAGGAAGCATGGTAACGGAGAATGCATGAATAAATTAGTTAATTAAACCAGTGTGCTGTTAATTATATGAAAGTAAGGTGTCTCTCGGCCAACGCCACAACACCTTCCTGTGTTATACTGTGTTCACACTAGACCGAAACATGTTTAGAGTAAGCATTAAACATGTTTTTATTGTAATTGTTCACATTAGGTGTTCGTATATGAAACACGTTTTATGCCTAGTTTTATAATTGATGCATAATTACACTTAACTCCGAAATCGACCTTGCTGTTGCATTAATTTTATGCTTTAATCTCACTTTTTAAGCCCTTCAATCACTCACTATATCTCTCTGATCCGGTTTTGGTCGCCATGTTTAACGTATATGTCTCGTCTGGCTTACATGGAAACTTCCTCTTGAGGTAGCACCGAATTAATTCATGCTCAGAATAAACATGCGGCAATGCACCACCTAATGTGAACACTGTTTCATAGTTTAAACATGTTTCATTCGTGATTAGACTAAACGTATTTCGGCCTAGTGTGAACACAGTATTATGGCAGACCGAGTTTGTTCGTAGCACGAGTCAACTTCGAGCCCGAGTCAAGCTCGAGTCACGAGTCAAGTTCGAGTCAACATCAAATTTCTTATTTTTTCTTCCTACATGTATATTGTAATTTGCATTTTTTTTAAATTGATTGATTGATTGATTGATTTTTATGTATCATAATTTGTATTCTTTTTTAACCAGCCGTCGGTCGATTGTTCCTGCCAGAGCAGTTGGCCGTACGCGTGTGCGGTTTTCAGTAGTTCTTGTAAGCAAACACAAGCTATTGCTCGCTTTGAATACTCCTCCGATCACTTTCTGTTTACTTGCATACGACTTAAAAGCGACCGCATTTCCTCAATTTATAAGGGAACGAAAGCCCCTGCTTTCCATGTAAATTGGAGCCCATTCCCTTCGCAGCCAGGAGTAGTCAGCACACGTTCTGTGTATGCTAAAGCCACGTCTTTTAGATGTTTTCAAGACAACTGTGGTCTTTCTTACTTACCCCATGGATGACAATGGACAATGAACTAGTCAGGAATTTGGACAAGCCGATTCAAGACGACCGTGGATATGTTGTGATGTTTTATGCTGGGGACTTGTGACCAAATCAAGATGGCGTTCTGCTTGTGGCCCCGGCTTGTGGCTTCGCTTCCTTATAAATTGATGAAATGTAGTCGTTTCTGCTTAAGTCGTATGAAAAGAAAGAGATCGAAGGAGTATTCAAAGCGAGCAATAGCTTATATTTGCTTTGCAAGAACTACTGAAAACCGCACACGCGTACGGCCAACTGCTCTGCACGGCAGGGACAATCGATCGACGGCTGGTTTAAAAAAAAATACAAATTACGATACAGAAAAATAAATCAATAAATACTTCAATAATAAAAAATTCAAATTACAATATAGGAAAAAAAAAAAATTTGATGTTGACTCGAAGTTGACTCGTGACTCGAGCTTGACTCGGGCTCGAAGTTGACTCGTGCTATGACCAAACTCTGGCAGACCAAAACATTGCCGATTGATTGTCTAAAAATGTGTCACTTGCTGTCACACTTATTATAAGCTAAGGTAAGAAATACTTATTCTCGTCGACATACTACTCGCTGCAAATATTTTTTCCTTAGAAATATTATTTAGACTTGGAAACATGTGCACCGGATGAATTTGGACAATGAACTGTTTCACACCTCAATCGCAAAGCAGCTTTAGTTTATTATCATCAATTATACTTCATAAGGTCAATGGCGATGCAGTTTAACAAAGTTGATTAATAATCTATAATCAAACATGAAATTAAGCAAAAGCCAAAATATAGACAAAAACAAGCAATTTATGGATCTTCATCATCTGAGTCAACACTGCTAATAATTATTGGAAATGGCAACTGTTTCATTCTTCTTGTGTGTGGTCTGCTGCATATGCGAACTTAGGTAGCTGTAGGGAAAATAATATGAAACAGAGTCTCAGATTAAATTTCTAAGTAATATCGTAATGGTTTTTGAGCGGGAAAATACCAAATCAAGACAAACCAATGCAAAACATTAACCCTAAGCAAAGTCAATTTGAATTGGTAATAAGGTCCTATTTTATCAATGAGCAAATTGGTAGTATAAAGGGAAACGACGCTCATCAATATTCACTTGCTAAGAAACACGCAGACAAACAAGGTTGTTCAGCGACCCCTCCAACCCTCCAATCCAAGCCGGGTTTGATATATTGGGCATTCCGATCCATTCTTAATAGCTTGCGCTCTTAGTCCTGCATGGGTTTGTCCCAGACCGGAGTTGCTTCCCGTACCTCATTATTAAGGCGGGGGTACACGTGAATTTCAATGACATTTTAAGAGGTTTAAAGAAGCGATAGAAGAAAAAAAAAGATTTTTGGAACACCAACATTGATACCCACGCGGGTGCTCTTGTGTGTTTATCAACTGTCTGTTGGTGTCAATCTAATAATTTTTAACACCCCATAACATAGATTCATGGGATGAGCTAAGAGTTTTTGGATTGCTTGAAACGTGAACGAGATATTTCCATTAAACCCATGTTAAGTGGCGAAAAAATGGCATTCATGTGTACCCCCGCCTTAACAATACATAGGGCAGAATATTACTTTATTCTCTGCCTGGGGAGGGGGGGGGGGGCTGTAAGTGCCCCCTTTTATGTATCTCGAATAGTATTCACGCTATGGAAATGAAACTAACATGGTGTTTAAAGGATCCAAAAAATGTTTATTTTAGTTACAGCCATGTGTCAATCATGAAGTAATATCACATGATAATAGCGCCATTCATTTTTTGTGTGGTTGTCCACACTATGCCTTCGTTTATGGCTGGCTAAAAAATAAAAATAAAATCAATAAAAATAAAATCAATAAAATAAAAAATAAAATAAAACCAATAACAAAATAAAATATAAAATAAAATAAAATAAAATAAATAATAAAATAATATATAAAATAAAATCAATAAATCAATAATTAAAATAAATAAAATAATATAATATAAAAAATAAAATAATATAATATAATATAAAATATAAAATAAAGTAAAAAATACAAATAAAAAATCAAATAAAATTAAATAAAATGTGAAATTAAATGAAATAACTAAAAAAAAATTAAAATTAAAAAATAGAATGTAAAGTTAAAAGTAAAATGAAATAAAAAATAAAATAAAAAATAAAATAAAATAAAAAATGAAAGGAAATTAAATGAAATAAAAATAAAATAAAACAGATTATCGTTACACAACATGGCCGAAGGGGCCTCTCGTTAAACCTTGATTTTTGTATTGATTGTATACCAACGTGTACTAGTTGAACTCGCAATAAGAAATTAAAACAATTTGAAAAGTAACACTTTCGCCATTGATTCAACAATAATATTATTAAGTATAATCTAAATACTACTAACACGTATACAGTAAGCCCACACATGTACGCAGTGCGGACCTATTTTTTCATGGCCATGGTTTTCCTAATTGTTCAGAAATGTCACGAAATCTCCAAATTTGATCTAAAAAAATCGGAAAAAAATTAAGGATGCAAAAACGTTAAAGATTTTGGAAGAAACCTTTCGTAAAAGCGGTAATGTCATGCAAACTAAAAATTTAACTTAAAAACACCAAATTGTGGTAAAAAAAACTTGTCAAAACTCCGTTGCCATGGAAACGTTAAGTTACGTGATCAAAAACTCAACGCACCAAAATGTTCCCAGACAATTTATCTATTATATTCGCCAGCAAGACGGGAAGTGGAAAAATAGAATCGCAGGAATGAATTATGGTCATATATCCAAGTCTCTGCATGGTTATAAGACATTTGAAACAAAGAATTTACTCTGGGATGCTCAAACTATCAGACCCGGACATTTTGATATGAGGACGGTTTGTCCACCGCTTTTTTTTGTATGATATGACGCCATAATCAACAAATAACTATGTTATCTTGCAGAGCAGGCTCAAGGCTATATATTAATGTCTCTTATAATAACTAAAACCCAAGGGGGTTTCATGTAGCCCCCCCCCCCCCCCCTTTGTATGATCGTGGCGTACGACTCTTTGGATGTAGGTCCGAGGGTTCATGAATTATCAATTAGTTCGAGGAAAATCTATCATCAGCCATTTCAAGCAACACATACAGTGATTCGTTGTGTTCTGTTATCGCCTTACCTTTGGGTATTTCGCAAATATAAGCTCTAAACAGGGCTTCAGAAAGATCATTGAATAGGCCTTTCTTTAACGTCGGGAAATCCTTTGACATTACAACCACATTTCCGTCACCAGATGGTTCCCCGGCTGTCACTTGCCATTTGCAAAATGTCAGTGGTTTTCCATTTACCCACTTCCAACCATTATCCCCATTTTTCAAACCAATGTGCCATTCGTTGGGTTGCCCAATGCATTTCTTCTGAATCTGGTCCCTTATGAACTTCCATTCTTCTTTAGTTTCTATGGAAACTAGGTCGCCTCCTTTGACTTTGCAGGTGGCTCGGTTCTGGGCCCAGGTTTGGCCTTCTTCAGCCGTACTGATGAAGTAGCATGAATCTTTAAAATATGGATCCCCGCTTCCTATACAGAATAACAGAAGTGTATTTAAGCCTAAAAAAGGTTGTGTTTTGATCGAACGCTACTACCGCCCTATATCAGTTAATGTAGTGTCAAATTATTGATAAACAGAAGTGTATTTAATCCAATTCTAAAAAAATGTTGTATTTTGATCGAAAGCTACTACCACCCTATATCAGTTAATGTAATGTCCAATTATTGATAAACAAGTTATGATCATCTTCTTGACATAAACGGTTACCATAGCAGCATTTTCACCTGTATAAACCACCCATTTATTATTTTTGAAAAATGATCGCACACTAAGATACAACGTTTTGCAAAGTTTAAAAAAATCGTATGTTTTAGGTTCAAAGTCACCTTAAACTTTCGAAACTTTAAGGTGGCTGTTTATTTCTACGATCAATTTTTACCTAGTTATTTTCTGTAAAAGCATGAAAGAAATCACCGCAATCAAAAGTTACAGCATGTACTTAAAACTTGAAAAAAAAAACCGACAGTGTTCCTTACAATAGCGTGACACGGCGTGAAACGTGGTGTTCATCAAATATCTAAAAACGGATTTACTACGCTCTCAAAGCCTAAAAAAAAAAAGACTCCTAGAATTTCTAACACAAGTTCTGACAAAGAGTCGAATGGATCACTTAAGAACAAGACAATAATTACAACTCAAGAGCCTAGATGGAATGTTTACAGGTATGCAGATTCAACTGTCCAAGTTGGACAAATTAGACTCTATTGAAGCTAAAGTCAAACAAATCGAGGAAGATGTCAAACGTACATTCGTTGAAGTATAGCTATGAAGAAGTTGGTGAATTAAAAAAAAATCATCAATCCATGGAAAAGAAGGAAGATGAACTCCAATTGAAAGTAGACGCATTGCAGAGTCAGAGTTTGGTCGTAGCACGAGTCAACTTCGAGTCCGAGTCAAGCTCGAGTCACGAGTCAAGTTCGAGCCAAGTTCGAGTCATCATCAAATTTCTTTTTTTTTCTTCCTATATTGTAATTTGCATTTCTAAAAACTTATTTATCGATTCATTTTTCTGTATCGTAAAATTTGTATTTTTTTTTTTACCAGCCGTCGATCGATTGTCCCTGCCAGAGCATCAGAGCAGTTGGCCGTACGCGTGTTCGGTATTCAGTAGTTGTTGTAAGCAAATAGAAGCTATTGCTCGCTTGCAATACTCCTCCGTTCTCTTTCTGTTTACTTGCATACGACTTTTGAGTCTGCTTAAAAGCAGAAGCGACTACAGTACCTCAATTTGTAACGAAACGAAAGCCTCGCGCCACAAGCCTTTTGCTTTCCATGTACTGATTGGAGCCCATTCCTTCGCGAATGCCACATCTTTTCAATGTTTTCAACTGTGGTCTTTCTTACTTACCCCATAGATGGCAATGGACAATAAACTATTCAGTAATTTGGACAAGCCGATTCAAAACGACCGCGGATATGTTGTGATGTTTGCCGAGGACCTGTGACCCCGGCCTTGTGACCGCCGGCAAAACATGGCGTTCGACAACGGCTGAGGAAGTATTGAAAGAGAGCAAATGCAAATTACAATTTAGGAAGAAAAAAAAATTGATGTTGACTCGAACTTGACTCGAACTTGACTCGAGCTTGACTCGGGCTCGAAGTTGACTCGTACTACGACCAAACTCCGAAAGATCGGGGAACCGCTTCCAAACCCAGTTGACTATCGACGTTTTTAATATTGTCTAGAAGTCCTTAAGACACGTCTTGTACAGATACTTGACGGGCCCACCTGACAAATTCACGGCTTCAAACGGCAATTCATGATCACGATCATACAGCAATTCATACGTTAATCAAATGAAGAGACTCTGCTCCGCTCTTTGATCTCCCATGTAGTATGTATCGTGACGAAGTATCTTCGATAGCATCTTCGATGAGATAATACTCCATACTCCACCTCCATCTTGAAAACAACATACGCGCGCGGGATCCACGGGTGCCGCAAGGGAAATTTGTTTAAACCAATCATAAGTACTACCCAGATCTGGGTAGTGGTTACGTCACAAGTATGGAATTTTGGCGCTCATTTATCAGACGTCTGTTTCGCGGGGCTACCAGTGGTTGCGACGCGAAACGACGTCTGTTTTCTCAGGCTAAGGTGAAATAAGACATATATGCAAATAAACGTAATCATATAATTCGTATAACTAAAAAAAACATTTTACGAGGAAAAACTAAAATCTGTTCAAAATTATATCAAATTGACCTGGAAAACAATAAATAATGATATACTTAATGGGGTAAAATGTAGGACTGCATTACCAGATGAATTCCTTCATTGCAATCAAATGATAACTGATTCAAATTAAATCGCAAGTAAATTTAATGACTTCGAATTATTTATCAATATTGGACCAAACCTAGCTCAAAGTCTTAAGAGGCCCTGACTGGAAATATGGAGAATCGCTGGCCAGGCTGGGAAAATCAAAAATCCTGATAATTGACCTGAGTGACACTTATGGGGAACTATCTTCGAAAATAATACTTAAATTTTCTGGAAATTTATACTTTTCGAGAAAATCGAGAAAAACGAAAATACGGGTTTTGGCTCATTAATTATGCAAAAATCACACTGAAAATTGGCCAAGTTCAGTACACTTGTATTCAAACATTTCGCATTGTCAGAAAATAAAATTGATTTTGCATAACAACATACCTCTTCTACTTTCTAGCAATTGGAAATGTTTTGTTTCTGGAGCGACTAGGAAGGTTGCAGGGTTCTTTAAAGTAACGACATTTCCAGCACTTTGTGAGAAGGGAAAAATTGCTTAATTTCAAAGGTAAAAAACGCGTCTTGGTATGTCTGATATGAAATCCAAATTACCTTTGTGACACAGTTTGGCCTTAGTACTTTCATAATATGAAATAAAAAATCTGGGGCAATCAAGGCACGCGCTGGCAAAATCGATAGTTTGCGACGCTCTAAACCGTCAAATTAGCATAATGCAAATTTCTAAACTGAAGTATTCGGATTGATCTGGTGTGTGAAGGTTCCATTTTGACGCTATGATGTGAAGGAAACACAAGCAATAATTTAAAAGATGACATTAATCAACCTTCGCTGTTTGAAGGTTATACTTTAATGGTATGAAACTGAACCGCGGCCAATTATGTAATCGGAATGTAAATAAATGTCAAATCGTTGATACGTTGGCTGACAATTGCGTGACCGGAGTTACGTGAATATTGTCTGCAACTTACCTGACTAGGGTTTTCTCATTCCCTGTTTACAGATAATAAATTAGGGCTGCTAAATTGGATGAAATTGTCATGGAGAAAAATACCCAGCCGTGTGGGTGCGCATATATGTAATCATCCGCCAGAGCTAGTGGCGTCCCAGGTTGGGGTGTACCCCAAGTATATTAGTGACGGGGTGGTGCGAAGGCCTATTGGGGGTTCGAAATTTTCCGCCGGATTTTTTTGGGTAGAACAATTTTGGCAGGGACTTTTTAGAGTTGATAAAAGGTGTACCCTAGCGTTCTCAATATAATGTCAATCAACTGTAACAATTTAATTTACAACCTAAAACTACCGGCAAATGTTAAAGAGACGTTTATTATTGAATTAAAGGTGGACGCAAGACTATCTCGAACTATCTTGATGGGTTTTTTTTCTTTATTTTTCTTATGCGGAGAAAAAAAGGACTTTTTTCGGTTAAATGCTGTGCCATTGGACTTTTTGGGGGTCAAACTGGACTTGGGGTCTAAAAATTTAGCCTCATTCGCACCTCCTAGCCACTATACAATTACTGACGGTAAGCTCGAGGTTTCTATCGGCTGATAGTGAGGGGCGAAGCCCCGAGCCAACTATCAAAGTCGACTAGAAACCGAGAGCGAGCCGTCTAATTGTTTTAGCGTAACCCAGTACCCCCTGGGTGTGTCGTTTAGTGAAATTAGCTGTTACAAATTTTAAGTATGTCACAGCGTAGTGAAAGTAAAAAAGAAGTTTAGTCTGTGAACTCTGTGAATTTTATTGACTGTTAACTCTGTATGTCAGTAACTTTAATTTTCAGGTTAGCTGCCCATATTTGTCCATTGCAATACATTTTGTTGACACACCATTTGAATTTTTTCGACCACAAGAGAGTTTTACTGTGACGACAATTAGGCGGGTAAATAAAGCACAGTTATTTTTCGCTTAAAAACTGAGAATCCAGAAATGTAGAGAAAATTGCCTTGTAACTGTAATGACTTGAGATTTAGCGCCCTCCTTTCAATATTAAGCACCATCTTTCTCATAAGCTCCCTCCCCTGTTGAATCCGTTTATTTATTTAACAATAAACACCCATATTCCAATAACCGTCCATATTGCGCATGAATGCCTAGACCAATAAGCGCTCCTGTCCTGAAAGTTAAGTGGCCAGCTATTGGCCATAGACTTTCTTACTGTCAGTTCCTGTTGTTTTTCATTTTCTTTCTTACTAAAAGATGTTTAGGTCAAGAAATAAGCAAGCTGTCTCCCTTGAGTTCCAAAAAGTAATTGAGCACCACTTACTCGTACCACCACTGGGTGCTAAATCGGATATTTACGTATTCTAAACAGCTGAGCCAGGTCCATCTTTTCAGTCTAACATAAGAAACGAGTCTGATGTTAACTCAGTCTTATATCTGCCCAAATTTAACAAAACGTACTCAATGAAAATATCTCAACACTTTGTTTCACAAACATTCTGCTCAAAGATGACAAGGATAAGTTCGATTCGCCTGTAAATCACCGACCAGAAAGATAGAAGAAAGGAAGAAGAAGGAGAAAGAAAAAAAAGAGTTGGCATTATGTTTTTATATCACCAACATTGGAGAGTTTTTGAACGGCAAAAACCAAAACCCCGAAATTGAGAATCAAGGTACCTTTTCATAAATCAAGCTAGATATATATGCAATATCACAAACGTAAACGTTCGTTGTACTTAGCCGGTAGGGGTGTTTGGCGGGGATAGCAAAGGATTTCTTATGGGGTATGGAATGTACGATTTTGATATTTTGGGGGATTTTTTTAGATCAAAAAGTAATACTGTTCACGATTTTGCTAGACTGGCATACAGTCCGTGAAGAGTTGTTTGGCGACTGGCGTACGCCGCAATCTTAGAGCAAAGACACTAGGGTGAGTGTGAATATAGTGAATATAGCCTGCTTAGCCGGCGCAGAAAGGGGAGGGAGAGGAGGTTTTTGGGATTCGCACAATGCCCGGAGCGCGAGGGGAAGGAGGGAAACGGAGCTCCTTTCCCTTTTGTCCACACGCTGTGCGCTGCGCTCCCTCCGCCCTCCCCTTTCTGCACCGGCCACGCAGGAGGCTCGCGCGTATACTCGTCAATTTGTACATTGTGCACAAAGTAACTCCATGGATATTGTACAGTATTTTCGTTAATCTTTTATGTTACTGTGTATTTTGGGGGGAAATGAAAAAAGGCATGGTAATTTTTGTGAGTTTTGTCTTGGTTCATGGAATACAGGGCTGACTCGTCCCCAGTTGTCTCTTTTGTTTAGAGCCGCGCATGACAATAATGAGGAAACGCGCGTGGCAAGGGGAGCTTGTCACGCGCGTCAACTAACAAGGGAGACGACTGGGGATGAGTCAGATTACGAGGGCATTAGTTGCAGTCTGTTGTCAAAACAATCTGACAGTAATAGATGATATTGTATACTGCAAGAGTAGATTTCTACCAGATCTTCCCCGGAGATCTTCCACAACAGAGATGCAAGGGATGTTACATTCATTACTCGTAAAAAGGGGTTTAAATACACCAGACTATACCAATTTTTGAAATTGCATTGTACGCAGTTAGACAAATCCAACTACTGTTTGAAGCAGCCTTGATAGTCTCCATTTGGACTTAAAATATTGTTTTTAATAGCTTTTATGGAGGTTCTCTTGGCAACATTTGTTGTTGTTGTTTAATACGTTATACTTGTTTACTTCGCTCAGATATCCGGGAGAAAAATAAAGCTACCTGTAGGGATTTCTTGTGCTTGACGCAATTCATTTTGTATAGCGTAAGAAGTTGTTCAACCATGCTACTCTCCCGGCCAATATTATATCGAATAAGCACGGCGTAGCATCACGTGGCGCTACCAAGGAAGTGGTTGCTAGTATTAATAGCAGTGATCATTCCGCCGCCCTCTAGATTTGATTCTAGATAGAGATCAGTGCAGCATATTTACAGTGTGCCTCCAGGGGTGTGCCTATCAATTAGTGTCTCTCTTTCAATCGACCTTATATATATGTTGCAAATGCAAGATGTTTTTCACACTATTATTATATTGATAATCCTGGGTTGTGTTTTTTTTTTCGCTTCGGTGTGGAACGGATAACTTAGACACCAAGAGAGAGTGGAGCAAATGTCTGGCATCCAACTGTCTAGATAAAACAGCTCTTTTTGGAACAACTTGTCTGGACTTGAATTGGTACTTATCTTAATTGGCTTCTTTTTTGAAGATTATATTCTAAACATGTAGCCTACATCACGCCCGGGCACCCGAGAAGTACAACTCCCCCACCTCGCCCAGCCAAGTTTTGATCCATTATGTGGTATTGTTTTAAAATTGGAGTGGACCTGAGGGGTTGGTTTTTATTTCAGATTTCATGACACCATGCAAGATGGCGCAAATTCGAGGGAAGGCTCAGGGCGATTAATCAAGGAAATACGGTATTTATTTTGAAATGGCAAAAAAAGTTGCTCTTCACGATTATATATCATGGCAAACAACTAAACATTTCAATAACATATATGCATTGCATTAAGTGGGCTATGTTGTCCCCATTTCTTATTTTTCAAACATTTCAGTAACGCGGCATGTGTCAAAACTATATTGATGTGACTCCGGTCACGCAATCGCAGGTAAGTAAAGTCAGCCAAAACAAAGGTTTGACAATCTGTTCCTTCAGTTTTATATGATCAAAGTGTAACCAAAAACCATCAGCGGAAGTAAAGGTTGATTAATAGCATCTTTAAAATTATTTCTTGTATGTTTCCTTCACATCACAGCGTCAAAATGGAACCTTCACACACCAGTCAATCCGAATTCTTCAGTTTAGAAATTTGCATTATGCTAATTTGACGGTTTAGAGCGTCACAAGCTTTCGATTTTGCCAGCGTGTGCCTTGATTGCCCAGATTTTTTATTTCATATTATGAAAGTACTAAGGCCAAACTGTATCACGATGGTAATTTGGATTTCATATCGGACATACCAAGATGCGTTTTTTACCTTTGAAATTAAGCAATTTTTCCCTTCTCATAAAGTGCTGGAAACGTCGTTACTTTAAAGAACCCTGTAACCTTCCTAGTCGCTCCAGAAACAAAAAAATTCCAATTGCTAGAAAGTAGAAGAGGTATGTTGTTATGCAAAATCAATTTTATTTTCTGATAATGCGAAATGTTTGAATACAAGTGTACTGAACTTGGCCAATTTTCAGTGTGATTTTTGCATAATTAATGAGCCAAAACCCGTATTTTCGTTTTTCTCGATTTTCTCGAAAAGTATAAATTTCCAGAAACTTTAAGTATTATTTTCGAAGATAGTTCCCCATAAGTGTCATTCAGGCCAATTATCAGGATTTTTGATTTTCCCAGCCTGGCCAGCGATTCTCCATATTTCCAGTCAGGGCCTCTTAAACACTTAATGACTGGTCCCGAGTATGGACAGCCAGATGGTGCAGAATTAAATAGCGAATATCTTATTAACATTCAACAAACACAATCACATTCAAGATAATAATTTCATTAAATTCAACAAGTACTTAATTATATTAAAAAGTGTAATCACATTCAATCGATTAAATTTATCAAATTCAACGAAGGTGAATTTATATCACATTCAACATTATAATTTTGATCAACAATAAAATTATTCTGTCAACAAATCCCATGAACCCTATGGAGGGAAGGGGTTGATACAACAATCTGAACTGAAACCAGATATTAAGAAAATAAAGTCATATTATAGATTCAAAGATAGTATAACGAAAATATATATTGTTCAATAATGTAATATCTTGATCCAGTTTTGTTCATACCGTTTAATTGTTTAGCTAGTGTTACACATCTATTCTATATCTATATTAAGCTAAGTTAATTATTTTTAAGTAATTTAGAAAGTAAACATTAGTCAAAATAATTACATTTTCTGAAATAAGTTTTCAGGGAGTTTTCCTCAAAAAACCGGAAAGGTTTTCTGAATCTCCCTGCCCAATATATTGTAAGCATATACACTAGACAATATTTATATTGATTTTAAAAATGAAAACAAATGGGCGAATAAAGATTGATTGATTGTTTGATTGATTGATTGATTGATCAGTTAACATTGTTAAGATGGGCGGAAATATACCAGAGATTACCACAAAAATGTAAATAACAGGAAGTCAGGCAAAGCATTTTTATTCATCAATTGTTCTTGTACTCCGGATGCCTCCACGAATTTGTTAGACTGCAAAACAGTCGTATTTTTCGCGTTACGATTCATACGCGCGCGGTCTTCGAATGAAAGGTCTGGAGCGAGTGTGAAAACGGAGAGTAGGACTGGGGAGAGACGCTGAAAAATACGACTGTCGGCTTTCCATACAACGAATTCGTTCGAATTTCCCGTTGCTCCAGGAACGGGAAATTCCCATTGGTTGAATTTTGACGCTACCTGTCAACAAAATGTTCATCGCACCTCATCAGAGATATTCGGAGCCGTGTCAATTTCACGTAAAACGAGCTCTTCGTGGAATTTGCATAATTTACGACAACTGAAGTTTCGGCGGGTCTAAAATGAGTCTGTTCCGTTGTGGAACGCGTTCTGTTCCGGGAAGATCTGGCAGAAAATTTCCCTTGTCCTAGGAGCCTAATGTCAGAGAACGACGAGCTTAAGCTTCCTTTAATGGCTGCTGTTCGGGAAATAATAATGATGGCGCTACAATAGCTCTGTTGGTACACGCGCGCACTTTTATGGAGATGTCGGAAATTTACCGGGGATATTTACTCCTTCGTTTCAATCTCAAACCGTCCTCCTCTCAAGTTGCGGCGTTGTGATCAGTAGCGATGGTAAAAGTTTGATTGCTCTTATTTAATTTCTCTTTTAAAATTTGCGAACACAGAGCAGAGGGCACACGGCGAGCAAACTCTCAACGAAAAGATAGTTCCTTCTTCAAATTGAAGCGACAGATCGACTTTGATAACCTCGGTCAAAGGCTGCAACGTTTTTCCAATTCTTTGGGCTCGGCAGGTATGTTTTCTGTGGATATCCATTTAGTTTTAAAATGTCCAAATATTAATTGCGATACAAATCTGCCATTGTCTGGCGCGCTCGCTACGTGTACTCTTATTATTTTTCCCTCTTCGCGAGGCGGGTTTCTTCAGTGTTGTTTGATTCATCCGACCGATTTCTCTTCAAACAGAACACTTCCTACATTTTACAGGCAATATAGAACCAAAATTAATCCTCAAGACTCTCGTTGACATCAACACTGAAGATAGCCTGCGTGCAGACGTCTCCTTTTCCTTGCTTTTCCGCGAGAAGCAAGGAAAAGGAGACGTCTGCACGCAGGCTACACTGAAGAGCGAACTTGGACAAACAAAAAATGTGGTTGGAGCTGTCAAGTATTGTTAACACCTCAGCGATATTATTTGAACCCCCGGTCAGAACGAATTCGTTATATGGAATGCCGACAGTCGTTATTTGTCTCGCCTCACCCGCCCTGCGGGCGCGCGAGGCTTGCGCGCTTTGCGCGCGAGGATCACGCTTACGGCGCTTCGCGCCTTATTGAACGGAAAAATAACGACTGTTTTGCAGTCTACGAATTTGTCCGTTGAATTTCCATACAACAATTAACGATGCGCACAGCATGACCAGCCTGAGCCGGACTAATCCACCACAAGCAAATTTCGAGCGCCCTTTTAAAGGGCTTCAAAGGGTTTCAAAGTTTTGATTTTTCTTTCGTCTAAAGCATCATAATATTCAGTGGTCGAAGGGATATAAATAAGAGAAGACAATATAGGCAAACCAGGAGCGGATCCAGGAAAAACTTGACCGGTTTCTTAGAACTGATCAGAACGCCGAATCTATGGAAGTCCGGAGGCATGTTCCTCCGCAAAAGGTTTTAGATTTTCACTCTCTAACATGACATTTCCCGCGATTTTGAGTCATTTCTAAAATTTGACCGATTATCGTAAAACGGTGGAAATCGGTCTGGATCTGCGCCTGCATATGGCATTCTACCATGGAGTACATGGGTTATAGAAATCCTCGCTAATGAGTAAACAAAAAGTTGGAGAATTTGGAGAGTGAATGAGTTGCATTATAAACTTTAATTAAGCACAATCATATGGAGGCTTATGGCGGATTCGGTTAAAAGAAAATACTATTCATTAGAAAAACTAAATAAATATAATCAAATGAAGATGACATTATAAACATAAGTATTTTAAAGAAATACGAATTTGTTTTCATCTCACTAGTACATTGCTTACCCTGAACAAGTCCTTGAATGCAAAAGATGGCTAAACCCACCGCAACAAAAGTAAAGCATAATCGCGCCATGGTGTCTTAGAGAGCTTCTTCTTGCTATATATAAAATTCAAAAGGCTTCCCCTTCTATAACCAAGATAACAATTCATGTACCTGAGGTCACCGGAAATTTTGTCCACTCATAAAACATCTACGTAGTTCGAAAATAACGTGTTAAATTGGCCCTTAAAATGTTTTAAGATTCGACCCTGTTACTAAATCATATTGTTCAGGGCATTTATGCTTTGAATAAGAATTATTGATGAGTGAATGGTAGCGGTTGATTTAAACATTGAAAAATGTCAACTATCAGGGTGTAGTTTTCTATAGTAAATCAAATGCTATTTTCCTACACAATATTGATAATAATAATAATAATAATAATAATAATAATAATATTGAAAGGCGTATACTTCAACGGAGGATTCCTAACAAACTTGACACTGTCAGTCAGTGTTGAAAGAATCCCAGCGCCGAAATGTATAAATACTAGGAAAATTAAATTTGCCTTAGTTTGGTGTTAATTGTATTACCCAGTATTACCTGGAGATATTTCGTATGTATATATATTCAATTTACTCTTTTCTCTTGGATGCAAAAGAAAGTGAACCTGTATATATCGTAGAAATTGGGGCGAGTCACACCAGTTTTTCCTGTTAAAAACTATTATTTTCTATGCGCAGCTTAATTTTATGAATAAGTTCATCGCATCGTGACCAGCATGTGCATCAAAATGATTCAGGTCAAAAAATATTGGTGGTAATTGTGAGATCAGCTTAAAGCATATCCGGCGCTGAGATCTTCTCCAGAAAAGATTCACTGACGATAGAGGGATCTTTTCAATCTCATCTTTCAAAATTGAAAATACGGCAGTAAATAACTGTGACCGTGGTATTGAAAACTTACAGATCTGTTATAATTTCACAAATCGATTGTGTGCAAAGTTTACATCTACTTTTCTATTTAAACTTTTTGTACGTTAAGCATGCAATGCTAAGCTCAGTTGCATCGATACATTTTAGCTAAATCTCGGGTTATCTGGAGCTCCATAATGCGCACAAATAAAACGTATGGAATAAGACATAATCGAATTATTTCTTTACTAACACAAAAAGGAAACGTCGGTTATTTGCATCGGCTGGACAAGTATAAAACGAATTGAGATAAGTGAATATCAGATAAAAAACGTCTTAGAAGTCGCTTTCATTTAAATGATACCTGCCATGAGCTATTTCATGAAGACAAAGGGATATGAAACCGCATCTGTAACTGTAAAGCACCGAATCACGCCGTCTTTAGTTGCGATATTAGATATCCTGTGCTAGATATATGAAAACTGATGCTTCTCTCTCTCACCGGCTCATGAACTATCTTAACCGTTTCTAAAAACTTAAGGACTGTTGAACGTTAACCTGTTACTGGTGAATTTGGTTCAAGGCAGAAAGACGATAAGGTTGCCTCTCTACAAACTGAAAGAGGTGATGCACGGACGATTCACGAACTTGCTTCATTCTACATGTACTTTGATTTGTTCTGTGTTAATGTGGGTAGTCAGTACGGAGACAATATAAAGCCATTTCAACACGTTTTGACTGATTGTGTCTCTTTCGAATTGTCTTAAACCTCTTTCTCCGTTAAGGGAATAAAGATGTTCCACGAATGGCACTGATGAGAACCTGAGAGGTTGAAAGTTCTTGACATTAGTCCGTAATATTTTCACGCTCCAAACTGTTGAAAATATATAAATCTAGAAGAAAATGAATGGCACTACGTTATGACTAATTTACTGAAGCATTATTTGACGAATGAAGAAGCTATTTACTGAGATCGGAGAAAAACTACGACTGACCTAACCTTCACTTCAGATATACAAATTACCGCAGTTTACTCACTTATTATCCATATATATTGAACATGGAGCTACATGGGATATACAGTCGGGGTGAAGAGCACCAATTGAGGACGAAATCCAGTATCATGCAATAATTGGCAGAGGCGACAGTTTTGGACACTGAAGTTAGGTATCCTCCAATATTTGCAATGTTAAAAGATCACAATAAGTGCAAATAAGTAACTCTCTATTTTCATTCCATGATGTGATATCGAAATTATTTTGAAATCCTCCTTATTCACTAATGTACCTGTCTGGTGGAGAAAATCTTCACAAATGAAATCGCGAATATGTAAGTCAATATTGGCAGATTTTATTCAACGATAACTCAAGCTCGTGCATTTTAAGGAAATACACGTTCAGAAAATAAGAAAATTAAGAAAGCCGACCGGATTGATATACCAAACTATTAAAGTATTGAAGTAACTATTTATAAGGCTAAAAAATGTTTAAAATACTTTACAAAAGAGGAACGATTAAATAATCTTGAAGGTAAAACCTGAATTCTGTTCACAAATTGTATTTATCTTGTTAACCGAATAGCGCATTGCAATAGTCTTTCTTGTAATTTATGTTACCTATATCAAATTAACTGCAGTATAGTATCGTAAATTATATTGTATCCGTTTTATTTATGTGTAATTATGTTAGAAGATGCGAGGTTTAGATGGGATGTGTCGTCATCTTGATAATGATTCTTTGTACCATTTACTACTTCTCCACAAAATCGAACCTTCACTAACAGCAATCTCTCTACGACGGCCTTCTTAATTTTTTCAGCCAATTTCTCCTTCCTTAAGCCGTCGATCCATACATTTGCTTTGTTCAGTGAAACATTCCTTTAATTGTCACCTCACAACGGTTACGACCAGCCCTAGAAGACAGGTCGCCGTATCTCCCCAAAATAGCTGACCATTTTAACACGCAGTCCATTATTTGTAAATTTTACATGGAAGATATACATCTCCACTCGTCAACAGAAGTAACAGAGAAAATTGACTGCCTTTATCTCATTTTTTGTTTGCATTTTCAGGCAAAGTTTGCGTTTAATCGTAGTTTTTCTGTGCTATCGTGATCAGTAAAACGAGCTTTACCCTATTCGTCGCCGACAATTCTTACTCAACGCCGAGTAAGTCAATGAGAGCATATTTCTGCTCTGCATGCACGAACCGTATCAACCTGTAACAGGTTCAACATATCTTAGAATGCTTTATCGATCAGCTAATAATCTATATAAGAAATTAAATGCGTATCTCATTTAACAGTAGGCGAAATATCTGGTGCCCACATCCATATTTGCCTTGGCTGAACGTTGGTAGAGATACATTATCAAGTTTCTAGCACAAGCTCTCTAAGGGACCGCAGGAGACTATGGCGTCTTGGTACTTAACAGTTGCTGTGGGTTTCATCTTCTTTTGTATCCAAGGACTTCCAACTCATGGTAAGCGATACTGAGATATAAACATGTTTCCCTTTTTATTTTGTAAGCAAACTTTATGATGTGTAGTCTTTTCCATTTGATTAAAAATTAGTCATACCAGTAAAGGAAAAAAAAAAGACAAATACTAAATTGTCTTGTTACCCGACTGCTTCAAAATGGCATACACAGAATACTCCGAGTCTTAACTTTTATTCCATATCTTTTAATTTTGTGTTTTGTTAACGAAGGCGAGGTACAGCTATAAATTATGCTCTTTGACCATTTTGATAGGTTAATCCATTTGTAAATTTCAGAACATTTGGCTGATTATCCGTATTTATTGACCCATAACATTGTGTTTCTTCTACTTATCACCATCATTTTCTCCAATTTGTCATACTTAAATCCTCAGTGACGACGTTCGCCAATAAGATTATCCATAGTGTGCACGTGCAGAGTATTCTGCGAGCATCTATATCCCTCTATCTCGAACAATTATCTGTTTGCCTTAAAAGGAGAAGGACACTCCAGAAAGCGCATTTTTTTTCTCACTACCATTAAAAAGTAAATATGAAGATTAATTACTGACCGTAGTTTCAAGTTCCAAATTAAAGAGCCTCATAACCTCGCCAAATTTGCCCTCAAAGTGTCGAAAAATTCGACTTTGGCCGCCCCGATTTTGAAGACTACTCAGCAACCTGGCCGCATAATCGTGACGTCATTCCGTGCAACCTGAATTGGCGGGAAGCGCTGTGAGAGTTTAACTAGACAATTCTTGGAAAGATCTTTCAATTAACGGCAAACGATGAAAATGTAATTATTTGTCCATCCCTTTATGACCTGTTACAATATTCATACGTAACCGTTTTCTTTGGACATACTGTTATATGAATAATCTAATTTAGAAATACGTTTACTAACATAATTGCTTAGTTTTTCAGCAATTAATTTCAAAGATAATTCAACACTGTATTCATGATTATAATTTGTTGTTTCAATAGGAAAAGCGGCAACTAAACGCACTGCAAGCGAGATACCTCCAGGTAAGAATTACGCGAGATTGTCATTGTGATGTTGTTAGTGAATACGTAGACGATCAACGCGGTCATCCACTTCCATTCATTCAAGCTACCTCAAAATATTTTTGAATTTCTTTTCAAAAATCCCTAAATTACCAACTGAAGCTGTTACATATATAACTGACCTGTTACCGGTAACTATCCAGAAAGGCTAAAACGTAAGTTCACCTGCAAAAACAGCTTCGGAATCCGATGGTGGACGGAGTTAAGTTGCAGCCCCTCTATTGCTTCGGAGCGATTTGTCCCCGGTTTTCAAAAATTGCACTTATTCAGTTGACGCTATTTTAAAACGCTCGAGGCTTAAAAAAAACTATTTATGTGCGCTTACGCTATTTTGTTTAACTTATTTGTATTTAGCGTTTTAAAATATCTGTAGAGCGCTATTGACCATACAGGGATATAGCGCTTTAGTCTAATTTACTAAGGTGAATATAAAGAATCCGACTAGCTGATTGGTAGAATAATTCAGGATCTGACGCTATTTTCACCGCGCTAGGCGGTGAATATAGGATTTCAAGGCGTGGTTGCTAAGCTAAGCCACATTTCTTGTGCCGGCAAGTAAAGATGGCGACTCATCACTCCACGTTCGGGATATTCAAAGCATTGGGAATTTAGGTAAATGACTACCAAGACATCTCTGTGGAATTTTGCTTGTCGAAGCCAAGAGAGCATTACTTAACATCATCTTGATCAGAAAAACCTCATTAATATTTACTTTCAACACACTGATTTGCATACGCGACTTACAATACTAGTTTCGTCTATAAAGACCTCGTCAGTTGGTCGCCATATAAAATTTGAATACAAGAATACTTCATGTAACAACGCACGAAAGATAATCCTAAATCCCAAGGACTGTTGTTGTCACGTAATTAACTGTATCTACGGACGAAAATAAATCATTTCCAGGAAAAAAAAAAAAAATTAGGGACCTGGTATTTAGAATCATCCTTCGTGCGTTGTAACATGAAGTGTTCTTATATTCAAATTTTATATGGCGACCAACTGACGAGGTCTTTATAGACGAAACTAGTATTGTAAGTCGCGTATGCAAATCAGTGTGTTGAAAGTAAATGTTAATGAGGTTTTTCCTGATCAAGATGACTACCAAGACGTTTGGACGGAAAACCTTTTCAAGAAATGATTTTAACCCATTTAAAACTCGTCAAAAACAAAGGTTTTGGTGTGGCCAACCAGGGCGGCCGTGTTTGTGTCGGATGGAGGGACATAAATTTGCTTCTCTTCAGACCCAAATAAAGCTACAGTGCTTATTACGGGACGAAATCAGCAAAGATTAAAGAAAGTTACCTAGTGAATGTCTTTTTCGAAGTGTTCTTTTGTGTATTTGAGACTGTTAATTTGATATGTAAACGATGTAACTACGGTAATATGGCGAGCACTTGCGTGTGGTGTTCTTCATGTTTCAGCTCGTAATTTGTAGTTCTTTATATTCACCTTAGTAAATTAGACTAAAGCAATTATTCGCCTCAGGCTCAGTCAGTATTGGTGAATATTTACCTCGACTTCGTCTCGGTAAATATTCACCATTAGTAAATTTGTACCTCTGGATAATGATTTTCTAGCTTTCTGATTGGTTCCCTCCTCTATGGATCTGATCCATTATCCTTAAGTTGACCAAATATGGAAAAATGATGAATTTCTTGTACTTGTATATCCAACAAGGGCGAAAGGAATAATTGTTTGATTAAAAACGTCGCTAGCTTTATGTTAAACTTCGGTATTACTTGTTAAAAATGTATAAATCGACTGAGTGATTTTTCAGTTCAATCTAAATGAAGCATGATTTGTATGAAAACGGCGGCAAAAACTGCTGGCGCGGTGTCCGTTTGCAAGTTGAATGAAAAGAGAGCAAAACAGAATTTTAATATTCGCTCTGTGTCTTCTAAAGTTTCGTATATTCTGGAAAATTGTGCAAATGGTTTAGCTTAAAATTGGAAGATAAGAAATAATTGTGGAGCTGAACATTATATTAATTTTACAAGTTGAATGAACGGCTGAACGGGTTGTTTACGGCGAGCAAATCGTGCACGACTACGGGATTGTGTTGAAACCAGCGAAACTGAGCCAGTTAAAATCACGTTCACTGAAGTAAAAAGCAAAGGAAAGCGTCAATATCTACATGGATGGAAAGAAAAAGAGTGATGTTCGAAGATAATTTCACTGTAAAGCGGTCCTCGATTGTACCATCACCAACTCTTGACGATGGACTGCGATATTTATGCTTTCTCGTCCGATATATTTATTGTGCTGATTTTGAAAGCTTATTCCAGCTGGAATTGATAAGCCTATTCGAAATACAAGGTAACAATACTGAATGGATTAAGCTTAAAATTGTAGTGTAAACAGGTTTTCATTCAATTTAAATTTGAGCAGATTTGTATTGGTTTCAGTTCGGGACTTCTAGTAAACAAAGTTTGTTTCGGGCTTCCTTCAGTGCTCGTTCAGTTGCATTTGTTGTTCATTTGTAGGCATGTATTTTTCTTGGAGCGGAATATATTTTTTTTTGCACTTTCCGGTTATTTGAGTGTTTGGAAATTTACCGGCGAAGCGCCTCTTTGGTATATATATCAGCTCATATCCGGCGCGTCCTCGAAGAATAATTGTTAAATATTCACTGAGCCTGAGGTGAATAATTGTTAAATATATAAAACCATAGATATTAGAAGGTTCAAGAGCCGAAATAAACAGCAGCCAAAATATAAACAAAAAATCAGGCAGAACATGACATGCTTTTACTTGTTTTAGGAGAAGATGGCTTCATTGTGAAGTTAGAGACATTCTCTGGTCGTCCCGACCCACAGTGGATAATTCGGCAGAATAACCAAACTACAGTGCGATAAAAAGTCTTTTCGACAATGACAGTGCAAAAAAATACAAACAAATAAACGCGCCTTCGAAGCTTGGTTATCAGGGATTTGTAGTGCAGGAGGTGAAAAAGGGAAAGAAACAAAACAAGCAACTGATTGTTGGTCAAGAAACACCAGAAACAAAGGAGTTACAGTTACTACTACTCCGTACCATACCCGATGGTACTCAGATATCGACAGAGGTCAAAACCAATGCTGAGAAAGAAATCCGAAGTGGAAAAGTCTCAGCAAATGTGACAACAACGACGAAACGCTTTGCACCATGGTACCGTCCTGATGATTGGAACGATGAAGCCTACGTCACAGAAAACAACTGCTACAACTACGCAAGTACCATCAGGACTAATACATTTGGACAGCCTGGCACAGGGTCAGGAAAGCCGTTTCCAGACGACTTTACTGCCGAGGACGTGAAAAGGGCCGCAGAGGCTGATGGTTGTACATTTAAGACAGCCAAAAAACATATGTGCGCCCCTACTGGAGTTGAACACCTGGCCGCTCTGTTTATTTACATAGGTTGGTACACAAATGATATATTTTGTTTATTTTACAATGTCACTGATTGTATTTAGATTCATTCTAGTAATGGAGTCCAATTCTAAGGGTGATGATGGACGTCTTTGGAAAAATCGAAATCCGGATTAGTGAATCCATAATTGCAAATTTATTTTGTGTTTCTTTATTACATCAAGTCCGTCATTTGTAATCATGATCAACATGGTAAGTTTTCAGGGACGTATTTGTGTACATGTGTCGATTAAAGGCCCGATCAAACAGTCACAACATTTGTCACAACATGGTCCAACATTTGTTGTTGTGACCATGTACCATGCACGGTCAAACGGTCACAACAACCTCACAAAATTTCAAGAACAAAATAAATGTTGTGACGATGTTGAGACAAAGTTTAAAATAATTCAAACTCATCACAACATGTCACAACACCGTGCCTCACGACATTATTGTGAGGGGTGGTCAAACGGTCTCAACATCGGCTCACAACAAAATTAATGTTGTGAGAATGTTGTAACAAATGTTGTGACCGTTTGAACGGGCCTTAACATGAAACATGATCAATTATAAAAAGGTATTTTATGGTAGCCCCGGCCCAGTCTAAACCTTTATGAAAAATCTTACAAGTATAAATACTATTGTACGCCTCTTTAGCAACAATACAGTTTAAATTATTATGTTTTTCATTATTAAAGAAGATATTGACAACGTCTATAAAATGTTGAATGAATTTTAGTTTTAATTTGTTGTCATTTTATGGAAACGTCTTCGGATATCATACGGTAATCCTTGGAATTGCTGCGTAATCCTTTGAAATCTTAGGAAAATGATAGGAAATTAAACATTCATATCTCCGGTCTCTGATTGGAGGACATTTTCGGGTAATGGTTCGTAACACAAAATGGCTGTTTGGAGATAGGAAATTGATCTTCTAGTGATCAACTCCGTATCTCTGAGTAAACACTCGAAAATCAATTCGATATTTCCGCCCACCCATGTCAGTGATTCTTTAAGCATGCGTTTGAGATAGCCATGCTTTAAAACGAATGGACGACAATGGCTTATACGTAGCAACATTGCAAACATTATAGCTCAAAAATACAGGATGATAACAAAGGAAAATACTCTAATTATTTTCCCGCACAGGTAAATCAGGTAAATGGTGGGACAAAGATTATCACTGGTACCGTTTGGATAACAACGGATACTGGTCTCACAAACCTGGACAAACTCCCGCCACTGACCGGGATGCCGATGGAGACAGGATCCGTGATCCGAGAGAAGCTGCCCAAGATTCTGATCTCCCTTATACGTTTGTTTGTTTCATGACCATTAATAGAAAGACCATTAAAGTTCGATGAAAATTATAACCAAATTAACCTCGAATTTTGAGGTTAATATAAATTATTACTTAATTTGCTGTTGTAGAGCAAATTGAACAAATTGTAAGCAGAAATAGCCCTGTAATCCAATGAAAAAAATAAAGGGACTACTTGTAATCACTTTGAGCAGCAAAGTTTGATGTGCATTAGGTGAATTTTCAGTTACGACTGTCCCTTCATCCCTCGTGTGCGTCTTCGTTCTGTCAACAATTCTTTCACTCAGCAGTTGTATATAACTGTATAGTGTACGAGACATTTATTTGTTTACTAGTTTTTCATCAAAAATAGCCTGAGGTATCGTTTACTGTGGCAGATTATTTACATGACAATGATTATAAGACACTTGCAGCTGTTGCAGCATGACTTCAGCTACCCAGGAATGGGTTCCATTTGCGCAAACATTTGAGAAAGGCGTTAAATTCTCCCATGTTAATAAAAAAAGAAAAAGTATCGTCTAAAGGCCAAACCAAATTCCAGGACAGAGTGCACAGAACATACCCTATTTCAGACCAAAATAGTCAAAACCTATTCAATGCCTGTGTTATCGCCTGAGAGGCCAAATATCTCATTGCCTCGTCATTTCCAAATTACTCAGCACGTGCTCAATGACATTTCTCACTCAATCCCTGGCCGTCATAGCCGTTTTAATAATAATACCTAGTTACCTAGGTTTACCTTGTATTCAACCCAAACCGACACAATTTGCTACACAATAGAATAAATAAACATATATCACTATAAATCCTAAGGGAAACTCTTTGTGAGAATCCCACAAATTGGAAAAGGAAAATGTTGCAGCCCCCTACCAAATTATGTGTTTAAGAAGGTGTTATATATGTTTGGAGACTCAAACGGAACTTCACCACTAAAACCAGCTAAGATGAGAAGCTATATTTTAAATTTAGCACAGAATCGCATAGCTCAGATAATTCTCGCACTCTGATTGGCTATCGATGCGAGGTATTCAACGTGGAGTTGCATGCCTGAGAAGTGGAATTGCATGAAGTGAGTTGAAAGCGAGGCCCATCGCGAGATTGTGTTTGTTTACTTTCGGCATCGCAAATTAACTTATAAAAATGCGGTTTTCGTATGGTTTCAAAGTCAGCATTAAGCCAAAATCAAACATGAGGGTTTTTTTCAACGTGAGATTCAAGATTTAGTCAGCCGTTGAACTCAAACTCAACTCTCTCGAGAAATTGAAGAAGCGCAATCATCGATCGATGCTTGTACAAGAAACATGAAGAGAGGAAACTAAACTACGAGAGAACAGTAGTACAGTAAAGTAAACCGTTTAAATGACTTCATAGTGTCAGAGAAATAGCCACAAATATAGTGAATTCCACGTTAAATTTCACTTGAAAAACCGATATCGCACTCATCGCGAATAAAATTAAACCTTTCAATGTCGCAACCGGCAAATTTTAAGACAATCTTCCGTACTCTTGCGTAGTATCGTGAAAGCATTTTTTGAGCAGAACTGTTCCCGGTTTTCTACAATTTCATTTCTCATGTTAATCTAATTTTTGCATTCGATGGAAATTTATAATTTTCATTTTATGCGAAACCTTGACAAACCGTAAGCTATCGTTCAGTTTCAACGCACGGCAATATAAACTTACGTTCCGAGAATTATTTTCTGGACTAGCGGTCATCCGGCACTAAGTTATTTCTTGAATGAAACTGAACGGAAGCTTTGTTCAGGAAGAAAAGAGAAACGAAAAGCAATGATTAGAACCAAGGAATTGAATTGAGTCTAAACACGGAGATTTGCAATTTAAAAACCGCAAGTCGGTAGAGTGATTTTATTTAAACCATGAAACAACATCTAACAGTTAGTGCTAAATAGTCAAAACTAAACAAAATAAAACAACATGGGATAAGTTTCTAATAGTATATAAAGTGTAGTCACATTTCATTGTTCAAAGCATAAATTTTAGAGCATGAAACTGACTTCCAACAACAAACTCAAATTATGTCGGTTTTAAGAAGAGTACGCTCTTTAATTCCACAGCGTAGTTCTCCATTAACTTTACAACGACATGAGAGCAATATTCAGGAAAAGCTTCTTCGCATCGACCTTCGTTGCTGAAATTGAAATGTTTTCGCTTGGATATCACATGCCTACGTATACGCTATACGATTCCACCGGGATTTCGGCGAGCAATTTCTCCCGCACCCGGAACGGCATGCAATATTTGCTTGATTAATGTGTTTTTTGTGGGTTTTACAGTATTTTACAAATGTAAAGCAGCCTGGCAGTTTTAAAAGCTAAGACAAATAATCAAGTTTACATTTCAAAGAATCAAGTTTGCATTTCAAAGAATCAAGTTTACATTTCAAAGGATCAAGTTTGCGTTCAAATAATCAAGTTGTTGTAACATCGTTAATACGGATCTTCAGATTGGGGTACGAGTACGAGAACGATTAAGAGTACGCCTTTGTACTTTCAAAACAATATTGTTCCCAGAGCCCTCGTGATTGTGATTGCTTGTGATTTTCCATACCCTATTTCAGACCTGACCCAAAAATCGATACCATATTTCAGACGTTGTGTCTAATATATGACTTCAGTTACCCAGGAATGGGTTCCGTTTGTGTAAACATTTGATAAGGACTTCAAACTTCCCGATATTAATGGCAAAAATATCTTTGTCTAAAAGCCAAACGAAATCCAGGCCAGAGTGCACAAAACATACCCTATTTCAGACCAAAATTACCAAAATATGAACCGCATTTCAGACCAAAATGGCTCAACAACCATACCCTTTGGCGCCGCACATACCTATATTGCTTAGATAAGGTTGTACCCCCCCCCCCCCCGGGCGTTTAGGTACTGCAATTGGGCTAATGCAATTTAAATGAACCTATCTAAGGATCACAGTACAAAAATACCAAAAGAATACCCTATTAACCCTATTCTGCCTAGGGGGGGGGGGGGGGGGGGGGGGGGCGAAAGTGCCCGCGCTGATTTCAAATGTATCGTACTTAAAGAGCATTCAAGCAATCGTAGCCAAACTTAATGACTTTTCCGAAAAAATTATCTGGGCACTTTTTGGTTTGCCAATTTTTTGATCACGTGACTTGATGTTTCCATGGCAACCAAGTTTGACAGGCCGTTTTAGCCAAATTTGGTATTTTCAGTTTAAATGTCCGTTTTCATGAGATTTTCGCTTTTTACGAAGAGTTTCTTCCATAATCTTTGCAATTTTTGCATCCTTATATTGTTTTCGATTTTTTCAAATCAAATTTGGTGATTTTCTGACATTTCTGAACAATTGAAAAATCCAAGATGGCGGATCCAAGATGGCGGACAGGTTTAAAGTATGACGTTTATTCGGCGTGATATGATATCATAATTGATTCGTAATTGCAACTAAAATAAACATGTTTGAATTATTTATTTACCACATAAGTTTCATTTTTATAGCACAAATACTTTTTGAGATTCAGATCGTTTTACCCATTTTTTGTTGATTTTCAGTTTTCATAAAATTTTTGCTTTTTACGATGAAATCCGTCCAATTTTTTTTCGTTTTCGCATATTTTTCTTTATTTTTTCAAAACAAATTTGGAGATTTTCTGACACTTCTGAACAAGTTAGAAATCCAAGATTTAGGATCCAAGATGGCGGATTTTTTTAACGTATGACGTCTTTATGGCGTGAATGACGTCATAATTGACACGTGACTCCCACTAAAATAACAATTTTGGGACGCTTTACACACCATGTAAGTTTCATTTTCATAGCGTCAATACTTCTCGAGATACATGGGGGCACTATCTGCCCCCCCCCCCAGACTCAGGAACGAAAAAAGCCCAGCAGAATAGGGTTTTAAAGGACTGAGCACCTCAAAAACCATACCCTATCCCGCGGCACATTCCTACATTGGAACCCCGTGTTACGGCCACCCCGTTAATACGGCTACCCCGTTATTACGGCCACCTGTTTTTGGCCCGGCGAAATCGCACTTAATCTCTTGTATAAAACCCCCTTTAATACGACCACCTCGTAATACGGCCAACGGACACTGCAGACTGCGATCCCCGTGCCCCTTTTTTCTTGTAATTTTACCATACCCCGCATTACGGCCACAAACTGACCCAATGACTTCGTACGAGCAGGTTTTCTTAAACAGGGACCTGCACTATAAAAGGAACCTTGGACTGGCCGAGCCGCCAGTCATTTCATTCTAGACACCGACCTGTCAACATCTCAGAGTCGATCAGGGAACGAAATCTCGTAAAGTGCTAGAGGAGGTCAGATTGAAGCTTGGAATTTTATCCATAAAATTATTTAAAACAACTTGGAAATATATATATTTATAGTTCTATCCTTTCAGTTCCCTGTTGAAATATTCGTCTCAGTTTGCGCGGCACAACAACGCGAAATTATGTCTGGGCGCATTTAAATATTAGAAACGGTTCCTTCTGTTACTAACATATAAGCTTATATTGAGTTGCTTTTTTCTTTGTTGATTTGAAAATATTAGCCAGTGAATATTTCGCGAAGTTTCCCTTGACTATTCCGTTAACTGTCGTTTGAATTCTATGCATTGTCAAACAAACATCACGAAGTAGACAACTTGATCCCCTTTAGCGTAAGTCATGTAATCCTGTTCCGCAGATATCTAAGACCTTTGATCCTGAAATATTTTTAGGTAACACATAAATCTGAATTTCAAAGCAGAGTTGTAGCGAATCATTTCACTATATACTCCAAGGAGCAAGCAAAACTATACTTGAATATTTATAGAGATCTAAACGTAACACTGACCGTATAAACTGTGAAGCGATATGCATGTGGCAACTATCTTCACCAGACATGGGGCATACAATTTCAGAAACACTGTGCATACATCAGGTAGATACATTCAGTATGAAATTGAAGTGTTTTGTATTACTGTACCTCGATAATGCATCTAGAAATCCACCTCAATGAAACACCCCCGCGTATAAATTCAGGCTATAGACGAGGCCTACTCTGGGACCTTAAGTCGCCTTTAGTCGCCCGAAGTCGCCTAAAGTCGCCTTAAGTCGCCTAAAGTTGCCTTAAGTCGCCTTAAAATCGCCTTAAGTTGCCTTAAGTCGCCTTACGTCGTGCAGTGCTATAAAGGCTTATGCAACTTTAAGTGGCCCTAGAAGGATAAATGTCACTATTTCTAGCAATATTTATTTGCCAAAAATATCCTTCTTAGTTGCCTACCCTGAGAAAATAGATCTCACACTGCACGTTCAATTTCATTCCCTGTGAGAGAGGCAGATGCCTTAGATTCAAACCAAATTATCCCATAAGGGTTTAGTGGCACTACCAAGATCTGGGTAGCCTTTGATTGGTTAAATTCATAAAAGTAATATGCGATCACTGCCCAGATCTGTATATAATATGCATTAGTATATACCAAACCAGTGAATAGTGCTTTTCGCGCGTTCTGATTGGCTAGCTCGGAGGTGAATAGTCTTTGCTAATCACCTCCGAGCAAAACAAAATGGCCGGCGTTTTGCTTCTTTGATCAAAGCAGAATTACTTCCATAAACGAGGCCGCTGCACGTCAGTGTGTTATCAAAAATACCTGAAGATATTTAGAGGTCATCATTAGCAGCAATTTTAGTCGTGTTACTGAATAAATCGCCAAAAATGTCGTAAAATGTTTTGTTTACTATCGAGAAAATAGCTAGAGTAAGAACATGACAAAGCTCAGTTGTAAATAATTTCGAACAGTTAAGTCTTTGAAGTGGTTTCAAACGCTGTCCAGTCCAACTAACTTTAAAATGCAATTCCTACCTGAAATCCTGAATACAGCAGTGTCTTTCAAAAAGCAAGAAGTCCCTGTAATTGTTTCAAATCTGCGAACGATTTTAGTTTTGTTTTCGGAACGACAAATCTCGGTCTCACTACGCTAGAAAATATTCTTGTTGCCGTATCATGATCAAGAACTGCCCAAATGCTGTGGCTTCTCCAAACTTTACGGCTTCTCCCCTCCGGTAAATTAAAAGCAGTAACATCAGACGGTGGATGCAGTCACATGTGAGAAATAATTGAACTGGAATTACGAAAAATCGTCTTCGATTTATAGGCAGCATCGTGACCATCTTGTTCAGTTTATAACGGCACTTGCAGCTTCACCGTCAGTTTATCAGGTAATAGTAACTGACAGAACTTGTAAAATACGAGAAAATAGAACTCGTCGCTTTTGGTCCATCAGTAACAACGGAAAAAATAATAATTTTCCCCTTGAAATTGTCCAAGTCCAACATACGAGACAGGTTGATCGCCTGATGTTGTCATGTGGCTTTTCCCGCGCTGTCCTTGGTCGCGCGTAGGGCTCCACTTTTAAAGGATTTTTCCAATTTTTCCTATCCACCTCCACTTCGGCGAATAATTGTTAATTATCACAATGGAATTTTCAACTTGAATCTAAGAAATCTCTTGTAGACCTGGGTGGAAACCATCACTCATTATGCAAATTAATAACTGTCCAAAATTATCCAAATCCAGTCTACACAGTAGAAATAACATAAATAGATATCGTATTAACCCTATTCTGCCTGGTCTTTTTTTGTTCCTGAGCCTGGGGGGGGGGGGGGGGAGGGGGGCAGATAGTGCCCCCTATGTATCTCGAAAAGTATTGATGCTATGAAAATGAAACTTACATGGTGTGTAAAGCATCCGAATTTTTTCATTTTAGTGGCAGTCACGTGCCAATTATGACGTCATGCACGCCATAATTACGTCATACGTTAAAAAAATCCGCCATCTTGGATCCTAAATCTTGGATTTCTAAATTGTTCAGAAATGTCAGAAAACCTCCAAATTTGCTTTGAAAAAAATCAAGAAAAATATAAAGATGCTAAAACGGCAAAGATTTTGGAAGGATTTCATTGTAAAAAGTAAAAATTTTATGAAAACTGAAAATTAAGCTAAAAAATCAAAATTTGGGTAAAACGATCTGTATCTCGAAAAGTATTTGTGCTATAAAAATGAAACTTATGTGGTGAATAAAGCATTCAAACATGTTTATTTTAGTGGCAATTGCGAATCAATTATGATGTCATATCACGCCGAAATAACGTCATACTTTAAACATGTCCGCCATCTTGGATCCGCCATCTTGGATTTTTCAATTGTTCAGAAATGTCAGAAAATCACCAAATTTGATTTGAAAACATCGAAAACAATATAAGGATGCAAAAATTGCAAAGATATTGGAAGAAACTCTTCGTAAAAGCGAAAATCTCATGAAAACGGACATTTAAACTGAAAATACCAAATTTGGCTAAAACGGCCTGTCAAAACTTGGTTGCCATGGAAAACATCAAGTCACGTGATCAAAAAATTGGCATACCAAAATGTTCCCAGATAGTTTTTAGGAAAAGTCATAAAGTTTGGCTATGATTGCTTAAATGCTCTTTAAGTACGATAAATTTGAAGTCAGCGCGGGCACTTTCTGCCCCCCCCCCCCCCCCCCCCCCCCCCCAGGCAGAATAGGGTTAACCAAGCGCGAGGCCCGTACTGAGAGAATATCGGCCCTAGATCTTGACAGTACGGATCGAGGGCAGCGAAGTCCGTACAGAAAAGACTGAGGGCCGATATTCTCCCAGTACGATCCCGAGCAAGCTTGGTTAATAAGAGATTTCAGTACATTACTTCGTGCTTAAAGGGAGTGTTTCATGGTTCGGCGCATGTATGGGCTTATCAACTTTATCCGTTTAAAAAACCTCACTTACATGTTCTTCTCGATACTACAGTAACCACATGCTATAAAATAATAAGTCCCAGCAAAACGACGAAAGACCAAATAATGTCAACGGATTACACCGAGAATGTCGACATTTGAATTATACCAGAATAAATTTTTGGGCAACACTTTATTCTGGTAATATATTCTGGTTTTCAATGTCAACATTCTCAGTGTAATCCGTTGACTTTTTTTGTCAGTTTTGATCATTCGTCGTTTTGCTTGGACTAAGTATAGTATGTGATTACTGAAGTATCGAGAAGTACATGTGAGTGGGATTTTTTAAACGGATAGAGTTGATAAGCCAGCACGCCGGCACATGCGCCGAACCGTGAAACACTCCCTTTAAAAATAGCTGTGGAAATTAAACCATAACAATGTAAGAAAGTGTATCAGTGTATCAGGAGTTTTGAAAAAATATCATGGAATATAGCGGTCCTAACAGTGTAATTATTGGTTTTAGACAAACTTGAGATGAATATTAACTGCTGCACTTCTCTATTAATGACAAAAATAAAAACAACTCGAGAATAAAAGCTGTTTTTTTTTAACCCTCTAATCACTGAAGTGTGAAGTGACACGAGGACAACTTGGCATCTTTATTTGAAGAATTGTGAGGAAACGGTGAGAGGTGCGATGGGTGCGCCCCGATTTTTTAAATCTGTCATAATCATTACATAGGATTTTGAAAAAATCGATCGTGTGGAGTGAAACAGAGAAGAAAAAATAATGCCTATAAATCTGCCATTCGACAGTCTAAAACTGCACAGTGTGACATTGGGTGAAGGAATTTCAAATGTCTTAAACGATAAGAAAGAACAATCTGAATTCAAAGAAACGTTGCATGACTTTGGTTCATGTACTAATCCAACAGTAACAAGCATTTAAAAGGAGATTTAAATTCACATACCTTCAAACTACATGGTTTTTCACGTCGATGTTCTAAAACTCCGTGACAAAATTCGGCAGAACTTGATTGAAATTTACGCCGCTGTGATTGGCCAATTTTTATCACGTGGCCAGTGATCAACCTCCTCTGTGGCCCGACCGGCAATAAAGCATTCTGATTGGTAGATTTTAGTTATCGGCCCTCTCAACTAGCTTAGTCGTGTAATAAAAAACAAGTAAGCTTATAAGTTTCCCACAATTTTTACTGTATTCTGTGGTCATCATTCATAAACTTCATATGCAACATGGTCCAAAATCTAGATTGTTGATATTAAAAACGGTAGTTTACAGTGAAACATGTACAAGCGTTGATAATTTACTGAGAAGAAAAGTTAAGCTTAAATATAAAATCATGAGTGTCATGTTGTATTTTAATATAAAGTTGACATTTTCACCACAACGTAACATTTAAAAATAACTCAAATCGTTATTACTATTCGATTAGGCGTATTAGTATAGGAAATCGTATGAACGCGAGTGCAATTCGTGATTTATGGGCACTCGTGATGTTTTGAACGTTCTCAAAATTGCACGAGCCTTTAGGCGAGTACAATTTGAGAACTTTCAAAACATCACGAGTGACCATAAATCACTAATTGCACGAGCAGTCAATACGATTTTTTGTTTATAATATTCTCAACAAAATTTTGCTGCGGCCATCTCGCTACTCTGCACACGAAACGCTTCACTAGTTTTCCAAGTGCTCACATGTTTTATTTGAACGCGCAGGCAAACCAAACGGGAACTTTTTGAAAGAATTACAGTACTATAGTTTAGAAAATATTTAACCATTAACGTGAAAGCTTATTTCAATTCCATTAAGCGGCAAAAACGTCTCTACTTGTCCGGTACTGTTTATCACAATTCCGTATTGCACTCTATAACCTATTTATGCATTCGTCATTGACCAATCAGAAGCTCCATATTTTGTTGAGTATATTATAATAGTACTTACTGCACTTCATTTCTGATACTTTTCCTAATATTTTCTTGTTGGTAGTTCCTTGAAATCGTTGTGTACATGTCAATGCTTCTATCGCAAGCGCCGCCATGTTTTTAAATTTGAACTCGGGGGTCTGGGCACCAGTTCTCGCGAGCACTTTGTCCAGCGGATATCCAATATGGCGGACAAACACAGATCGACGAAAGTTTAAAACTTCACATTTACCTTGCCTTTGAATTTTTTACTGAACAAAACTCCACGTTAGTCTTTCTTATTATTGAATAGTGTCGATTTTTATACGAGACTTTGGAACAGATCAAGAAATCCTCACAATATGCCCTGATGTTCCTACGAAAGTTGAAGGTAATTCCAAATTTGAAGATATTTTTTGAACATTTTTTATATCTGATTCATCAGGTAAATAATTTTTATTTTATCGCTATTAAATTTAGTATAACATAAGCATCTACAGATGTGCTTACATAATTTATGCGAAATGCTGAAATGTGAATCATTAACGCCTTTCATATTCACTCTTTAACTGTCTTGAAATCTTGTTTTAACCCTATTCAAACTGACCGATTGTCCCGCGGGAACTGATTAAGAATAAAAAAGTGTGCCAGGCAAGGAGTTCACAACTCAAATTAGTATGCAAGAGTATAAAAGGCTATGAAATGTGTTTTCCTTGGTTGTTTAAGCTCGAAATCCGATCCAGAAGGAAGACGTGTTCTTTTTCGTTGTTGGCTGATTTCGCTTCGCCTCGTGTCATTCTACAAACCTTTTTTCATCCACTTCCCTTCCGGTTCCAGCAGTCCCGCCGTCACGTCATGTCGTGCTTAAATCTACACCGGAGAACTGCTTCACCTCAGCCATATAGCAGTACCACGTCGTTTTCTGTTCGCTCGCTGAGTCGTGGCTCACCTTTGTGATATCCAGCACTACCGCCTCGCCCTGGCTGCGATTCACAAGCTACTCCACTTCACGCTTTTCAAGCAGAGCAGAATTTAGGTAAACCTTATGACTTTTTTTTGCTGTTAATTTAGAGCCCGTCTGTTTATTGTGCCGCGGCGTGGCAAAACTTTGTGGTTTTTTGGCGGTTTATGCCAGCGTGGTTGGCTTACTGGCCGTGTCTTCTATGCTAGTAGGTCAGCAAAATTGTTGCCGGGTGTAGCCGGTGCGCTGGTTGTAGCCAGCGTGGGCTATTTTGGTTATTTTTTTGACACTAGGTCAACAAAATTGATATATATTTGGCCGGTTGTAGCCGGCGCGCTGGTTGTTAAGCCAGCGTAGGCTAATTGGTTATTTTTTGACACTAGGTCAACAAAATTATTATGTATCTGACCGGTTGTAGCCGGCGTGCTGGTTGTAGCCAGCGTAGGCTAATTGGTTATTTTTTGACACTTGGTCAACAAAATTATTATGTATTTGGCCGGTTGTAGCCGGCGCGCTGGTTGTTAAGCCAGCGTAGGCTAATTGGTTATTTTTTGACACTAGGTCAACAAAATTATTATGTATCTGACCGGTTGTAGCCGGCGTGCTGGTTGTAGCCAGCGTAGGCTAATTGGTTATTTTTTTGACACTTGGTCAACAAAATTATTATGTATTTGGCCGGTTGTAGCCGGCGCGCTGGTTGTTAAGCCAGCGTAGGCTAATTGGTTGTTGTTTTTTGACACTAGGTCAACAAAATTATTATGTATCTGACCGGTTGTAGCCGGCGTGCTGGTTGTAGCCAGCGTAGGCTAATTGGTTATTTTTTGACACTTGGTCAACAAAATTCTTATGTATTTGACCGGTTGTAGCCGGCGCGCTGGTTGTAGCCAGCGTAGGCTAATTGGTTATTTTTTGACACTTGGTCAACAAATTTATTATGTATTTGGCCGGTTGTAGCCGGCGTGCTGGTTGTAGCCAGCGTAGACTAATTGGTTATTTTTTGACACTAGGTCAACAAAATTGTAATACATTTGGCCGGTTGTAGCCGGCGCGCTGGTTGTAGCCAGCGTAGGCTAATTGGTTATTTTTTGACACTAGGTCAACAAAATTATTATGTATTTGACCGGTTGTAGCCGGCGTGCTGGTTGTAGCCAGCGTAGACTAATTGGTTTTTTTGACACTAGGTCAACAAAATTGTAATACATTTGGCCGGTTGTAGCCGGCGCGCTGGTTGTAGCCAGCGTAGGCTAATTGGTTATTTTTTGACACTTGGTCAACAAATTTATTATGTATTTGGCCGGTTGTAGCCGGCGCGCTGGTTGTAGCCAGCGTAGACTAATTGGTTATTTTTGACACTAGGTCAACAAAATTGCCATATGTTTGGCCGGTTCTAGCCGGCGTGCTGGTTGTAGCCAGCGTAGGCCAACTGTTTATTCTTTTATACAAGGTCATCAAACTTGTCATATGTTTGGCCGGTTGTAGCCGGCACGCTGGTTGTAGCCAGCATTGGCTATTTGTTTATTTTTCTGACACTAGGTCAACAAAGTATAATGTCTTTGGACGGTTGTAGCCGGCGTACTGGTTGTAGCCAGCATGGGTTAACTAAAATATTGGTTATATTTTTTAACTCTAGGTCAACAAAGCTGTGATGTAGCCAGCGTAGGCTAATTTGGTTACATTTTTTGACTCTAGGTCAATAAAATTGTGATACTCTTTGGCCAGTTGTAGCCAGCATACGTTAACTACTATATATTGTTAGTTTTTTGACATTAGTTCAACGAATTTGTGATACTTTAATTTTTCGCCCGGTTGTAGCCGGTGAGCTGGTGTAGTCGGTGCGCGCGCTGGTTGGAGCCAGCATAAGCCTAGCTAGTTGACTATGTCCTGTCAGTCTAGGTCACTGTTTTTATGTGAGCTTTGTCAGTAGAAGTCTTTATATTGTAAGGCCAGTTTGGGCTAAATTGGCTATATTTCTCCTACCGCTAGGTAAGAACATGTTTCTTTTTGTTTCAATATACTTTTGCCGGTAGGAGCCGGCGTGCTGATAGAAGCCAAGTTGTTTTTTTATGCTAGGTCACCAAAGTTCTACCAATTTTTTGCATGTAGTGAGCAGTTAGTATTCTTGGTATGCCTTTAAACATTGGCTAGTTGGTTGTGTTTTTTCATTCGGAATTAGACTTGAAAACAAAACCGCGAACAGTTCCTTTGGTTGGTTAACATCCCAGGGTTATCTTAGACCCTTGTGCGCGACTCCAGCAGTTGTGCCGGGTTTGTTCACCACCATCGGTCCCGTTTGTTTGTTTTGTTTTTGGTTTCGCAGTTTTTTTTTCATCGGAATGTGATCTATGATGTGGTTATATATGTGAATTATTTTCTTACCCTGAGCAGTTATTTGTGCTGTCTTTAAAATACATGTAATTGTTTTTGTTTTTTTGTTTTTTTTCCGTTGACGGGTCCGATTGTGGTGGACTTATCCTGGCGGTACAGTGGTACATTTGTTTTTTAGGTTTGGAAAAGTAAAACTTTGATTGGTGCTTTTAAGTTGCACTTTATTTCGTTTGAGTATTGGAAAATTGGGTTTGGTTTTAAGAATGAGTTGAGTATTGGTGGTTTGCAAGTGACGTCAGCCTGGAGTCATTAACAAAAGACTTCTAATTGGCTTCTATTGTTTGTACCCCAACATGGCCGCCGCGTCTTTGTCATTTGAATCTCTCGGGATTGGTTGCAAACCAGCAACTGGGAAATTGAGAATAAGTTTAAGAATGAGTTGAGTATTGGGAAATTGAGTTTAAGAATGAGTTGAGTATTGGGTAATGTATTTTGGGTTATTTTATGAGTATTGTCAGATTACAGAGATTAGTGATTGTTTGGTGAGGTGGTGGTGTCAGTCGTAGTTTTGTATGGATGCTTTTTGGAATTGTTTCAAATTACTTGAACAATGATCCTTTATTACTTCCCATTCTTAATCAGTGATCCGTGGAACAAAGGGCAGTTTGGATAGTCTACTATTCAAACTGACCGATTGTCCCGCGGGAACTGATTAAGAATAAAAAAGTGTGCCAGGCAAGGAGTTCACACCTCAAATTAGTATGCAAGATTATAAAAGGCTATGAAATGTGTTTTCCTTGGTTGTTTAAGCTCGAAATCCGATCCAGAAGGAAGACGTGGATTTGAGTGGAGGCTGAGTACAGTGTAGATGTTTTGGATGGGTGGAGGTGGGGAATGTGGTGGTGTGGGGCATTGTTACGGTGTAAATTGTACTATTAGGTTTTAGAGAAAACATTTCCTCGCAGTTTAGTTGTACATGCCCAATCGATGTTGTTGTACACGTCCAATCGATGTTTACCGTAATTATCATATTGTCGACGCAGCAAAAGTAATTTTACTGGTGTTATAAATTCTATAGAAAGAGTGACAAGTGTCATGCAGTAACAAAGAAACATTGCTTTTACTATTTATTTAATGCAATGCTGATGTAATGAATAAACAAAAGATAGTATAAAGGTAGCAACATTGTAACAGCAATTCGATTTTACATTCGTGCGAGAGTTACATCGACCCGTTTTACGAAGTGATTAAATTACGTTGAAGTCAAGTCCTGAGTGAGAGTCATTGGTTCGTCCGAAGTCCTTTTGCAGTAGATCGGCGGTATTCAGAAATTTGTTACGAATTTCTATCCTCCCGCAAGCCAAGCGAGTTGCTCTGAGTTAAGTTTCCCCAAATCAAGTCAGTTTTCCAGTTCCGTTCATATTCCGTTCCGAGGAGGAAAAACCTATTGTTCACAGCATTGTGAGTGTGCAAATTACACAAGTACTGTTGTAGTTATAGGGGGGATAGCACTTCAGTAGTAAGCACAAAACCGCTCGTTTTCCCCACCCTCCCACCCAATCGTATCCTCTCTTTGTTTTCTCCGGATCTACTTTTCGTTCATTGTTTCAAAATTACTTGAACAATGATCCTTTATTACTTCCCATTCTTAATCAGTGATCCGTGGAACAAAGGGCAGTTTGGATAGTCTACTATTCTGCCTGGGGAGGGGGGGGGGGGGGGGGGGCAGAAAGTGCCCGCGCTGACTTCAAATTTATCGTATTTAAAGAGCATTCAAGCAATCATAGCCAAACTTTATGACTTTTCCTTAAAAATTATCTGAGAACATTTTGTTTTGTCAATTTTTGGATCACGTGACGTAGTGTTTCATGGCAACCAAGTTTTGACAGGCCGTTTTAGCCAAATTTGGTATTTTCAGCTGAAATTTTTCCGTTTTCATGAGATTTTCGCTTTGACGAAGAGTTTCTTCCAAATATCTTTGCAATTTTTGCATCCTTATATTGTTTTCGATGTTTTCAAATCAAATTTGGTGATTTTCTGACATTTCTGAACAATTGAAAAATCCAAGATGGCGGATCCTCCTGTTATTTACTTTTATGTAGTAATCTCTGCTATATTTCCGCCCATCTTAGCAATTTTAATCAATCAATCAATCAATCAATCAATCAATCAATCTTTATTCGCCCATTCTGTTTTCATTTTTAAAATCAATATAAATATTGTCTAGTATATAGAGGATATTACACGGCGGCGCGAAGATATGAATTTTATTTTCGAGTGGTAAAAACAACAATGATAATGGTGACATGTCGCCGAAACGTCATGTTTTAATATCGCTCATTTTTATTCTAAAAATAATAATATTGAAAGGGATATACTTAAACGGAGGATTCCTAAAAACCTGACACTGTCAGTCAGTGTTGAAAGAATCCCAGCGCCGAAATGTATAAATACTAGGAAAATTAAATTTGCCTTAGTTTGGTGTTCAAATTGTATTACCCAGTATTACCTGGCGATATTTCGTATGTATATATATTCAATTTACTCTTTTCTTGGATGCAAGAGAAAGTGAACCTGTAGATATCGTGGAAATTGGGGCGAGTCACACCAGTTTTTCCTGTTAAAAACTCTTATTTTCTATGCGCGGCTATAATTTTATGAATAAGTTCATCGCATCGTGACCAGCATGTGCATCAAAATGATTCAGGTCAAAAAATATTGGTGGTAATTGTGAGATCAGCGTAAAGCATATCCGGCGCTGAGATCTTCTCCAGAAAAGATTCACTGCCGATAAATAGTTCAAATAAAATATAATAACTATTAATGTGGTGGAGATCCTGTTATCTTCTAGAATACTTGAGTCATAGAGTAAGATTGTCAGAGGATCTTTTCAATGTCATCTTTCAAAATTGAAAATACGGTAAATAACTGTTACCATGGTATTGAAAACTTGCAGATCTGTTATAATTTCACAATCGATTGGGTGCAAAGTTTACATCTACTTTTCTATTTAAACGTTTTGTACATTAAGCATGCAATGCTACACTCAGTTGCATCGAGACATTTTAGGCTAAATTTCGGGTTATCTGGCAATAATGCGCACAAATAAACGTATGGAATAAGACAATCGAAATAATTTAATTTTCTAACACAAAAGGAAACGTCGGTTATTTGCATCGGCTGGACAAGTATAAGACGAATTGAATAAGACAGTGCATATCAGAAAAAACGTCTTAGAAGTCGCTTTCATTAAATGATACCCGCCATGAGCTATTCCATGAAGACAAACGATAAAAAACCGTATCTGTAACTGTAAAACACAATCGGCCGCATCTTTATTAGTTGCGATATTAGAGAGCCTGTGCTAGAGATATGAAAACTGATGTTTCCTCTCTCGACAAATAATGAGTTTGGTCGCCAGGGATTTCACCGGCTCATCATTCTTAACCGTTTCCAAAAACGGAGCTCTTAGTTGCACCTTAAGGACTGTTGACGTTAACCTGTTGCTGGTGAATTTGGTTCAGGGCAGAAAGATGATAAGATTGCCTCTCTACAAACTGAAAGAGGTGATGTACGACGATTCATGAACTTGCTTCCTTCTACATGTACTTTGATTTGTTTTGTGTTAATGTGGATAGTTATGGGGACAATATAAAGCCATTTCAACACGTTTTGACTGATTGTGTCTCTTTCAAATTGTCTCAACCTCTTTCTTCCGTTAAGGGGACAAAGATGCTCCACGAATATGGCACTACGTTATGAATAATTTGCTGAAGCATTATTTTGAATTTTTTTGGCGAATGAAGTAGCTATTTACTGAGATCAGAGAAAATCTACGATGACCTAACCTTCACTTCAGGTATGCCAATTATTAAAAAATATTTTAAAATCTTGAAACGCGCGCGAGTTATCTACAAAAACGTGTTTTCAAATACAATTCTATAACCCGCTAGAGTTTCATAAGTCAATTAGAATGTGTCAACGGCAGGGCTTCCCGTGACGTCCAAAAAACACATCCGGAAACGAAAATTCTGCGTTTTCGGGCCAACTTCTTTTTTCTACAAATCAAAACAATAGAATAGCATATGCGCTCAACGCTTGCCTCCAGGTTACGCGTAAAAATATCCATCAAAGCTACAAAGTACGTACATGTATAAGAACTCGGACATGAACTGCTAGTTTGCAACGCCTATTATATTCGGTCTTATTTGGATGGTTGACCGCATTTCGGCCTGCAGCTGTTCTTTAGGATGGAGAGAGATCGGGCCGTTAATGCCCGCTGCTCGTCCTGTTTCTCTCTGCTTCGGAAGACTTTTTTTCCGCTCGGCATATCGCAAAGAAATCCTGAACTATAGTCACGCACTCAACTACTATCTCGCGCAGAGTCTCGGGGGACTCCGCAGTCGGGGTTTCCTGCATCTCAACTGGCTGTCGGAATCTGCGGTATCCACAGTGTTGACATATGACGCAGCAAAAGGCGTGAAATGCATATAAACCTTAGAAGCGAAAAAAACTGACTTGTTTTTTACGCTAGTGGTTCCCTTTGAACATTTATAGGGTATGATCAATTAGCGGATTGCCCTTGAAATTTGCGACCGAAGATTCCCAAGGCATCAAACAAAAATACCATGTGAGGGATTTCCGTTTTTTCAAGTTGATCTCCCGCAATGGCCTTCATTGTAACACGTATCGGTCAATTTTTGATAAGCAAACTTGACAAGAATTTCGAGAAAGCCCCACACGGTTTTGAAGATTGACGCCTTGTGATTGATATAATGCAGTTGTTTTGTTTGTGTGTGCTCGAATTCGATATACCGATAAATTCGCTCAAAGTGTACGTCAGTTGTCTTGGGCTTTTGGGGCGCACTCATCTTATGGTGAAATAAAATTAAAGCCAAACAATTTTTTACCGGATAGTGCATTTCATAACCTTTACATTGATATATAGTTTATGGTAGTTGCGTTTAAAACAGCAAAACAGCGCGGCCTATAATTTTTTATCCCGAATGACACCGCGAAGGTCCACGGTAACCTTAATAGAAAGTTTATGTTATGGCTCTCCTATGAACATTTTACTCTCCCGCGCTTGTCGCCCGCGTACTTTGCCTGACAGGGATTAACATCGTTCATAATACCCGTGGGCATTACGGGAAAATCAGATCCCGAGTATTAGCAAGCGCGCGTTATATCTTTACAACCATATAATAATGTCCAATAATAACTGAATCGACATGTTTAACAGCCATTTACAAAAAAGAAAGATAAAACCTTTCAACTGTTGAAAGATCAGGATTATAAAATGTAGGAATAAAAAAATCCCTTGGTATTAGGTAAACCAGAAATGTCAGTAATAAACAATGCATGCGATTCTTTCATCCCCGAAACTATGAGTTAATTTGACGGTAATTGCATCTCCCGCTTAAATCTCCCCTCGTCAACAGTGAGAGAATATTTACTGCCTTTACCTCAATTTTTTCAGTGATTGTCGTATTGATATAAATGGAGAATCCAGGCAAAGGTGCAGTTAATCGTAGTTTTTCTGTGCTATCATGATCAGTAAAACGAACTTTTCTCTATTCGTCGATAATTCTTACTCAACGCCTAGTAAGTCAAGGGAGAGCATATTTCTGCTCTGCATGCACGAACCGTATCAACCCCGTAATAGGTTAATGCTTTATCGGCCACCTTTTCTCTATATAATACATTATTTGAGAGTAGGGTCCGCAGGAGACTATGGCGTCTTGTGCTTAACAGTTGCTGTGGGTTTCATCTTCTTTTGTATTCAAGGACTTCCAACTCATGGTAAGCGATACTGAGATAGAAACATGTTTTCTTAGTTATTTTTGTAAATAAATTTCATGATATGTAGTGCATCTGATTAAAAATTAGTCGTACTAAAAGGAAAAGAGGAAAAATAATTTTATAGTTGCCCGACTCCTTCGTTGTATCGTGTTTTTAATTATAATGTTTCAATGGTACACATAATACTCCGGTACTGAATCTTAACTTTTATTCCATATATTTTAATTTTATTTTAGCGAAGGCGATGTACAGCCAAATTGACTCAACGGCAATACTTTCTTTTTACCATTGATACTCGTGCTTGCTAGGGATGGGGGGGCATTAAACAGTATTCAAGCAATTGCGGCCAAACTTTGTGAATTTTCCTAAAAAATTAATTGGTGTGTCAATTGTTTTAATCACGCGACTTGACATTTCCATTGTAACCAAGTTTTGACAGGCAGTTTTACTCTAATTTGGTTGCCATTTTTCAGTTTAATTTTCATGAGATTTTCGCTTTTTATGGACAGTTTCTTCTTAAATCTGTACAGTTTTTGCATTCTTATATCTTTTTCGATTACTTCAAATGAAATTTGGAGATTTTCTGACATTTCTGAACAATATTGAAATCCAAGATGGCAGATCTAAGATGGCACATTTTGTAAATGCATGACGTCATTCTGACGTGCATGACGTCATTCTGACGTGCATGACGTCATAATTGACACGTGACTGTCACTAAAATAAACATGGATGCTTTACACACCATATAAGTTTCATGTTCATAGCGTGAATACTTAACAGTTATTCTTCGAGGACGCAAGCGCCGAGTTGGTTATAATCAGCTCATATCCGGCAAGTCCGAGAAGAATAACTTTTTAGTACATTTTCAAACACTCAAATAACCGGAAAATGCAAAAAATTATTTTTGCTCCAAGAAAAACACATGCCTACAAATGAAAACAAATGCAACTGAACACTGCTAGCACTGAAGGAAGCCCGAAACAAACTTTGTTTACTAGAAGTCCCGAACTATAACCAATACAAATCTGCACAAATTTAAACTGAATGAAAACCTGTTTACACTACAATTTTAAGCTTAATCCATTCAGTATTGTTACCTTGTATTTCGAAGAGGCTTGTCAATTCCAGCTGGAGTAAGCTTTCAAAATCAGCACAATAAATATATCGGGAACGAGAAAGCATAAATATCGCAGTCGATCGTCAAGCGTTTGGTGATAGTACATCACTCTTTTTCTTTCCATCCATGTAGATATTGACGCTTTCCTTTGCTTTTTACTTCAGTGACGTGATTTTAACTGGCTCAGTTTCGCTGGTTTCAACACAATTGATTCTGTAGTCGTGCACGATTTGCTCGTCGTAAACAACCCGTTCAGCCCGTTCATTCAACTTGTAAAATTAATATAATGTTCAGCTCCACAATTATTTCTGATCTTCCAATTTTAAGCTAAACCATTTGCACAATTTTCCAGAATTATCGAAACTTTAGAAGACAAAGAGCGAAGATTAAACGTTCTGTTTTGCTCTCTTTTCATTCAACTTGCAATCGGACACTGCGCTAGCAGTTTTTGCCGCCGTTTTCATACAAATCATGCTTCATTTAGATTGAACTGAAAAATCACTCTGTCGATTATAATTTTTAAAAGTAATACCGAAGTTTAACACAAAGCTAGCGACGTTTTTAATCAAACAATTATTCCTTTCGCCCTTGTTGGATATACAAGTACAAGAAAATCATCATTTTTCCATCTTTGGTCAACTTAAGGATAATGGCTCAGATCCATAGAGGAGGGAACCAATCAGAAAGCTATGAGAGAAAATCATTATCCAGAGGTACAAATTACTAATTTTGGATATAAAATGGGGGGGGGGGGGGGGGGGAGTTCTCCCCCCCCCCAGGCTCACGGTTAGATCAAATATTAGAGAGCAAAGAAAAAATCATTGCTGGATGAGTTTTAGTAATTCTTACTAGCCCTCAATGTCATATATTTTTTAATTTATAGTAAAAGCTCTCTAGGACATAATGGCGCGATGGGCCGATGGCGCTGGACAATTATATGCTGGATTTAATTTTATTTTGTTTTAACGACTTTTTCAGGGTGAGCAATGTACTGTTTAACAATATTTGTAAAATTTACTCATCTTCAATTGATAAAATATATTTGAGAGCCATTGTCTACATGTAGTTAACGGAATCGTCCTCTATTGCTTTGTTTTATTCGACTATGACGTCATTTCACTATATAGGTCAAAATATCAGAGCATGTTTGACTGTCACGGTATCCTTGTTTGACCGGTTTAGAAGTGAACGAATACAATTTGATGCTTACCGGCGCACGCGGCGCGAGAGTTACACCTATGAATATGACTGACCGAATTTTGAGGTTTCAATACACTCACTGGAAAAAAAAAGGTTATTTGGCATTGTTACTTGTGAAAATTTCAAGTATACGTAATTGCAATCCTGCTGAACATTTTACGCAGAACCCATTTCAAAATTGCATGACAATGCAAAATGCAAAAATGTAAACCATAGCATTGATTCTGAATCCATCTCGAAATTATGTGTCGACGAGAAACCGAATACTTGTTGTATTCAAACATACAATCAAGCTCATTTTTAACAGAATGTTTTCCTATTTTGAAAAACTCTATTTAGTTTTGAGAGCTTCGAAGAGGAAAATAAATCAAATAACCACAAAATACTTCAGGCATCAATAAGAATATGATACTGAATTACTACAGCTGGCTCTATTTACATATACAGAAAGAGCATTGCTAATACCCATTCAAATTAAATTTATGGCCCACGAGCTTAGGCCATGCTTCAGAGGGGAAATAAATAACTCGGTCAGTACCGCGTACGTTTCTAGGCTATCGACCGATACTGAGCCATGTACAAAAAACGGAACACTGATGACAAATTGTGAATGTCCTTGCGATGGCGTTCTTAACTTTTAACCCTATTCATACCGAGCTTTTTTTTTGATCTATTCCGACCGGGAGGCGGGATCTAGCTGTTATCATGGCAACCATATTTTGACGGGCATGTTTTCCAAAATTTGGAATTTTCGTGTTTTTTTAAAAGAAAATAACTTTCTGCAATAATTTGTTACTTTTTGACCATTTTAGCTTTTTTTTTTTCGTTTTGAATACTTTTGACTCATTTTTGGTGGTTTTCTGACGTTTGGAAAAATTAAGAAATCCAAGATGGCGGATCCAAGATAGCGGCTATTCGGAAATCATGACTTAATATCTGCGTCACATTCCGTCGTAATCTCGTGATTTATACGTCAAACGTTACATTTTTTGAACGTACTATAAAGCCTTAATAATCTCGGAGTAGCGGAGGTGGGACGGAATTCGCCCCACCCTGATCTGAAAAGACCAACAAAAGCCCGGTCTGAAATATTACTTGTGGTATTATAACCGCAAATACCACTAAAACTCTGTTTCCTATACTTTTACAGCCGGGCTGGCCAATCGATGAAAATCTAAGAAATCAAGCGATCAATCGATAACTGTTAGTTAACTTATATTGATTGGAATCGGCCAATCGATGATAACTCGATCGTCACAAGTAAATTTCCTTAATTACATCGATTGCTCAATACAAAATGTGGAAATACGTATACTAACATAAATGCTTAGTTTTTCAGTCAATTACTTTCAAAGCTAATTCAACAATACTCTGACTGCAGTTCTCAACACATCCCAGCACCGCGGTTAGCTAGACCTGGCATGATTAGCACTCAAAACTAGAGAGCAGACGCGGACAGCTGTTTCGCTCTTATTGGAGCTCATCAGCGCGTCGTAGCTAATTTAAAACACAATGACACTCAGTGACACTTCACCTATCCCATATATGTCACTAGTCACCCTAGGAGGGAGTTGAGAGATAATATATAATTCAACACTGTATTTATGATTGCCCCCGCAGCGGTTTGGCCCAGAGGCCAAAATCCGAGGAGGGATCCTTGGAGTCCGCGTGTAATAGTACTTACAGTCAAAATATACACTTTGTATACCAGGATACATCGCGAAGTTGCGTAAACAGGGCGCGCACGGGCTAAATGGGTAACGATGACGTAGCAGCCGTTCGAACGGCCTACTACTGTTCTTGAAGTCGAACGGCTGATAAACGGCAAGTTACAGAGGCCTTTCGAACGGAATTTTGGCGGAGCGGCAAGCCGATATCTAGAAAACTTCACGAAATAAATCAGTTGTAATAAATGAAGCATAGCAACAACACATTGACACGAAATATAAATATTATGTAAGCAAGAGTATCTTTCCACATCACAAAATTCGCCAACTTTTACTACAATCAACAAAGCTAACATTCATTAGCACTGAACGTCAAAAAGTACTACAACAATAGGTTTTAAACGGTAGCGGGGGCAGCTGTATTGTGAACTATTCCTAGTTATAATTTGTTTTTTCAATAGGAAAAGCAGTTGCTAAACCCAACACTGCAAGCGACACACCTACAGGTAAGAATTACAAGACTGTCATCGTGATGTTGTTAGTAAATGCGTAGACTCGATCGTCATCCACTTCTATTTATTCAAGCTACCTCAAAATACTTTTGATTATCTTTAAATCCCTAAATGGCCAAGGTCTTGCATACGTAATTGATCTGGGTTTTTTTAAAGACTAGTACTACAATGGACGTTCACCTGAACAACTGGAATAAATATGCTTCATTATGCAATTTTAGACTAGTTTATTTGCAGCCCAACTATTGCTTTGCACTTCTTCAGTTGAAACTTAAAAACACTCGCGTAAACTTAAAAAAGCGCCTTTTTAGTGCTGATTTTTTTTATTTATTTTTGTATTTATTTTATTTAGCGTTTTAAAATATTTGTAGAGCGTATTGACCATATAGGGAAAGGTATCTCCTTATTTGCCAATATTAGAACGCTCAAGAGGTAACCAGCCAACAAAAAAAAATGCAGGCAGAACATGACATGTTTTTACTTGTTTTAGGAGAAGATTGCTTCTTTGTGACTTTAGAGGTATTTTCTGGTCGTCCCGACCCAGAGTGGACCATTTGCCAGGATAACTCAAACTACAGTGAAATGAAACGTCTTTTTGACAGTGCGCCAGGATACAAGCCAGAATTAAACGCGCCACCGAAGCTTGGTTATGAGGGATTTGCATTGCTGGAGGCGAGAAACGGAGTTAATAAAACAGAGAAACTGATTGTTGGTCAGGAAACAGAAGAGTTACAGATACTAGTACTCCAATCCATACCAGAAGGTAAGATATCGACAGCTATAAAATAACTTGTTAAGGAAGAAATCCGAAGTGGAAATGTCTCAGCCGTAAATTTGAATCCAACGAAACGCTATGCACCATTGTACCGTCCAAAGTATTGGAACAATGCCGCTCACGTCAGAAAAAACAACTGCTACAACTACGCAAGTACCATCAGGAATGATCGATTTCAACAGCCTGGCAGTGCGGCAGGAAAACCGTTGCCTTTTGTCTATTATGGCGAGGACGCGAAAAAGGCTGCAGAGGCTGATGGTTGTAGATTTGAGAGAGCCAAAACACATATGTGCGCACCCCGCGGAAAGAGACAACTGGTCGCGCTGTTTATTTACATAGGTTTGTAGAAACTATATCGTTTGTTCATTTGGTGACGTTCATGTTAGACAATTTTAGTAATGGAGATCTAATCTAAGCAGAAGCATATCACCCTAAAGTGTCTAACTTTCGCCTATTTGTTTAAAACTATGCTGTGGGTTTTTATCCGCCAAATCTGACCAATCAGAATCACCGAAATCGTAATGCCCCAATATGGAATGAAAGTGTTCAAGAAGAGGTTCATATTTAGAGAGCTTGTGGCTTGGGATTTGTTTTGAAAGCGAACAGTTTCTTGCTTTTGTGGTGAGAAAATATCGTGCCACGAAGTTGTAATACAAAATGAAAAACTGATATTTTTGCTAGAAACTAAGCATGTAAAGTGAGTGCGTATATAATTGTTATCATTGTTCCGATTCTTAGAATTTCCAACAAAATTCGTGGAAAATCGACTACACAGTACGCACTTTTACCCACTCCGACGGAAAAAATCCCGCGCACGTCAAATATCTGTCAGTCTATATAAGGAACTAAATTTTAATTGGTTCCCCTGGTTCTCAAAAATCCCCAGCATTGAAATGGAGTAACATTCGAAGCTCTCTGAGAGGACATTCTGGTAAGCGGACAGCTCTACTTACTGCCGCCTTCACAAAACCCCGTTTGAACTATCATACAAACTCTGTATTTACACATCCATTCTCGTAAGCCACGGACACTTTCGAGGGGTACAATTTGGATTTTTCTGTTGTTTCTAAGCTCCCATAAGCATACATCCCAAACGAACAATCCTATAATTCCCGGCGCATCACTGCATCGAACGAAATCGAACGAAATTTTAATCGTACTTAATCGAACTCAATCGAACTAAATCGAACGATTAAATTCGATTTTGTTCGGTCATCGAACGAAATCGAACACATATTTTTTTGTGAGTTCGATTTCCGAACCAAATCGAACGAAATCGACTGTTATCGTTCGATTTTGTTCGAATTTCGTGTTTTTTTTTATATTTATTTCTTTAATGGTCATCCCGGGTCTCATTATCACACTGTGACAGGCAACTCAGCCCTGTAAATGACCCAAAGGGCAGATGGAGCCTGAATCTATTAAGTATTTATAATCAAGAGCTGAAAAACCGAACGTTCTACTTTGTTCGATTCGCAATTTTTTATGTGCATGTTCGATTTCGTTCGATGACCGAACTAATCGAACGTTCGATTTTGTTCGATTCACAATTTTTTTTGTGAGTTCGATTTCGTTCGATGACCGAACTAAATCGAACTCAATCGTTCGATTGAGTTCGATTTCCGAACGTTCGATGTGATACGCCGGGTATAATTCCCGTAGGCGGCCAGCTCCAGTTGCGGACACTCTGTCCGCTTACATGAGCTTTGACTGTTTTAGCTTCTGGGGATATGCTTCTTGTCAGTTAGTGTCAAACATAACGCTTTAGGTGTTCAATGCGTTCCAGTTCCCATTTTCAAACATTTTAATTGATTTAAGATAGACGAGCGTACGTTCGTCCGTCTCCATACTAGATCAAGCTATGTATTTTTGTTCTATGGTTCGCAATATTACTCTCCTTTGCAGCCATATATTTGGTACGTCACGCAACGCTTCTACCTCACTAAGACTATCGCAATGTATTGACTTGAATTTATTCCATTTGACGCCATGTTTAAACTGTTTCTAATGAACCCGCCCATTACTCTTGTCTTGCTCTACGTCTCTTTTGCGTTTCACAATAAAACAACAGCACAGTTGACATTATTATTTTTCATTATTACTAAGATAGCGATAAATAAACAATAGCCTCCATTTGACGAGGAAATATGCTTGGATATTTGTCCTTGGACATTATCTGTTCCTCGAAGCGAACAGCAAAACTATGAGCTTCGAGGAACAGATAATGTCCAAGGACAAATATCCGAGCATATTTTTGAAGCCAAATGGAGGCTATTGTAGTTATTATCCTTGAAATATTTTTTCAAAAATAAGTCGAGGTCCATAAACACGCAAAAAAAGAACGAGGCCAATATCCCGCTATCTTGACCTCACGCTTGGCCAATGACCCATTTGTATAATTGCATGTTTGTCCTATGAAATGTTGAATGAACTAAAGTGTTGTTGTTATATATAATGGAATCGGCTTCGGATCTGGAAAATGATCGGAAACATTCATATGATCGATATCTCCGTTCAAATTTACGGGAATAATAGTCCGTGATACAACATGACTGTTTGGAGATATTGAATTTATGTCAGTCGTGATCAACTCCAAATCTATATCGTTCCCCACTGTCTCTTGTAATAGAGTTAAACACCTGAATTAGAGAAATTCGATATATCCCCGTCCGCGGCATATCAGTGATTCTTTAAGCACGCGTTTGAAATAGCCACGCCTTAAAACAATGGACGACAATAGCTTCTACGTAGCAAAATTGCAAACATTATAGCTAAAAAATACAGGGACATTAACAAAACAAAATGTACTCTAATTTTTGTTTCACTCACGCCGGCGCTGTTCGCATCGATGGCTCTGTAACTCAGATGGTAGTCGGTAGAGCAGTGGACATGTAACCCGAAGGTCGTGGGTTAGATTCCCACCTGAGCCACTGAATTTGTTTTTGTCCAGTGGTCAGAATTTGCAGTGTAGCAATTATTCATTGATCTAATTATTTTTCCTGCACAGGTAAAACCGAAACTGTATTTGATCGCGATTATCACTTTTACCGTTTGGATAACAACGGATACTGGTCTCACAAACCTGGACAAACTCCCGCCACTGACCGGGATGTAAATGGAGACAGGATCCGTGATCCAAGACAAGCTGCCCAAGGAAAATACCCTTATACGTTTGTTTGTTTCATGACCATTGATAGAAACACCATTAAAATTCCAAACTGGGGTTAACATTACCCAATTTGCTACTGTAGAGCAAATTGTAGATATATAGATAGATAGATACCTTTATTTAACCAGGGTTTCTCTTTCAGTATTTACAAAGTAAAAAAAACTGATATCACTAGAGGCCCTTAACAATAATAGTACAAATATACAAGAAAATTAGATAAGTTAGGATAAGAAAATACTTAGGGGGTGATTACATGGCGAATTTCAGCCCGGGCTGAAATTCCAGCCCGGTTAGGGGGGCTGAGATTTCAGCTCGACTTCCGAAACAAATCCTCTTGAAATGAAGTTAGCAATTACATGGACAAGGTTTCAGCCCGGGCTGAAATTCATCCCGGGCTGATAATTCCAGCCCGGTTTGAGAAACCGGGCTGGAATTTTCAGCCCGGCCAAACGGGCTGAAAAAAACATGTAATCGGAATGGAATTTTCAGCCCGGGCTGAAAAGTGAACTTGGGCATGCGCAGTGATTGTGTTTTGGCTAAATTGTAGAATGCCCGCCAACGTATTTGCATGTCATTGAATAAGAATGGTCGTTTTTGTTTTATATACACGTGCAGCCGGTATGTAAATAAGTTGCCGGGTATTGTAAAATCGCTCCTGTGTTTTTAAACAAGATGGAAAAAAGGTTCCAGTGGAACAAGGGAGATAAAATCAAAAATCTTATTCGATGTGTCGCGAATTTCAAATCGAAAATGGAATATAACAACAGCTTCGTTCTTCAAACGTTCAGCCAATATGTAAATAAGTTGCCGGTTATTCAAATCGCCCCTCATTCTCTGATGACTCTTCCCGCGCAATTTCAAATTTGGCGCCCGGGCTGAAATTTCAGCCCGGGCTGAAACTCGTCATGTAATCGCAACAAAATTCCAGCCCCCTAACCGGGCCGAAATTTCAGCCCGGGCTGAAATTCGCCATGTAATCACCCCCTTAAAAGAAGCACAAATAGCCCTGTAATCCAATGAAGCAAATATACGAAATGTTTGTAAACGCGTTGAGTTGCAAAGTTTGATGTGCATTAGGTGAATTTTTCAGTTACGACATAATATATCAAACCCTCGAGACAGTGTTTCATCACATTTCCAAACCCCGAGAAGATAGTTGAATATAAGACGCGCAGCGGAGTATTTTTAACGGAATTCGAGGAGTTTGGAAGTGTGATCAAATATTGCCTCGAGGGTTTCGCTTCATTGACGGTGGTGTCAAGTGCAAAAATGCTTAAAAAGAAGATTGGCATATTTAGTGAGCTATATGGAGAGAAATTGCGTTGCAAAATAAATATGAAAGACAAGTTTGTTTTAAATTTTTATTTACGTAGGTGTATTTCTTTGACAACTGCACGGACAGGGTCGCGTTTGATTGAGCCACATTGTTGAAGCTTTTGTTGAGAAACCGCTGGTCTTTTAGAGTCCTTCGCACAATTCATTTGTTTGAGTTGTACTATCGTTATTGAAGTTTCCTGAAATAAAGATAATAAATATTATAAGTTGCTGAAAAGGGAATAGGTTAAATTAAGATATTTACTAAGAAGGACGGATACATTTTTTTTTCTAGTTAGTAATGTTTATGTGGGAGCTGTATTTGTTTGGCTAGGCTTCGAGGAGACTTACGTTTAAGCCTCACGCGCGAGGGGCGAAGCCGCGAAAAGAAGACGGCGAGCTAGTATACTGGAGCAGAGTTTTTGAAAATCATTCCGGCACAGCTTGAGTTGTTTAACGGGTGATGAAACAGTATAAAACGAGCAATTGATAACTGAAGAGATAAATGAAATTTATACAGGTAAAAGGTTGTCGTGTGACTTGATATTCGTTAAGCCTTGGGTTGCGATAGACTCATTTAGTCACACGCGCGAGGGGTGAAGTCAGAGAAGAATGTATTGCTGAGGGACCAAATAATTTTGTTATGCTAGCGTTAGCCTGAGAAAACAGACGTCGTTTCGCGGCGCCACCACTGGGAGCCCCGCGAAACAGACGTCTGAGGAATGAGCGCCAAAATTAAGTACAAGTGACGTAGCCACTACCCAGATCTGGGTAGTGCTTCTGATTGGTTGAAACAAATTTCCCTCGTGGCACCCGTGGATCCCGCGCGCGTATGTTGTTTTCATTTGATCCAAAATATAGAAAAGTTGAAAATTCGCATATCGAGCCATTAGAAGCGGCCATGATGGATGAAATTTGTCAACTAACCAAACGATGTCTTAACATAATCTTTGTACAGTGTGTTAAGTATCTCCAAAACTTTATTGTGCCCGTTCTAATTTTTTTGCATATGTTTCGTTTTAAAAAAGTGTCCCGTAAAAATTGTTGTGCGGAGAGACTTTATCGTGGAGGCTATTTTCGCTTACGACTCACTTTGTGCTAGATTAAACGCTCTTCTCTGACACTTCTTTATACGTCTCCTTCTGCCTCGAGGACAATATGAACGTGACAGTGGTCACGCAATCGCATTCCTTTTTGTCACCGACTGCTTTGACCGTTGGCAACATTGCTTGAGATTTGAGGACAAATTTCACTCTTTTGTAGCAATATTATAGAAGGCAGAATCTGTTAACATGTCTAAAGCGTCTTGTGTAGAGGATTTCACCTGTCGTTGGGTGATCCGTTCATCTATTGCTGCAGTATTATATATGGAATATTCGTTACAGGATTCAGAAATTTATATGTAAGTATACAAATTGAAAATGTAACATAATTCATGATGATTAGTGTTAAAGAAAGGCAAGCACAATTTATTTATCCTTAAAAAATTAAAAGATTGGTCATCCTACAAAGTTTTGACGATAAAATCAGTCATTTTAGGGCGGAGACGAGTGTAAACAAGACGAGACGAAAATTAACGTGATCGCCGGTCGGGAACATTCCAGCGAGAACTGTGGTTTGTTTCGTAAATACTATACGATTCTCAGACTGAAAGCTTCGAGAAAGATTGAAACTTCAAGGGTTTAGAAACCTGCTTGTAGGTCATTTATTGATATTCTTTCAGTCATTTCGTTTCTAAAGCTCGGTGCGAACAAAAAACTACCGAAACTTGTTGTTTAATTAATCAAGCACAAAGTGAGTCGTAAGCGAAAATAGCCTTTACGATAAAGTCTCTCCGCACAACAATTTTTACGGGCCACCTAAAATACTTTGCAAGTGATTAAACGAATGTTTCAGCTTTAATCTGGTATTGTTTTTTTTTTGCCTAAAAATCCAAATGTGGCACGTTTCTTGATAGACTTGTAGGCGTTGTGCACCCACAACACCCACAACACCCACAACAGCCGCAACACCCACAACAGCCGCAACGCCCACAACACCCACAAGAGCCACAACGCCACAACAGCCACAACAACCACAACGCCCGAACAGCCACAACATCAACAACAGCCACAACAGCCACAACAAACACAAAACCTACAACAGCCACAACAGCCACAACAGCCACAACAACCACAGCAGCCACAACACCCTGACCCACAACACCCACAACGCCCACAACAGCCACAACACCCACAACAGCCGCAACGCCCACAACGCCGACAACAGCCACAACGCCCACAACGCCCACAACAGCCACAACAGCCACAACGCCCACAACAGCCACAACAGCCACAACAGCCACAACAGCCACAACAGCCACAACAGCCACAACAGCCACAACAGCCACAACAGCCACAACAGCCACAACAGCCACAACAGCCACAACAGCCACAACAGCCACAACAGCACAACAGCCACAACAGCCACAACAGCCACAACAGCCACAACAGCCACAACAGCCACAACGCCCACAACACAAACAACAGCCACAACGCCCACAACGCCCACAACACCCACAACAGCCACAACGCCCACAACAGCCACAACAGCCACAACAGCCACAACAGCCACAACACCTACAACGCCCACAACAGCCATGACAGCCACAACAGCCACAACAGTCACAACAGCCACAACACCCACAACACCCACAACAGCCGCAAAACCCACAACAGCCACAACACCCACAACAGCCACAACAGCCACAACACCTACAACACCTACAACAGCCACGACAGCCACAACACCCACAACACCCACAACACCCACAACAGCCACAACACCCACCACACCCACAACACCCACAGCACCTACAACGCCCACAACAGCCACAACGCCCACAACACCCACAACACCCACAACGCCCACAACGCCCACAACGCCCACAACACCCACAACACCCACAACACCCACCACACCCACAACACCCACAACACCCACAACACCCACAACAGCCACAACACCCACAACAGCCGCAACCCCCACAACAGCCGCAACGCCCACAACACCCACAACAGCCACAACGCCACAACAGCCACAACAACCACAACGCCCACAACAGCCACAACATCAACAACAGCCACAACAACCACAACAGCCACAAAAACACAAAACCTACAACGCCCACAACAGCCACAACAGCCACAACAGCCACAACAGCCACAACAGCCACAACAGCCACAACAGCCACAACAGCCACAACGCCCACTACGCCCACAACAGCCACAACACCCACAACAGCCACAACGCCCACAACGCCCACGACAGCCACAACAGCCACAACAGCCACAACAGCCACAACAACCACAACAGCCACAACACACACAGCACCCACAACACCCACAACAGCCACAACAACCACAACGCCCACAACAGCCACAACAGCCACAACAGTCACAACAGCCACAACAGCCACAACACACACAGCACCCACAACGCCCACAGCAGCCACAACAACCACAACAGCCACAACAACCACAACAGCCACAACACCCACAACACCCACAACGCCCACAACACCCACGATAGCCACAACAGCCACAACAGCCACAACAACCACAACAGCCACAACAGCCACAACAGCCACAACAGCCACAACACCTACAACGCCTACAACAGCCACGACAGCCACAACAGCCACAACAGCCACAACAGCCACAACAGCCACAAAAGCCACAACAGCCACAACAGCCAAACAGCCACAACAGCCACAACAGCCACAACAGCCACAACAGCCACAACAGCCACAACAGCCACAACACCCACAGCACCTACAACGCTAATAAGTCATTATTTTTAGACCGTCCCTAGGGGCGTATGCTATCAACATTAGGGGCTCGTTCTTTTTTCGCTGCTGCCCCCACACTATGGAATAGCCTTCCCATACATATTCGGGAAATAAAATCACTTAGCGTTTTCAAAAAGCAGCTTAAGACATATTTTTTTAACATAGCTTACAATAGATAATACAATTGGTTGAGTTTTCTCAACGCTTATTTCTAGTAATGTATTAGTTTAGGAGTTTTTCATAGTTTTATCTTATTGTATATATATATCTTAATTAATTCATCTTATTGTATACATATTTTAATTATATATATACATACATTTAATTAATTCATGTAAAGCGATTTTGATCATTTTAATGTTAAAAGGCGCTATATCAAGTCAATAAATTATTATTATTATTAAACGCCCACAACAGCCACAACGCCCACAACACCCACAACACCCACAACGCCCACAACGCCCACAACACCCACAACAGCCACAACAACCACAACAGCCACAACATCCACAACGCCGACAACAGCCACAACACCACAACACCCACAACAGCCACAACAGCCACAACAGCCACAACACCTACAACGCCCACAACACCCACAACGCCCACAACACCCACAACACCCACAACACCCACAACACCCACAACGCCCACAACGCCCACAACACCCACAACACTCACAACACCCACAACACCCACAACACAAACAACACCCACAACAGCCGCAACAGCCGCAACACCCACAACAGCCGCAACGCCCACAACACCCACAAGAGCCACAACGCCACAACAGCCACAACAACCACAACGCCCACAACAGCCACAACATCAACAACAGCCACAACATCAACAACAGCCACAACAACCACAACAGCCACAACAAACACAACAAACACAAAACCTACAACAGCCACAACAGCCACAACAGCCACAACAACCACAACAGCCACAACACCCTGACCCACAACACCCGCAACGCCCACAACAGCCACAACAGCCACAACAACCACAACAGCCACAACATCCACAACGCCGACAACAGCCACAACAGCCACAACACCCACAACAGCCACAACAGCCACAACAGCCACAACAGCCACAACACCTACAACGCCCACAACAGCCACAACGCCCACAACACCTACAACACCCACAACACCCACAACGCCCACAACACCACAACACCCACAACACCCACAACACCCACAACACAAACAACACCCATAACACCCACAACAGCCGCAATACCCACAACAGCCGCAAGGCCCACAACACCCACAAGAGCCACAACGCCACAACAGCCACAACAACCACAACACCCACAACAGCCACAACATCAACAACAGCCACAACATCAACAACAGCCACAACAACCACAACAGCCACAACAAACACAAAACCTACAACAGCCACAACAGCCACAACAGCCACAACAACCACAACAGCCACAACACCCTGACCCACAACACCCACAACGCCCACAACAGCCACAACACCCACAACAGCCGCAACGCCCACAACACCCACAACAGCCACAACGCCCACAACGCCCACGACACCCACAACAGCCACAACGCCCACAACAGCCACAACAGCCACAACAGCCACAACAGCCACAACAGCCGCAACGCCCACAACACCCACAACAGCCACAACAGCCACAACATCAACAACAGCCACAACAACCACAACAGCCACAACAAACACAAAACCTACAACGCCCACAACGCCCACAACAGCCACAACAGCCACAACAGCCACAACAGCCACAACGCCCACTACGCCCACAACAGCCACAACACCCACAACAGCCACAACGCCCACAACGCCCACAACACCCACAACAGCCGCAACAGCCACAACAGCCGCAACGCCCACAACACCCACAACAGCCACAACGCCACAACAACCACAACAATCACAACGCCCACAACAGGCACAACATCAACAACAGCCACAACAACCACAACAGCCACAACAAACACAAAACCTACAACGCCCACAACAGCCACAACAGCCACAACAGCCACAACAGCCACAGCAGCCACAACAGCCACAACACCCACAACAGCCACAACACCCACAACGCCCACAACGCCCACAATAGCCACAACAGCCACAACAGCCACAACAGCCACAACAACCACAACAGCCACAACACCCACAACACCCACAACGCCCACAACGCCCACAATAGCCACAACAGCCACAACAACCACAACAGCCACAACAGCCACAACAGCCACAACACCTACAACGCCCACAACAGCCACGACAGCCACAACAGCCACAACAGCCACAACAGCCACAAAAGCCACAACAGCCACAACAGCCACAACAGCCACAACAGCCACAACAGCCACAACAGCCACAACAGCCACAACAGCCACAACAGCCACAACAGCCACAACAGCCACAACAGCCACAACAGCCACAACAGCCACAACACCCACAATAGCCACAACACCCACAACAGCCACAACACCCACAACACCTACAACCCCCACAACAGCCACGACAGCCACAACACCCACAACACCCACAACAGCCACAACACCCACAACACCCACAACACCCACAACACCCACAGCACCTACAACGCTAATAAGTCATTATTTTTAGACCGTCCCAAGGGGCGTATGCTATCAACATTAGGGGCTCGTTCTTTTTTCGCTGCTGCCCCCACACTATGGAATAGCCTTCCCATACATATTCGGGAAATAAAATCACTTAGCGTTTTCAAAAAGCAGCTTAAGACATATTTTAACATAGCTTACAATGGATAATACAATTGGTTGAGTTTTTCTCAACGCTTATTTCTAGTAATGTATTAGTTTAGGAGTTTTTCATAGTTTTATCTTATTGTATATATATCTTAATTAATTCATCTTATTGTATACATATTTTAATTATATATATACACATACATTTAATTAATTCATGTAAAGCGCTTTTGATCATTTTAATGTTAAAAGGCGCTATATCAAGTCAATAAATTATTATTATTATTAAACGCCCACAACAGCCACAACGCCCACAATACCCACAACACCCACAACGCCCACAACGCTCACAACGCCCACAACAGCCACAACACCCACAACACCCACAACAACCGCAACAGCCACAACAGCCGCAACGCCCACAACACCCACAACAGCCACAACGCCCACAACAACCACAACGCCCACAACACCCACAACAGCCACAACAGCCACAACAACCACAACATCCACAACAACCACAACAGCCACAACACCTACAACGCCCACAACAGCCACAACAGCCACATCAGCCACAACAACCACAACAGACACAACAGCCACAACGCCCACAACACCCACAAATCGATTTCGATAGCGAACTACCGAAACAGCTGTCAAGTACAGCCGTCAAGAAGTCAAGAAAGCTTTTCTCCACTAGACCATTGGAGTTCTATGTAACTGCAAACTTTCCTACATGCAAAACACGGAAAATTCATTGAGATAAGACCTACCTTTTCATACGTAAATCCAAGGCGTAGTATCGATCGACCTGCACAACACAATAGTTGCAATCAGTTGCTAACCCGTGTAACTGTGTGAAACCAGTCTTGATACTCGTCTATATAAACAGTTCCGACTTATTCTTTATCATTTCCTCCAGAGTTTTGTGTTCCTATCTATTCAAGTATCAGATAAAGAAATGTTTGACTTTCATCTTTTCATGTCACTCGATATAAAATACAATAAACATTCAACATGTTCAAACTTCCGCTTACTAGACAAGATTATTTGCCTTCCTCTTCTTCTTTGCCGGTTTATCTCGCTACGCTCCCCTTACAACCTGCGAATATTTGATACAAAGCTGGTACTTGTAAAAAGACATCTAGCTGTTTCCTTTATAGAACTTCCGTACAAATATTCATGACAAATCACCCGCCAGCGTGGGTCTTCGTGCAAAACTTTCATCATTCGTCTTACTGCTTGGTAACCTCTCGGTCGAATCATGACGGGCGAATCATAGCTACACACAGCACTGAAATCTGCTGTAAATGATTTTTCCCCAAACATTTTTCATTGTGGCGACGTGGCGCAGTGGATATAAGCACCGGTTTGGAGTCTAGGGGTCCTGTGTTCGGCGCCTTAAGGTCCTTTTTTTTCTTTTTTTTTCTTTACTTTTTAACGCGTGTTTATATCATGAGAAACCCTTTTTTTTTTTGCGGTCGAGTATTTCGATTTCGAACTCAAACAAGGTGTATGTTTATCAGTTGCGGGATGAAATAAATAATGAAATGTAAGACGGCTTCTCGCCATCGATGTATACTGCTAGTACAGTGGAACTTCTCGAACCCTCAATTTCTCGAAAACCCCGATAACTCGAACCAAAAGTCGTTTTCCTTGGACTTGTTTCACTGTAATTTTACTCCCGATATTTCGAACTTCCTGATTTCTCAAACCAATCTTCGTTTCGCGTGGAGAGTTCCACTGTATGTCCCACTGTATATTATGCGCAATATATGCGCAAGCGTTATGCATTAGTAAGATTTTGGGATTAAATCTGCCTTGGTATAATCATTTGAAATCTTACAGCTTGCCAGCTATTTTCACACCTTTTCATTGGTAAAAAATTAACAGCCCCTCTTTGACGTTTCCCGCAAAGTCAACTTACAGATAATTATTTTTTGAACAATTTAGGTTTTCCTCATTCCAAAAATACATGATTGGGTTAAATAAGATATGTTTTAAATTTGCCATTAAAGGTGTTCTAAAATGGAATGGCCCTTGTTCACATTGCAGTGGTATTGGTGATAGCGTACATTAATGTATACATCCGGGGTATACATATGACACACACCAATTACTCTGTTCAATCGTATTGGTCAGAGTACATGTAACAGCAATGTTTTATGTTGATCGCACCGTTGTAATAAATATAGCTAGTTGTATCTGTTGTTGAAGATAAAAACTTGTACAAAGGTTATGTCAAGGCATCGTTTGGTTAGTTGACACGAGCGTGTCGAACATACCCCAAATTTCATCCATTATGGCCGCTTCTAATGGCTCGATATGCGAATTTTCAACTTTTCTAAATTTTGAAAAAAGTAAAAGTAAACCAAACCTTTTAAATGTCATTTTCGAAAATAGTTCACTATAAGGGTTCTTTGGATCAAATAAAAAGAACTTCGAAATTTTGGTCCTGTCCGCCGATTCGCGATATTTTCAGGGATCCGCTCTTTAAAAGGACGGTGCCTCCAAATACCAGTATGCGCGGTTTATGACTAAGCGAGAAAGGCAGATCTTAGCAAGGGCTATTGGATTCCAAAAAGAAAATTGGGGGTAACCACGCATTTTTCAGAGATAATCAAGCTTCAATCTGGAAAAAAAATGCAGAAATAGCATTTTCTCGGGAAAAAAAGAAAAATATATATTTTTTTAGATTCCCTTTGAATTTGCCTTGACATACACGAAAGCAACAATAAATATGAAAAGCTTTAAAATACTTAACAAATGGTTATATAACAACTACTGTTTATGTGTTTTTTAATTAAAAATCATCGCAACGTAGCCATTATCAACTCTGACAGCTCTCCTCTGGTATACCAAAAATACAGTCTAAATAACATTTGCACACAACAAAAAAATTATCATATGTTTATTAGGCTTACCGCTTCCATTTTATAACATAATCAAAGGCTCTTATGAGCCAGCTCAGAATGTAATTGATATTAATGACATTCATTGAATGCAGTTGTTGGCCCTTCCAGTGAAATCCCTTGAATTGGAGGCTTGATAAATGGGGATTCCACTGTATATATTAGGAAACAGCTTAAATCTGACAAAATGGAATTATTTTGAAGCTCCAATGTGTCTATAGGTTCCACTATTGCATACCAAAACACAATAGCTTTGAAATAATTATTGATTAGTATTATTTTCAATTTCTGGTTTGACTCTGGTATTTATGTATGAACCTATTAATGAAGGGGAGGGGGGTGGCTGGGCATATAAGGGGCATTTGACCTCCATTGCTGTTCCCACCCTCTGGAATTTGACTTGCCAATCAATGATTCATAAATACACAACCAAGTAATAATAATAATAATAATAAGTATACTTATAGGGATATAATTTAGTCTGCAGTCTGCATTTGTCGCACACCATATAATTTGTCAAAGGTGGGGGAGTTTGATCCGATTTGAAATGCAAGAGCAAGTAGAACAATCAAAATGTTTTCATTCTTGTGCTTCTCAGTTTACATGTAATAGACCATTTTACAGTTCTGTGAAATGTAACCAAGCCTCTGTATGAAAGCGAGGTTAGGGGTGACCATGAGATGATAGAGATTAGAAACTAGTTTACATAAGAACAGAATAATTTACATTTGAAAAGAAGGAAGGTTTGTATCACAACAAAGTCACCTCCAGCCTCACTTCTGTTCAAAGGCCTGGATTCTAAGCACACAACTGTAAAATGGACTATTGGACACTTGCACTTGTGTGCCAAGTAAAAACCAGGCTTTAGATGTGAAGGTGCATGTAGGCGTCTTAGTGCAAAATTAATATTATCTACAATTCATAAGTATGTGTAATAGAGGTAATGAATGTTTTGTGTTTATAGACTGATTTAGATAGGGACTTTATTCATACAATATAACTTAATACAACTATAGTAGAAAAATCCATCAGAGAAATTTATAATAATATATGCTATTATAAACACAAGCCTCAGATCAATGAAGCCTGCTTTTCTTCACGGAAAATAAACTATGAATAAACTTAAGGTCTACACAATAACAAGCATAAAGGTCAGGGCCGTAGCTAGCGGGGGGGCAAGGGGGCAGTTGCCCCCCCAAGAATGGGTAATGCTTTCTGAAAAACGAAAACTGCGTATGTTTTTTCGCGTTCAAACAGCCGCCTTCTTGATAAAAATATACGCCGAGGGTCTTTCAAAAACAAGATTGAACATTTCAAAGGCTTGGTACTCTCCCCAGATTTTGCTCGGCATATTAAATCAAGATGATGGAAAACGAAGAGGCGAGAACTTCTTACTTCTTAGGTAACTAAGTAAGTAGTTATATTTTGACTGTCCGGTACCATACTAACTTGAACATTTACGATTGATTGAGAAATATATTTTGGAGCGGAAATCCAACTGGAGACATCTTTTACACACGAAATAGACTAATGTTTAGTGTACTAAGGCCGATATACGGTATGTATCAAGTTAACAAAACCCCGGAAATATTGCTGTAAGCACTAAAAATACCTGTCATTTTACACTTGATCGAAATTGATTTTTTGACAAAATATCTCATGGAGAATGCTGAAAATAGCATTTCCGAGCCTCTAGATTTCAAAATTTTCTGCGGGAGCATGCCCCAGACCCCCCTAGCGGCTCGCGCCTTCGGCACTCGCTTCATTGCCCCCCCATTCAAAAAATTCTAGCTACGGCCCTGAAGGTGCAGCCAAAATATTTAAAGGGAACCTCGGCTGAAAAACAGTTTTACTCCAAATCATAAGTTGGTGATCGTGTAAAACTAGTTTAGTGGTTCAAAGTCGATAATTCTTTAACTGGTTTGAATTCTGGGCGTTGTTTTCGGGGTTTTTTTGCCTTCAAATTTCCCGCTAGCCGCCATGTTTTTTTTCGCAAAGTTTGCTGGGAGATTATGACGTCAGTGCGTTGTCGTCCGATTTCAATATGGCGGCTAAAGTAAGAATTTTCTACTAATGTATATGAATTTGTATATGAATTTGTCGAAATTGTTGTCAAATTAGAAAGATATTATCGTCAAGCTTTTCAGAGTTGATATGCCTCACTGTTGTGCGGTTGGTTGTAACCATCAATCGAAGAAGAAACAAGATGATTCAATCACTTTCCACCGGTTACCTGGTGCAGATCGTAAACAAGTGAGGAAGAACTGGATAACTGCTATTGGTCGACCACGGCAAAATCTGCCGAAGAATGTGTATCTTTGTTCTTCCCACTTCGACCCAAGCTGTTTCGATGAATCCGTCGATATTCGGAATAATATATTGGGGGTTGGCTGCAAAAAAAGACTAAAGGAAGATGCAGTTCCCACCATTTTCTCACATAAACCACAACCACAGCCAAAAGAACGTACCACCAGTGTGGCGAGAGCTGCTAAACGTAAACGTCAAGAGGTGAGGAAAAATTTAAGCTTAGTAAAACATTATTTTCCATGTAGAAGACAGCACAGTCTTGTTGTCTCTAAAATATGTAATTAATAAACAAATATTTAGCAAATATTCAGTTGCGAGTGGTGGTATTTTATTTGTACTGTGAAGTCTATTTTTACGCAAACTCGTCATTAGGCACGTACCCTACTTTGCACCTGAAAAACCAGGTTACAGAGATAGATTATTATCTGTCCCTGTAATGTCAAATTCTTGGGTATGCAGATTCAGGTTTTGGAGTAATAATTATTGTTTAACATTGGGCCTTGCCATCACTATAATACAGTAATATCCACTCTCTTTACCTCAAACACCTCCCAAAACATACACATTACTCGCACAAAGTGATGGAGGAGGCAACCAAACTTATAGCTCTTGACCACAACCACAATGCTTCAAGAAAGCAGGTACAGTATGATCTTTATCATGACCTATTGATAACCTGTAATAAGGTTCTATTTACATTTTTCTTGTAGATCGATGGGTAATAGTTTCCTATATGATTTTGAATGACTTGTGTATATATATGTTGTGGTTTAAATTTGTTTACAATGGTTTGAAATGTTTTCAAACAAGTATCATTCTTATTTTCCATTGTGTAAGAGGGTCAATCCAGTGAAACAAAGGAAAATAACAATTACACCTGGTTTGAAAATGTTTAAACAAAAACAAATTAAAACTACAACAATTACACACATGACTGTAAGAGTAAACAGAAGTGCTGAAAATAAAAAGCTACATACACTACATTTAAGCCTAATACAGGTTACTACAGTCAAACCTGTATTAAGCGGAAACCATATTAAGCGGACACCTCTATTAAGCAGACACTAGAGCATTCCCCGAGGGTGTCCGCTTAATACAGGTCTGACTGTATTCATTAATAAAAATGTAATATCGCTGTAATTTTAGTCATGGTACTTTTCTGTAATTTAGGCAAAAGTCCAGAGTGGAGAGAGAGAGGGTGAACTCAGATTTCGCATTGCGTGGAGTAAGGTTACAAAGAGGTACGATGCAGAACCGGTATTAGAAAAAAAGAATCACAGTTACCTCAGAGAAATGGTGGGAGATTCCATTAAGCACACGGAGGGTGATAAATCAGTAGTAGCGGCACGAAAACCCACCGATGTTCGACACATCATGGCTCCACTTCAGAGACCCCCAGGCAAGACATTATTAAGGAGAGAATTCTTCTATCAAGATTTAAAACCAAGAAAGACAGCATATAATTGTGATCTTAACTTACAAAAGAGGTGCAAATGATTGCCATTCGTGACAGTCCATTACTAATAGCAGCTCAGTTATATTGATGTTATGCACTGTCTTTTGGAAAACACCCTTTTTATTATGACATTCAAACAATGACTCAGAAATATGTGCAAAATCATTACCCAGTAGATTTTCATTGTTGACTAAATATAATTCAGTCCTACAATCAGACAAAGTGTAAAGTAGCTTGGTTCCATTTCTAACAATGGATAAAAAATACTGCCCACATGCATTTATAGAAAATAGCATCAGAATATTATCACATGTTGCAGTCTCTATAGAAGAATGAATATGGAGAGAACATGGAGAGACTAGAAAAATAAGTTAATTATTAACATGATTTATACCTAGCATGGCCAGATATTGTTGTTGTCACAAACTTGCAATCCAATAATTATTATTTAGAGCTTTTCTTTGCTTTGTGGAATGCAGCTTTGATGTGTTAAATCTAGCTCTATGACTCTGGAATGGTATTTATGGTTGAAAATCTAAATCCAGTATATATTCCATCAGCAGCGGGAAATGTCTTGCAAATTCTATCTACAGCGCATGATGGCACAATCTTTCTATTCCCTTGCCAAGTTTTCCATACACCCAGTAAACAAACTGAGTGTATGCCAACCAGCGGTAAGTTCTGTGAATATAGATAAAATATACGTGCATCTGTTAATGACTGATCATGTTTAGATTAACATAAGCTCTCCAGTTCAGATGCTTTAGGTTGAAGCAAATGTCAGTGACAAGTTCTGTTATTTCACCTAGCTTAAAAATTGTGTGAGTATAATAAAGATTTAGAAATTCAGACGAGAGGTTTTCTGTTTACTGAAACGAACACGGGAGAGACCAGTAATATATGTTTCAAACCAGATTGATTCTTATATTATCCTTGATTTAAAAATCAAACTGGATTAAAATATTGAAGGAGTAATAGTTAAGGTTGGCACACACGAGGGGACTTGTTGCAGGAACAAGTCCCTTTGTGTGAACTACATGTACCCATTTTCATCAAAACATCTTGTCGCGGGGACAATTTTTGTCCCTGCAACTTGTCCCACAAATTCAAACTCGTCCCCTCACATTTTGCTTGTCCCCTTGTGTAATTGTTGCAGGGACTTCTCCCTGCAACAAGTCCCCTCGTGTGTGCCGACCTTTATACCTATTTTCTTCCTTGAAAATAAAAAATATATAATTTTATTTATATGTTGTGGTTTAAATTTGTTTTTGGTTTAAAATTTTTAAAACCAGTTTTGATTTTTATTTTCCTTTGTCTAGTATTCATTACCATAATTTTAGACCACAACATATACAACCAAGGAGAAGATTAATCTCTTGCTTCAACTGCTCCGTGTAATTTGCCAAGGAATTCCCATACCCTGCTAGCAGAATCGCTCCGATCTTTTTAAAGTGAAATCATAAAGAATAAAGTCTGAAGTGAGACTGACACTTCAGACTAGTAAATAACATACTCCGTAAAAACTAAAATCTTAATTAAGACGTTTCGTCTTATCCCAGAACCAGAACAATAGCGGACGTCAATCTTCAGCTATTGTTCTGATTCTGAGGTAAGACGAAACGTCTTAAATTAAGATTTTAGTTTTTACGGAGTATTAAAACTACAATATAGTATTATCGAAGTTACATATTTCGATATCATCGAATTCTTTAGCGGTGCTTGAATCAGAGCTTTTCATAAAATAGAAAAGAAAATAATAACAGCCACGCTTGATGAGAAAAACTGACAAGAATTTAATACATACTCGTTGGGGAGTTCAGCAGACAACACGTTATTAAAATGATCCATTCCTTGAACCAGATGTTTAATGCGAACGAGACTTGTTTTTAACACCGCTCTACACAAACAAACCGCACAAAATCGTCGTGCTCAACAATGCACTTAACCACTTCACTGTTGAAATCCGCCAGAGCCGATGCTTCGGGTATTTCGATGCAGCAGAGGCATTCCCTTGGTTGATTCAAGGTTGTTGTGGCGCAATTCGTACATTTGCACCACTCTAAACTTATCAAACGCCCAAAACCTCTTCATCACTATCGTCACTATCTTCAGTCGAACGAGAATCGTAGCTTTCTTCGCCCTCTGAGTACTCAGGCTCAAAATTGTAAGGAGCAACAGCAAAATCACCTTCCGCAGACGCCATGTTGAAACCTTCGACAACGCAGTGACGTCACGAACTCCCATAAAACATTGCGAAAGAAAAACATGGCGGCGCGCGGGATATTTAAACTGAAATCCAAACGCTTCGCATTCGAACCAGTAATGGAAATCGACGTAAAACCCCAAGACCAGTTAAGGAGAACCATTAAGTATACTTTAGCACTAAAACTGTTTTTCAGCCGAGGTTCCCTTAAGCTTATTCAAATACATTACATTTTATTTGTTTTCGGTTCAAAGCCTATCGATCGATGAGCGATCGATCGAATTGTACACCTTCGAATGCATGCCAAATTACAAAAGTTTAAATACTTTTTATATTGGAATTGGAATCAAAAGATTAGTTCAGTTAAACAATAAGCTTAATTAATTTTTGTTATAAATCAAACTTAGAAATAACATTTACCGTACTTACCAAAGATCAGTTGAACGCGGCAATGTGCGTAGTTTGCCTAAAATATTCCCTACTGGAACCGTCCTGTTCCCGGTGCTTCAATGAAGTTGTATAAAGAAACATGATGTAAATTCGTGAAAGAAACATTTCTCAAACCGAGGAACGAAAGAATTGCAGAATGTATGCGTTTGTTGGCATCGGAACTCCTAAAAGATCTATCTTTTAAATGTGTAAGACGAGAAAATTCAGAGAAATACCGTCCTGAAAAATCGTAAGCAATCCGCCATTTTGTTTTCCTGTGCGATCGGGCTACTACCCCGACCCACCCGACCCCCAATAGCTACCAAATATTGCGCCCGCAGTGTTGTTTAGTGTTGTGATTTCCCAGGCATTATGCGCTGGTCAGCGGAATTACCAAGAAAAGTTTACACCTATAAACACCTATAAACACCTATAAACTAACAAATTTTCCCCAACCATAACGATCAGCTCATTCTTCGCTAAAAAGTAGGGGTCACCACGCGTTTTTGTAAGTTATATGAAGAAAACGACCATATATTTCCCTGCCGAGCTTAGCCTTAAAGAGATTTTGCAATGTTCTGTATGTGCGCGCGCTCGAGCGCGCGCTAATGACGCGAGAAATTGTGCGCAGAACGTATATATGCGCAGTAACAATAGGAGGCACCGTCCTTAAGGACGTTCGCGCCCATTGCTAGTGCGCATCCTTACTGCGCACGCTATTCATGTCGTATACGCGCGCCACGTCATGCATCCAGCGCGCGCGCTGAGAATAGAACTGGACAAATACAGTGCCGGAAGCCGCTTCAATGACTTGGCGAGGATTTTACTCTCTTGGGTGCACGGTGACCGCTGTTTTTCTTTTCATAGATCACTTCCTTTACTGATTATCTCCATTTTAACAAAAAAAAAATCTGAACGTGAGAAGTTATGATTTGTTTCGCTTTTTCTACTCATTTGCGATGAAATTTTTCTACGAATTCGGGTGTTCATTACTTACAAGTATCCTTCTGTAAGGCTCATTTACATGAAGAAATGACATCAGCTGCAAAACTTTACTCAATAGGCCTATTTGCATGAAATAAACACATCCATCTGATCTAGAGTTCTCCATTTTACTTTAATTTTTGCTAATAGCAATGAACCTGATATCGCCTTACATGGCCAAAAATTATAGAAAAACTGCGATATTCAATGCGCTTTATCTCCGAAACAAGCACGGTGACCCCTCAATTTGTTTTGTGTTTCTGTCATGAGTTTATCATTACCTAACTGCAGAAAAAACAATTCTGAACGTGGGAAGAATTGGGCGCGAACGTCCTTAAGTCTGTTATACTTAGTCTTAGTCTTCGTGCTTAATTTAGAGGTTGCCGGGTGAAGAGTCATCCAGCCTAACTGGCACTTAGTTTGTTTGTTCCTAGTTGAGAATATCAGTAAAAACTGATCTGTAACGTCGGAGTTGTGAGTTTACTCTCCAGCCTAACTGGCAGCCTAACTGGCAGCCTAACTGGCAGTCTAACTGACATTAAGCCTGTGTGCTTACTCTTTGGTTGTGTTGACGAATATTACTTTGTAAAGCATTATTGAGTCTCATTGTAATTAGCAGGAATACGTACATTGTTGCTGTATTTTGTATTGTACACGGTTCGGTTTGGTTCTCGCCAGGCCCTCCCAAAATAAACTTATTTGGTGTATAGCGTTGTGGAGTTATTTGTGGTGGAGTGGAGACAAAATATATATTTATATCGAATGGAAATGTATTTTTATCGAATTTTGCTACATTTCGGCAACCATACGCCACAACTTTGATAGTTTACTATTTATATCCAATTTTCAACTTTCCCCGATCGCGACCCAGGATCAACTTACATTTAAAAAAAGTAAATAAGTAGCAAAGGACCGCGAACGAAAATGCTGCTGGTATACGTAGGATCTGTAAAAGATCAAATCAGCCAAAAATAGAAATACAAATGAAGTGAGCAAGGCTGATACTACGTAGAACACTTAAAGCGACAACGACATGATAGAGTCCAAACTGATAAGAAAAGTGATAATAGACATAAACTATCCCACAGCGAATACATGGGCAAAACCATGTAAAACAATATAAACAGCATATCGGATCTGAGAAGATCTACGGTCCGAAAAAACGGAAAGTAAATAAGTAGCAAAGGACCGCGAACGAAAATGCTGCTGGTATACGTAGGATCTGTAAAAGATCAAATTAGCCAAACATAGAAATACAAATGTCTATCATCACTTTTCTTATCGCGACAACGACATGATATTTCAAATTCTTTGCCGATTACTCAAGGTCACGCGCTGTGACGTTGGCCAATTGGCAAACATTTGAATTTGAGCTCATCTGAGGTCATTACCACGAGCATTCAGTAGACAATTGGCCTTCTAGCTGGTTGTTCTATTTTATGCGGCTACACCGTGCTGACGAGACCCAACCAGGTCGAAACAGCTGTCCACGGTTGCATTTTTGGCTTTCAGTTTGGACTCTATCATGTCGTTGTCGCTTTAAGTGTTCTACGTAGTATCAGCCTTGCTCACTTCATTTACCTTTTAAAGTTCGAAATATCAGTACCGCTGCGTTGATTCCCATACATTTATTTTAATGTGAGCTTTAGAATTTGGTGGTATATTAACACAATATCTCCTAGTTGATGATTTTCTTTACTCTTATCACCTGCCTGCTTGACAATGTACTTGATGGGCTAGAAGAATCGAGTAGTGATTTGTTCTTGTACAATACACTTTACTCTCACAGTGCACCCAGGAGATAAATTTAATGCATGTGGTTACTGGCGAATTGTAACTTGTGATGCACTAGAACCCAACTGATCGTTTCGGTGGAATATCTGTTCGGAAGGCCTTTAACCCTATTCTGCCTGGGCTTTTTTTTCGTTCTAGAGGCCTGGGGGGAGGGGGCAGATAGTGCCCCCCCCCCCCCCCCCCCCCCCTATGTATCTCGAAAAGTATTGACGCGCGCTATGAAAATGAAACTTACATAGTGTGTAAAGCATCCGAAAATCTTTATTTTAGTGGCAGTCACGTGTCAATTATGACGTCATACACGCCATAATGACGTCATACATGAAACAAATCCGCCATCTTGGATCCTAAATCTTTTATTTCTAAATTGTTCAGAAATGTCAGAAAATCTCCAAATTTGTTTTGAAAAAATCAAGAAAAATATAAAGATGCTAATTTCATCGAAAAAAGCAAAAATTTTATGAAAACTGAAAATTAATCTAAAAAAAAACAACACATTTGGGTAAAACGATCTGTATCTCGAAAAGTATTTCTGCTATAAAAATGAAACTTATGTGGTGTATAAATCATTCAAACATGTTTATTTTAGTGCCAATCACAAATCAATTATGATATCATATCACGCCAAAATAACGTCATACTTTAAAAATGTTCGCCATCTTGGATCCGCCATCTTGGATTTTTAAATTGTTTAGAAATGTCAGAAAATCACCAAATTTGATTTGAAAACATCGAAAACAATATAATGATGCACAAATTGCAAAGAATTTGGAGGAAACTATTCGTAGAAAGCGGAAATCTCATGAAAACTGAACATTAAGCTGAAAATACCAAATTTGGCTAAAATGGCCTGTCAAAACATGGTTGCCATGGAAACATCAAGTCACGTGATCAAAAAATTGTTACACCAAAATGTTTCCAGATACTTTTTAAGAAAATTCATAAAGTTTAGCCACGATTCCTTTAATGCTCTTTAATTACGATACATTTGAAGTCAGCGCGGGCCGTTCTAGGATTTTCGGAAAGGCACTGAAAGCAAATTGAATTCGGGTAATATGATTAACGGCAATCCCTAAGAGTTTTTGATGTTTGAAAGTTCGGCTAACGTACTGCCGAACAGAAACATTTTTATTAGCGATTAAATTAAAAATAATACCCTATCCTGCCTGGGGGGGAGGGGGGAGAAAGTGCCCGAACTGACTTCAAATGTATCGCACTTCAAGAGAATTCAAGCAATCATAGCCAAACTTTATGACTTTTCCTAAAAAATATCTGAGAACATTTTGGTGTGTCAATATTTTGATCACGTGACTTGATGTTTCCATGGCAACCAAATTTTGACAGGCCGTTTTCGCCAAATTTGGTATTTTCAGCTTAATTTTCAGTTTTCAGTTTTCATAAAATTTTTGCTTTTTACGATGAAAGCTTTACAAAATCTTTGCCGTTTTAGCATCTTTATTTACAAAACAAATTTGGAAATTTTCTTACATTTCTGAACAATTTAGAAATCCAAGATTTAGGATCCAAGATGGCGGATTTTTTAACGTATGACGTCATTATGGTGTGTTTGACGTCATCTTTGACACGTGACTGCCACTAAAAAAAAGATTTTCTGATGCTTTACACACCATGTAAGTTTCATTTTCATAGCGTCAATACTTTTCGAGATACATAGGAGGGGGCACTATCTGTCACCCCCCCCACACCCAGGCTCAGGAACGAAAAAAAGCCCAGGCAGAATAGGTTTAAACTGCACAACAAGCACACTTATGAAGCGAAAACGACGTTCCGACACCTACAGGATATTTTTTGTCATTTGGCGCCCCTGTAGCAACCCATCCAGCCCAAATAGTGATACTCCTATTCACTTCATATCTTATAGAAATCAGGGTTAGGCACCTGCCGGCGAGCCTGATGAGCCACGTCCTGGCTTATTTTAAAAATGCGATAAGACACGGTCATGATATACAGTGTAATCATGTATGACTATCCCTGATCACTTGTACATGATATACAACAGTGAAGATGTTTCATCGTGTATATGTTTCAGGGTTGTTGAAAACTACTGAAAAAAATGGCAGATATCTAACAGACTGCTGTGCTGTTTTCACATTCAATCTAAAACCACAAAGGATTCCCTACTTTTTGAATCGAATCAAGAATGTTGTCTGAATACTTAGTTAAAATCGTCACAACTTCACCCTCCTTCGCAACACTAAAGCAACATGTGACATCATTTCCACCTGGATTTACTAACAAGTACTTACTCCGGCTTCTTAGTTTTGATACTTCGGCAGGGCAGTTTCTTCATTGCTTTAGCAGTAAACATTCACTCGATGACCTTCAAAATAAAACTTCAGCTCCTGAAGAAAAAAACTCATTTGCAAATCCAAGAGAGTTTGAGCCCAAACTCAGTCACGTGGACAATCAGGGACATGTACAAATGGTGGATATTGGGGCAAAGAAAGACAGCAATAGTGGAGCAATAGACTCGCAGTGGCAACATCGACGGTTTATTTAGTCCAAAAGCATTTCATCTCGTGAAAGAAACCAATATTCGCAAAGGAGATATGTTAACGGTCGCTCAATTGGCTGATATACAATGGCATCAAAGTTAACTCCAAATCCGATTCCTTTGTGACACAATATTCACATCACTCATGCAGAGGTCAACCTGGAAATGGACGAAAACAACTTTGCTGTGCACATTACAGGCTCAGTGAACTGTGTCGGCAGGACTGGGGTGGAGATGGAGTCACTGACGGCAGTTACTATGGCTGCTTTGACTGTGTATGACACGTGCAAAGTTGTGTCTCGGATTGTCATCTCTGATAGCAAGCTTGTGAAAAAAGTTGGTGGGCAGAAAAGCGGTGATAATGTTGCAGCTTGGATATACACACAGTGTTGCAATATTTTGATATCTCCAGTTGATGGTTTAGGCTCAATTTCTGCCATTCTATACCAAGTGTTTGGAAAGAGAGAAAGGTCATTTTCTCAACCATGCTTTTAATCAAATCAAATATATTTTTTATTATTATTTTATTTTTGTATTAATCAATCATTCAACCTTTATTTGCCCTATTTGTTCTAAGTTACAATATATAAAATAAATCTAAGGACAGAAGACCTTCCGCCATTAGTAATCATGTGTTATTTGTATGAATTCACATAGCTCAAAGAATCACAGTCAAAGCTCCCTAAGTGGACACTCGGGAAGCAGAAAAAAGTGTCCACAACTGGAGCTGGCCACTTACGGGAATGTGTAAATATATGGTTCCAGAAAATATCCATACCTCCCCATGGAAGGTTTTTTGGTTTGAGCCTCCCCACCCGCCTGGAATTTCCAGTTTAGCTTCATACTTCCTTAAACAATTTTGGCTTTTGAGATCATCCTCCTCCTCCGAATTTCCAATTACCTTCCTTTGGGTGGGTGCCGTAAGTAGAGCTGTCCGTTTACAGGAGTGTCCGCTCAGATAACTTTGACGGTATATTTTGCATATGCATGTAACGTATAAGTATAGTACTGGTGCCAGAGGTTTTTTCACACACATGCTGGGATAGGAAAGCCACTGGAACCCGCAATTGTACGGTATAGGAGGTTCAACTGTATATACATTTTAACTTTTAATTAGTCATGATAACTACATCAGTATTATTTTATGCTTTTTCTAGCTTGAGATATGTTTTTATTTTCTTAAACAAATGAACGGATGAAAGGTCTTAATTTATTTCAGTGAGTCTATTAAATTCCATATACCAATTCCCCTAAAATTTAAAATTTATTTGACGCAGATGGCAGCATGTTGTAAAGTAGATTTTCATATTGTGCTGTATGGATGAAATAAATGCATACATTAAACAGGAATACATTAACAAGCACAACAATCTTATTGCCCCCAGCTTGTAAATATATTACAAATAAGACCTGCAGTCCAGGTTAATAAAGATTACACAGGGACAATTGCTGTGATTACAATCAAATTCTAGAACTAGATCTAGAATAAATGTGTTTAGTAAATGTGTACCTCTGGATAATGATTTTCTAGCTTTCTGATTGGTTCCCTCCTCTATGGATCTGAGCCATTATCCTTAAGTTGACTAAATATGGAAAAATGATGAATTTCTTGTACTTTTATATCCAACAAGGGCGAATGGAATAATTGTTTGATTAAAAACATCACTAGCTTTATGTTAAACTTCAGTATTACTTTTAAAAAAATTCTAAATCGACTGAGAGATTTTTCAGTTCAATCTAAATGAAGCATGGTTTGTATGAAAACGGCAACAAAAACTGCTGGCGCGGTCTGCCAGTTCAGTTAGCACCGTGAATGAAAAGAGAGCAAAGCAGAATTTTAATCATTTCGCTCTGTGTCTTCTAAAGTTTGGTATATTCTGGAAAATTGTGCAAATGGTTTAGCTTAAAATGGAAAGATCAGAAATAATTGTGGAGCTGAACATTATATTCATTTTACAAGTTGAATGGACAGCTGAACGGGTTGTTTACGCGAGCAAATCGTGCACGACTACGGAATTAATTGTGTTGAAACCAGCGAAACTGAGCCAGTTGAAATCACGTTCGCTGTTAAGTAAAACGCAAAGGAAAGCGTCAATATCTTCATGGATGGAGAGAAAAAGAGTGATCTTCGAAGATAATTTCACTGTGAAGTGGTCCTCCTCGATTATACCATCACCAACGCTTGACGATCGATCGACTGCGATATTTATGCTTTCTCGTTCCCGATATTTATTGTGTTGATTTTGAAAGCTTACTCCAGCTGGAATTGACAACCTCTTCTAAACACAAGGTAACGATATAAATAGGTTAAGCTTAAGAGTCATTGACTGAGAAATCCGGGCAAAATTTGAAAAAGCTCAAAGAAGGGGGTCAACAGAATTACTTTATACTAACATCATAGATAGGTTTGGTGGACTAATGGATAAATATACTAAAGTTAGCTGCTCAAGAGTTTCTGTATTAGAGATACGAGATCCACTCTCCAACACCCTCTCAGGTGCCATTTTTACTCGTAAATTTGGCCCAAATTAGAAAAGCTGCAAAATCTTTAAAATGTAACGAACGAAGTTCTTATTTTCTGTCTGATACAAACAATCATAGAACTACTTGTATACAGCCACAAATCCGAGAAATAGCCACAGGACTTTCTACAGCTCTCATTTTTGGATCACCTATATTTCGTGTTTGCGAATGAGCAAGAAATGAGGCTTTTTCGAGTACCTGTAAAACATACAACTAAACCTGCAGAAATTATTGGACACCAAAAACAGATACTCTTACCTTCCCTCTATCAGAAACAGCAATAATCTTTTTGGGCCATCGAAACGGCAGGATGCAAGAATATTTTCACTTCATCGAGTTCTCGATACCATGTTCGATAACACGCGAAGCAGCCAATATGTTGTTCAAGCCCCTTTTGGGGTCCATATCGATTTTTTCCGTAGTTGAACACATGTACGTAATCGAAGCAGTTCATATGTATTCAAAAAAAACTTCATTTCTCAATTGAAAGCAAAGAAAAGTCAGAAAACACGAAAAAAACAACAGTAAAAAAACATAGCGACGCCATCTTGAAATTGAAGACTCGGAGAAACTGGGAACTAGTTGTTCTAGTCATTGTTCTAGCTACAGGTGGATAGTGGGGCTGGGATTGTCAAACTTTTGGCTCCACGCTATTTTCGAAGGTTCTAAATTAGACTTTGTAGAAATAACTGGTTTTATTATACGGCATAGCATTTTAGGGTGCTAATACGCACTAAAACGAGTGCAAATAGGAGACCGTATTACTTCCTCGCCTTAGTCTCCCTGACCACGCGCTATGAAAAACACTAAAAAAGTGATTTTACGAAAATATATATCATAAACAACTAATTGAGCAGAAAGTTGTATAATACGGTTTGGCATCTTTACTCCTCAGTTTTTTTTTTCTCGCCTAAAGGTTGGAAAAAATAAAGGGTGACTGGTAAAAATACCCAGCCGTATTATACAACTTTCCGCTGGGTAACCTCTTAGCTTATCAGTTCAGTTTTAAGAATCGTAATTTTACAAAATACCTCGATACATTTTTTTAACGGTAGAGCCTAGAAGGAAATTATTTTATGACCAGTTTTGCCTAATTGGCCTAATTATGTTATATATTCGGCTTTGTTCCAGACTTTTACGTCGTTGTTTATTTTACCAATTAAAGTGTTATTTAAACGTACACGCGAAACACGATGAGTTTTTCGACCACAAATTAATAGTGCGTGCGGTCCGACACCTAACGCTCTAAAGGAGGTCCAAATAATTCCCCTAACAGCATGCACGAAGGATGTAACAGAGTACCTAACTAATCTGGGTGCAAGTGGAAGTCGGAGTCGTGGAACACGGACTGCGGAGTATGAACTTATTCTCAATCGCGCCGGATGGCATTCTGTCTCACAGGAACACAAAGAAAGAATCACCGTATGTCCGAAGCACAGGTACGATTTAACAACGCATTACCAGAAATTGACATCCAGCTGTTGTTACCCATGTCACAGAGGCGAAACAAAAACATTAAAAAAATCCTCGTCGCGTAAACCAACAGGTTTCAAAAGAAATATATGGCATGTTTCACTTTTCCGTTCCAATTGGTTCTGGTAAGTACTAAATACCTGATTAACTGGAATATTTATTTGTTATGCGCATATTCTCACAGTTGTTAATCTTACAATTCTAGTTGTTTCCCATCTTAGTAATTCCTTATCAGGTTTAGCCTCGCTGCGTTGCTTTGTTTACAATGTATAACATTCCAATTGAAATCAACATGTTTTGCCTTGATATGTGGTTTGACTTTTTCAGTGTCGCTTTAAAAACAAGTGTTCGGAGTATTTATTTCATAACGTATAAAATTTTGGTTTCAGCCCTGTGTAACACTTGCCGAAAAGACCATTTCAGCAGGATAAAAAAGGAGGATATAGTTTCAGAAACTGCCGATGAGTTCAAGGTGGGTGAATATTAAGGAAAAACGATTTTTTTTTTAGTATTCCCCTGGATGATTATCGTCAGGGTGGTTGAAGTAAAAAAAAATGACAAAAGACTTTAAGATCGCCACAAGTGATCAACAAAAAATATACAGAAATCTAATGAAACTAGGACTGTAAAAATATTTGGACTAAAATTTAAATTACAATTATAACTTTTATGCTTTGAACCATTTTTATTCCTTTTTAAGTACAAGTACTTATAAATTTGTAAAGCGCCATGGGCAATTAGTGGATTGGACGTTATATCAATTATATTACTAGAAGTAACGACTCGTTAGAAATTCCGGGCGATATTGGTATCCTTTGAGTTTGTATTTTGTTGGATTGTTGCTGCTTGGAAGGGTGTGGGGGGGGGGGGGGGGGGGGGGGGGGGGAGTGGGTGGTCGCATTTAAACATTTGGTGGGGTATGTGACTACCTGGTCATTGTTTCTTGATCTTGACAACAACTGACCTTTGTTTGTTGACCAGAACTGGTTAATATGGTGTATCAATTTATTGAAGGAAACAAAGAAGACCCAGCAAAAGTTGCAAAAGAGATGAGAGTCGCTAGGGATGGGAGTGGGAAACTTAGTTTTACTCCAGAAGAATGGCGAACTGCCAAGCAAATTAGCAGTTATTTTTCGAGACTTGCAGCAACACAACGTCAGCAAAAAGCACCCGGAGAGCTAATCGTTGAAGAAGTTGAAAATATCAACGAGAGTGACATTCAAGCGTGGGAAACAAAAAAACAACTGCAGGAATTGCAGACAACAGTGTACGAAGAGGTTGACCTGCAACATCCAATTGAATACAATGGGCAAAACCTCTGTATCCTTGTCAAGCGTGGCATGTTAAAATCAAAATGTAAGGTTGCGCAACTAAAAGAAATTTGTTTCTTTTTTGGAATCAACATCGAGGGGCCTGTTGGTCGAAAGGACTCCTACGTGGAACCAATCAAAGATCTTGTACAAACCTGCAGTTGTTCTAAAGAATAACTTGCAGATTTCTGAAAACAGGGGAAAGTATAGTTGAAAAGATTGATCAGGAATTGACGCATTTCGCTACTGTTTTCATTAATTATTGCAAATGATAAGTTGCGCGCTTTTATAACATAATAATGTGCTGACTTTTTTATGTACGCTTCTCTTTCTGTAATTTCGTTTTATGAGACGTATTCACCAACACACCAACCATGCGCTTGGGGCTGGCCTAAGTATACTAAAGCCAGGGCGATTAAATGTATCCTTCTCCGGCGCCCGGCGCCCTGCTTGAGCCCTTCCTCGTAGTTACTTTGTAACCTCCCGCGTGGGCATGCCCAGGGATTATTAAACATGGTCAAGTTATCTACAAGTCATAGCGTCCTTTACTCTTTACTCTCCTTTGCGCAAGTTTTTCGTTATTGATCTCAAATGATTAATCCGGCTTTCTATTTTTGACTAAAAACCTAATATTACCTAGTAATTTGTACTGTAATTTTATTGCCACTGAAAAGCCCCGTGAGGGGAGTGTCAAATTAAAGTATAGTAAGTATTGTAAGTATTACTGATTTCTCCACATGCATTCATTTTTTCCCCTGCTTTTTTACATGGAAATAATTATATTTCAAAGATTGGGATTCAGAAGGGGCGGGAGAGGGAGGGGCGAGGGGCTTGTTCGAGTAGGAGCAGTTTACTGAGAGGAGGCACTAGTCTACAAAACGACATCTTGGCTTAACGTTCCGTAGCGCGTGGTCAGGGAGACTAAGGCGAGGAAGTAATACGGTGTCCTATTTGCACTCGTTTTAGTGCGTATTAGCACCCTAAAATGCTATGCCGTATAATAAAACCAGTTATTTCTACAAAGTCTAATTTAGAACCTTCGAAAATAGCGTGGAGCCAAAAGTTTGACAATCCCAGCTCCACTACCCACCTGTAGAACAATGACTAGAACAACTAGTTCCCAGTTTCTCCGAGTCTTCAAATTTCAAGATGGCGTCGCTATGTTTTTTTCGTGTTTTCTGACTTTTCTTTGCTTTCAATTGAGAAATGAAGTTTTTTGGAATACATATGAACTGCTTCGATTACGTACATGTGTTCAACTACAGAAAAAATCGATATGGACTCCAAAAGGGGCTTGAACAACATATTGGCTGCTTAGCGTGTTATCGAACATGGTATCGAGAACTCGATGAAGTGAAAATATTCTTGCATCCTGCTGTTTCAATGGCCCAAAAAGATTATTGCTGTTTCTGATAGAGGGAAGGTAAGAGTATCTGTTTTTGGTGTCCAATACACTGGAAAAGTTGAAAATTTACAAAACATGTAAAAATATATTTACAACTGTAAATCTGGATTTACATACTTTGTAAATTTCAATTTACAGGTTAGGGTTTTGTAAATAAAATTTACATTATATTTACAGCTTTAATTGATCATGTAAATGGACTGTAAATAGTGATTTACATGTTTAGTTTTTACAGTGAGAATTCAAGGAAGTGTAAAAAACATGTAAATTATTTTAAACACAATCTTGTAAATATCATGTAAATCGAAAAAGGGGGCCTGTCAGGAGCCCTTGTAAATATCATGTAAATCGAAAAAGGGGGCCTTTCAGGAACCCTTGTAAATAACATGTAAATCGGAAAAGGGAGCCTTGTAAATAACATGTAAATTGAAAAAGGGAGCCTTGTAAATCCTTGTAAATAACAATGTAAATCGAAAAAGGGGGCCTGTCTTGAACCATGTAAATACAGTTGAACCCCGTTAATTCGAACTCTCAGTGGAAACGGGAAATAGTTCGACTTAGCCAGGGGCCCCCAACGACGGTTTTCTCCCAACTATTTTAGGCTGTCTGGTGCATGTGCTTTTAAATTCTAAGCTGAGCTATAAAATTTATATATCTTCGGTCATCGGCTAGGGGAACTTTAGACTTCACGAATTTATTTAGTCATTTTTAGTCATTTTTAGGGCTTTTTTAGTCATTTCCCGAAAACCTCAGCTCTTCCTCGGCTTGCTGATTTTTCCTTACCGAAAATCCTAGCTGACCTTTTTTCCTTTCCGAAAATCCTACAAGCTGACCTTTTTTTGTACCCAAAAACGAAATTTTTATCTCTCCAAAAATAATAGGCATTAATTTTCTCATATTTCCCTAAAGAAAACTCCAAACTTTATATCCGAATATCTGAGGCGATTATGTGCCTTATACAATTGTTATTTCAAGAAATTGACAATATATAGTACATTCGTACAACCGGAACTGTACCCAACGACTGACAATGATATATACAGGGGGGGCTAGCAGCGAGGCCTGGGACCTAGTATATATGATTGCACATTTAAGAAATTTGGCCGAGCGAGACTAAGTACTGGTTTGTTTAAAATAAACATGGCCGACGATGGCGGACATGACTTGCGTTTGTGTCCGTTCAGAAATATTTTGGCGATTCCACGTTCAAACATCTATGGGAACGATTCGGTCGCTGTTTAACTGAACTTTGGTCATTGTGGGACACCATGGATGAAAATTCCACAGCAAACTCCCGTAGAGGTACGTTTCTCGAATGATTGACAGATTTCTTTACTTGTGCGATCATGTATAGCGGAAAAGCGGCAAGATCAAAGGGCGCTGCCTGCCCCCCTGGATATATACATTACAAAATAATGCCGTCTGATGTTTCTCCATCAACATTTTTAGAGTTCGAAATAACGGGGTTGATTTTAGGCCAAGGGAACTGCACAACTAGTTCGAAATAGCGGGGAGTTCGAAATAACCGAGTTCGAAATAGCCGATAGTAAATGCTTTGGTCCAATCTCGACCCCAGAGCCCTTCTCTTTTGCGCATCAAAGCAGCGAAGGTCTGGGGTCGAGAATGGCTTTGGTCGAGAGAGTCTGGATCTGAACAAATCATGCGCAATGTAACCACTTCCCGGAATGCCTCGGTGTTTTGGCGCTGGTTTCAACGGTCGTCGAAGCTTTTATGGCTGGTGTTGGAAGGAACTTTTACTGCCTAAAAAAGGTTTTCTTCTCGGAAAGCCGACTTTATTTACCAAGTAGCTGTATGGCGTCTTCTTACAGCGGACCTCAGATGCATGGGTACGCCTTTTAAGCCAGTCTCTTAGTGCCGTTGAGTGATGTCAATTCAAATTTGGAACGTCGAAATCGTGCAGTCGAGTCAGTTGATTTGTTGAGCTAAACAGCTGCAAGGTAAGCTTGGCTTTACTGTTTCTATACTCCGTACGTAATTATATAAGCTTATATATTTTCGCTATAATAACGAGTAGCGAACTTTACAATATGCGGACAAAGATAAGCTTTTATAAATTGAAACAATTTGAGCTCACTGGCTTTGATTTGGTCACAATTGACCCCCCAAAATGTGAGTGCTTGATTGCATGCATTCGGTTTCTGAACGCAATTTAACATGAAATCATTCAAAATATACCAGATATTTTAAAAATTCCTAACAATGTACATTGTAGCATGTGAGAACAAGCTAGTACATGTAAGCTCAACATAATTATATCATGACACAAGTGCCTAATTTGCACTTGCATTTCCATGCCACATGAATGTTAAAATGGGTTTTGACAAAACACTGACTGAACCCTTACTGACCCCCCTAACTGACCCCCTCTAAAATTCACTGGTAAAATGAGAAAATCAAAACAAAATCCAGAACAATACAATGAGAGACTGAATCAAGCTCATAAATACAATTTCAGCTTACCTGAAATTTCTAAGATGGCGTACATGGAAGTATGGCTCAGGTCTACTGATTCTACGTTTTCATTACAAGTACAGATTTTTTCTCTGATAAACAAGCGTGTGAAATAAGTTGTCACATCATAAAGTATGTTAGCTGTCTCCAGGAGGAAACTACAGTAGACTCCCGCTATCTTGAACTCTCAAGGGGAACGAAAAACAGTTCGAGATAGCGAGGAGTTCGAGATAGCCGATAGTAAATGACTGAAAAACAAGGGCAAGGGGAATTGGTTTGAGTTCGAGATAGCAGGGCAGGGGGGGCAGGCAGCGCCCTTTCATCTTGCCGCTTTTCCGCTATACATGATCGCACAAGTAAAGAAATCTGTCAATCATTCGAGAAACGTACCTCTACGGGAGTTTGCTGTGGAATTTTCATCCATGGTGTCCCACAATGACCAAAGTTCAGTTAAACAGCGACCGAATCGTTCCCATAGATGTTTGAACGTGGAATCGCCAAAATATTTCTGAACAAACACAAACGCAGGTCATGTCCGCCATCGTCCGCCATGTTTATTTTAACAAACCAGTACTTAGTCTCGCTCGGCCAAATTTCTTAAATGTGCAATCATGTATACTAGGTCCCAGGCCTCGCTGCTAGCCCCCCCTGTAGCAGGGTTTTCGAGATAACCAAGTTCGATAGCGGGAGTCTATACAGTAGACTCCATGAGGAAACTACAGTGTAGCTATAAAAGCAACAAAATAAACACACACAGCAATGGCTTCCGGTTACTGCATTGTGCGTGTGTGTTTACGTTGTTGCTTTTATAGCTACACTGTAGTTTCCTCATGGAGATACTGTACATGTACATGTAGCTAACATGCTTTATGATGTTACAACTTATTTGCGCTCGTTTATCCGAGAACAAAACCTGTACTCTCGATGATACTTGTAAGGAAATCTTGAGAGTCAGTAGACCTACATGTAATAGCCACACTTCTGCCATTTTGGTAATTTCAGGTGAGCTTAAGTTTATTTATGAACTTGACTCAGTCTCTCATTGAATTTTTCTTAACTTTTGTTTTGTTTTTCTCATTTTCCCAGTGAATTTTAGAAGGGGTCAGTTGACCGGCGGTCAGTGTTTTGTCAACACCCTGTTAAAACATTTTTTAAGAAATCATCATGAAGTGTGTATGGTTGGGTGTTGATTGAATGTGATTAATTAATTAAACTTTCAGTTCCATCCATTCCAATTAGTAATGAATAATGAATACAAAACTACTAGAATGGTAAAATGGCCGTTGAGGCAACCAAATTCTTATCTTGTGATAGCCGTTTTGTTGACCATGTTATGGCCTGTTCGCACTACTTCACTTCGCACTACTTTGGTTTGGTGTTTGCCAAAAAAATGAAATTTTGTAATGACAATTTTGTTTTCGTAATCGTGTTCGCACTTGAGACATGTGAGGTATTTGTATAACTAGAAACATCCATCAAATTAAAATAGATACCAAGATCCGAGAAATTGTTTTGTACTTTTCCGTTTTCTTCTCTTCCGCTTTCATTTCCAGCAGTCTCAACTTTGTTAGGGAGTTAGGAATGATTGAATGATTCAAAGCGCCTTCAGACTTTTAACTTGTTTGAAAGTACCGCTGCTGGGCAGAGAGTTGAGAACAGTACCTAGCGAGCAGCATAAACAGTTTAATTTACTGGTAGTACAGAGACTGTACATCATCTGCCTGAGAATAGCATCGGGAGCCATGATAGTTTGATTTGCTTGGGATCAATTGCGATATATGATAACTTGATGAAGGTTAGCTGTCAATAAAGAATAGATAATAATTTAAGCCTAACAAAACATATTTGATGTTTGGTGACATTCGACAACATTTTGGTAGGCAAAAAATTGTTCGCACTTAAAATAGCTTCACGTTGACATATTTTTTTGCAAAACAAACAAAATTTTGTGTAGTGCGAACAGGCCCTTATTGGTAAAGTTCAACTTGCGATGATCAAGTTTCAACTCACATTTGCATCTACATGTATTCAAGCATAAAAATTCAAGCATGAAACTTGCTGACAGGGTGAACATAATGATTTTTTTTCAAGAAAAACACTATGTGAACACATCCAAGGCAATATTTATATCTTGACAGATGCGCATTGAGTTGGCATTTTGATCATTTCAAGTTCAGTACTTTAAATGATCATGATCTTTGTCAGCCATCTCTTGCACATTTCAGGCCAATTTAATACATGTAGTACACTGTTAGTTTTCCAGTCCCATATAGACTGCGAGCAGTCCCTCTTCTTTCTGATATCGAGCGCGAAGCGCGAGTGAACGGAAATCGAGCCGGAGATGGGCCGAGCGGAAGTGAGTCACGAAGTGAGAAGAGCGAGAGATAGAGGGACTGCCGGCTTTCCTCTTTCCAACGCGTGCCAGATAACTCCGCCCACCAAGCCGTAAGCAATTGAAAATTAACTTTTTTTAAATAACAAACTCTGCCCTTTAGGTCACGTATGGCCAAAAATAAACCAGGCCCCGGGTGCGAAGAAAGGATTCTTGTTACACACGCGACTCGTGAGTTTTTGCGAGGTAAATTGCACGAAAAAATAACATTGCCTATTTAAACAAGACTGCTTGTTTTGTGTTGAGTTAGTCTGTTCACAGCCTCTCTATTTTCTCAGATCGTTGTAGCCGCAAGCGTGTGTGTTGAGTACGATCTTAGATTATGAATCAATCAACGAAACTCAGCGCTATGTGGAAAAAGCTGTATTCATGAAGTGAACCATCAGCATTTGTTGTCGCCAATGTCTGAAAGTCCAAAGACTGTCTTTATCCTCGTCAGCAACCTCAAGCCAAAATCGTTGGACGATGCTCTTCTGGCGAACAATGATCAGATGCGGAGTAGACCTGTGATCCGACTCTAATTTATGCGGAATCGCTCGAATCTTTCACGTTAACAAAACTCTGATAAATCATCCTCTTCCAGAAGGCCGTGGGAAGAACGGCCATTACATCCTTTCCCATCAGCAAAGCTTCGATTGCTTGCTTCTGTTCTTCCTTTAAAAACTACTTCGTTCAAATGAAGAGATAAACATTGAAAACATTCTGCATTCTCGCCACAAAGTTGCCGCTATTGATGTCTCGCGCTATGAAATCTAAGCCGCTGTAGTGTCAACAAGTCTTCAAGAGGTTGTCAAGAAGTTAATACTAATCAAACTAATCTGACAGCGTCCATTGTCTAATTAACCAATCCGAATTTTCCGTTGTCTGTACAACGGGAAATTCAGCACGCATCGGAAAGAGGAAAGCTGGCAGTCCCTCTATCTTTCGCTCTTCTCACTTCGTGACTCACTTCCGCTCGGCCCATCTCTCGCTCGCGCTTCGCGCTCGATTTCCGCTCACTCGCGCTTCGCGTTCGATATCAGAAAGAAAGAGGGACTGCTCGCAGTCTAAGTCCCATATATAGTTGTTAACTTTGCTGCTAATGTTCCTCTGTTGTTTGTTGTTACTTTGTGTTGTGGATGTGAACTGTAATATAATGGTACATTCTCAAAGCTTATCTTTTGATTCAAATGTCCCTGTTAACATGTTCCTTTTCACTTTGATCTTAGGAGATATATTGTACATGTATCTGAATATAGTCAAAGAGAATGACCATCAAGGAATACAAATTTGCTTTACTGGCAACTGGATTTGTAAGAACAGGAGGAACCGTGGATGTTTTCACCTTTATTTAATTATCTACATTACATCTATATTACAAGTTAATTTTTTGATGCACTGGTTTAAATGATTTTAGGTTAAAATGATTTCAAACTAGTTTTATTTTCCTTTGTCTTAGGATTATGGTAGTAATTCTGGAACAAAGGAAAATAAAAATTGAACTATTTTGAGATCATTTTGACCTAAAATTCATTTTAAACTACAATATATTATTTTATACATGTACTTGTGATCTTTGTGTCATTTGTTTGAGCAGATAAGTTGGTTTGTGAAATGTCTTACTAGATATCCATCAAACATTAATTTTAAACACCCAACAAAACAAATTTTGTTTAGTTGGGTGTTTAAAATTCAGATACATGTATGTAAACTCTACATGTACATGTATATACAAAGCCTTAAATAGCCTGAATTTCAGCCGTCTCCTCTGTCGCTTAATCCTGAGAGAGACTTCTGAATCAATTGGCCCCTATAATGCTGTCTGGTGATGTCATGTCGCTTTCGATTAATTCATGCAGAATGTAAAACAATATTTTCATGCGGTATATTTAACAATTATTCTATGAGCCCGCGTTGGATATGAGAGGATAAATAGCCAACGGGCACGTAACGCGAGTTGGCTATAATCCTCTCTTATCCAACAAGGGCGAGAGAGATTGGTCGAGCGGCAAAATTCCTCGCCCCTAATTGGCTGAGCGCGCTGCACTTAGTTGGCTTCTTGACGGCGGGATTTTTAGCAGAATTTTCAAACACAGCGCTCGCTTGTACGTCGCTTCGGAGTTTGACTTCAGTTTCCCAAGTTATTTGATGAAAAAGGAACGGAAACCGTGTGATAGCTTGAAACGAAATTCCGAAAGCTGAATCTCAGTGTTTCACTCGAAGCAACAGAATATTATTTCAGTTGAAAACTAGAAAACTTGCATCAGCTAGACACTTGGCGAGTTTGCGACGAAATTCATTCATGGCTGCCAACTGACTTCTTCGCTTCACCTCTGTTAAATACGGGCTTCATCACGTGCAACCCAGAGTATAAAAGATCACAGAGTTTGTTCAAAGAAAGAAGAAGGTCAAATTAAACCGGATAAATTAGCTCTACAAGTTTGTTTGGACTTGTCGTTTTCTCACGGTTTTGTCGATGTAGGATTGACATGTCAAGCAGCTCGCAGCGGAAAGCCGGCTTCAAAACATGCAAACAGGTGAATAAAATTACGTTTTACTTGGCTTGATTGCAAGCCTGTTGTTTTTTTATTTTCACGACTTACAATTTTCTCTTAAGATTTACATAACAGTCAAGGGTTTGCTTGATCTTTCTGTGTGATTTTTGAAAGGAATATCAGTTTGTTCCGCCGCGGCTGAATTTAGCTTCGCGGCGCTTTGAAGGTTTTCCGAAAATTTTGCCCTCTATGTCATAAACAAGTAATCTCATGTTTCCCGTAAAATTAAGGATTGATATCACTTGTGTTTTCAGAAGTTGCAGAAATTGCCCTTGTCGCGCAATTTCTGCAACTTCTGAAAACACGCGTGATATCAATCCTTAATTTTACTCGGCCCCATGCGATTACCTATACTAATCTTTAGTTACATGACATCAGACTTAGTGGTTGGACAAGTGGTTGCAGTCACACCAATTATTTCTAAAAAGAAATGTCAAAGACCGCATTCTGATTGGCTCTTTGCTTCCTAATTAATGTTAAACCCCAGCATCCAGCTTGGGTATAATTTCAGTTGCTTTCTATTGTTTTGGATCCCTAATTCAGAAGCGTAAATTTCCAGACTATACATGTAGTTAGAGTAAACAGAGAAGAGGTTACATACCGAAATAGCTACATGTAACTAAAGTTAGCTCTGTCTTTACTAAGTTAACACCTTTGATGTGACCGCAGCCAATATTGCTTTCAATAGGAATGTACATTTTATGTTTGTTTTAATATAACAACATTGTACCATACATTATGTATTTCCTGAGTTAAGTAATTTTGCATTCTCTATCTTTAGAAATTCATTCTGACTGCTTTTTAGGGAGAATGGCAAGTTTATACATGTATATTCTTACATGTAACTTTCATGATTCATATTATGATTATACAAAATGTATTTGAGGAGCTTATACAAGGAAGAAGGATAGATGCATACAATGCACGTGTAATCATGAAAATATGGTATTTAGAAAATAATGATTTTATTGGAGGTATTTTATATGAGATGATATTGATTTATAAACATTACAATATACAATGTATAGTAGCCTTCGGCACTTGCAAGCTGACTAAATAACCAAAACTTCCAAAACATTAACTTATAACTTAAATATAAGCCCATCTGGTACATATATTATTCACCAGCATTTGTTATGTAACTATTATCTTAGTTTTGGAATGCTGCAACATCAATATTACAGTTTTAGCTTATGACATTTCAAATTACCTCTAAGGCAAATATATATATATATATTATGTATATCGATTTGTAAATGGGCTTTTTTGATGTTGATGCCCGTGTTGTTTAACCATAAATAACAGATGTTTTGAAAATAAAATTTGCACAGAACAGATAGAAAAATATTGCTCCTTTTTCGATTTACATGTGACATGTATTTACTGGGTTCCTGACAAGCTGCGTTTTCAAATTTACATGTTACAGTATTCCCAAGGCCCCCTTTTCGATTTACATGTTATTTACAAGGCCTCCTTTTTCAATTTACAAGGATTTACAAGGCCCCCTTTTTCAATTTACAAGGATTTACAAGGCCTCCTTTTTCAATTTACAAGGATTTACAAGGCCTCCTTTTTCAATTTACATGTTATTTACAAGGATTTACAAGGCCTCCTTTTTCAATTTACAAGGATTTACAAGGCCTCCTTTTTCAATTTACAAGGCCTCCTTTTTCAATTTACATGTTATTTACAAGGCTCCCATTTACGATTTACATGTTATTTACAAAATATTTACATGTTTGGTTGGCAGTTTGTCCAAAAATTTACATGATCATTCTCAATATTTACATGATCCACTCCAAATATTTACATGCTTTTTACAAGATCGACAAGATCATGTAAAAGGGGAATGATCCTGTCAATTATCATTTACAGTATCTTTACAGGTTATTTACAAGATTTACATTGATTTACAAACTTTGTAAATTTTCAACTTTTCAGTGATAATTTCTGCAGGTTTAGTTGTATGTTTTACAGGTACTCGAAAAAGCCTCATTTCTTGCTCATTCGCAAATACGAAATATAGGTGATCCAAAAATGAGAGCTGTAGAAAGTCCTGTGGCTATTTCTCGGATTTGTGGCTGTATACAGGTAGTTCAATGATTGTTTGTATCAGACAGAAAATAAGAACTTCGTTCGTTACATTTTAAAGATTTTGCAGCTTTTCTAATTTGGGCCAAATTTACGAGTAAAAATGGCATCTTTAGAGGGTGTTGGAGAGTGGATCTCGTATCTCTAATACAGAAACTCTTGAGCAGCTAACTTTAGTATATTTATCCATTAGTCCACCAAACCTATCTATGATGTTAGTATGAAGTAATTCTGTTGACCCCCTTCTTTGAGCTTTTTCAAATTTTGCCTGGTTTTCTCAGTCAATGACTCTTAAAATTGTAGTGTAAACAGGTTTTCATTCAGTTTAAGGTAGTACAATTGGGTGAGTCGTAAAATATAAAGTTGCCTTCGTTTTCAGCCAGCTGGTAGATAAAACATTATTATGATCAATTCCAAAAGATAAGAGTCCACCGTTTGCGGGTTTTGGAGAAAGCGGAGATTGAATTTCGTTGTCTGGGGCGCCATTTTAAGACGCCATCTTGGATTTGCAGACGTAAGTATCGAACGGTGGAAGCTAAGGACATGCGCTCTGGTATTTTGTTCACGGGAGTCTCGCACAACATTCCAGATTATTTTTCGTGTGTGCTCATGTTGATCAGGCTGGTAAGTACAAGGCTCAAGATGGCGGATCAATTTGCAGAGAAATCGCGATGAAAAACTGGCTGAATTCGTCGAATTCGGTGTCTTTTTGACTTACATGTGATAAAATTTAACAAATTGCCCCTAGGAAAAACTCAATGCTGACGAAATTTGGCACAGTTTTTTTCCACATGTTAAGTAATCTTCCTGCATTTAGCCGCAAAACAACATTCAATTTGAATAAAATTAAGGGAGTCATGTCCTTGATTTTAATGCCTGTTAATAATTAACACATAATTTGCTGTTTCACTGCGGCTAACTCATATTTCGTGTATTTTCTTCATAACTGTTTATAAAACAAAAATTATGACTTCTAATTAAAACAAGCCTAAAAATTAGAAAAAAACTGATTTTTACACCGCTTGCGAGGTAATCAATTTCACACATTCCCGTTACGAAAATGAAAATATCGATTTCAGAATCTGTTTCTCTGATAAAAATAACTTAACAACTTCTTCTATGGAATTTGAAATGGATTTGAAACAGTTCTAAAAAGGGTCCTTTTTCGGAGCATTTTAGCCAGTCGTACTACCTTAAATGTGTGCAGATTTGTATTGGTTTCAGTTCGGGACTTCCCGTAAACAAAGTTGTTTCAGGCTTCATTGCATGCAGTGCTCGTTCAGTTGCATTTGTTGTACATTTGTAGGCATGTATTTTTCTTGGAGCGGAAAGTTTTTTTTTGCATCTTCCGGTTATTTGAGTGTTTGAAAATTTACTAAAACAGTTATTCTTCTCGGACTTGCCGGATATGAACTGATTATAACCAACTCGGCGAAGCGCCTCGTTGGTTATATATATCAGCTCATATCCGGCGCGTCCTCGAAGAATAACTGTTAAGGAGACCAGCAAGGAGAATGTATATGCTGATGTGAAATGAAGCATTGGTAATATTGTTGGGGCAAAAAATATTTTCAAGCTGTAATTATTCAACAGATCAAATAGAAACAAACCATATATAAATAACAGGGGGGGGGGGGGGGGGGGGGGGGAGGGGGATAGCTATAGCTACTTCCCATACATTCTCTTAAATCAAATCCACCTTCCTGTATTATACTGTTCACACTAGACCGAAACATGTTTAGAGTAAGCATTAAACATGTTTTCATTGTAATTGTTCACATTAGGTGTCCGTATATGAAACACGTTTTATGCCTAGTTTATTGATGCATAATTACACTTAACTCCGAAATCGACCTTGCTGTTGCATTAATTATAATTGTTAAGCCTTTCAGGCACTCACTATATCTCTCTGATCCGGTTTTGGTCGCCATGTTTAACGAATATGTTTCGTCTGGCTTAGGGCCTGTTTACATGGAGGGAGGGTGACCCGAGTACCCGGGTCACCCTCCTAGCCGGGCTAACACATAGCCCGCCTTTACATGGGCGGGCTATTAGGGCGGGCTATCATATAGGCGAGCTATCTTTTTTTGGCGGGCTCTTGTTTTGGCGGGCACATATTGTGGCGGACTATTTTTATTGCAACGGCGCGATTTATTTACGCTTAAAAGCACTATATAACAAACATGGCAGCAAGAAGAAAGGCTATAGCGTCGAGTTTGCTGTTTTTATCGCTTGTTCCGCCATTTTAGCGGGTTTTCAGGTCAACAAAGATAGCCCGCCTAGGAGGGTGACCCGGGTTGACCGTTTACATGCAGAAAATATAGCCCGCCTAGCCGGGTTACCCTGGCAAGCAGACAGGGTGACCCGGGTAGGCGGGCTATCTTTTCTGCATGTAAACACTTCAGTGTGCTTTGTAAAGAAATGTATGAAAAGTCGGCCCTCCCAGGGTATCCCGGCAGGAGGGGTACCCGGGTCACCCTCTCTCCATGTAAACAGGCCCTTAGATAGAAACTTCCTCTTGAGGTAGCACCGAATTCATCCATGCTCCGAATCAACATGCAGCAATGCACCACCTAATGTGAACACTTTTCATAGTTTAAACATGTTTCATTCGTGATTAGACTAAACGTATTTCGGCCTAGTGTGAACACAGTATTATGGCAGACCAAAACATTGCCGATTGATTGTCTAAAAATGTGTCACTTGCTGTCACACTTATTATAAGCTAAGGTAAGAAATACTTATTCTCGTCGACATACTACTCTTTAGCTGCAAATATTTTTTCCTTAGAAATATTATTTAGACTTGGAAACAAGTGCACCGGATGAATTTGGACAATGAACTGTTTCACACCTCAATCGCAAAGTAGCTTTAGTTTATTAATCTATTATCTTCAATTATACTTCATAAGGTCAATGACAATACAGATTTAACAAAGTTGATTAATAATCCATAATCAAACATGAAATTAAGCAAAAGCAAAAATAAAGACAAAAATAAGCAATTATTGGAAGTGGCAACTGTTTCACTCTTCTTGTGTGTGGTCTGCTGCATATGCGAACTTAGGTAGCTGTAGGGAAAATAATATGAAACAGATTAAATTTCTAAGTAATATCGTAATGGTTTTTGAGCGGGAAAATACCAAATCAAGACAAACCAATGCAAAACATTAACCCTATATAAAGTCAATTTTAATTGGTAATACGGTCCTATTTTATTAATGAGCAAATTAGTAGTATAAAGGGAAACGACGCTCATCAATATTCACTTGCTACGAAACACGAAGACAAGGTTGTTCGGCGACCCCTCACACCCTCCAATCCAAGCCGGGTTTGATATATTGGGCATTCCGATCCATTCTTAATAGCTTTCGCTTTTAGTTAGTCCTGGGGCCGTAGTTGCTTCCCGTACCTCATTAATAACAATACATAGGGAAGAATATTACACGATTCTGCCCCAGGGAGTGGGTGGGGGGGGGGGGGGGGGGGGTGGGGGGATGTAATTGCTCCCTTCTATGTAATAGTATTCACGTTATGGAAATGAAACTAACATGCATGGTGTGTAAAGCATCCAAAAATGTTTATTTTAGTGACAGCCATGTGACAATTATGACGTAATATCACGTCATAATAGCGCCATACATTTTTTTCATGGTCATAGTTTTCTTAAGTGTTTAGAAATGTCAGAAACTGATATGCCGACGGTTATCCACAACTTTGACGTTGCCATGGCAACAACGTAACGACATGCAAGTTTACCCAAGTTTCGAATTTTCCGATCTAATTGTTTGTTCTAATAATAATTTTTCCAGTTTACTTTGTTAGTACATTTTAACATCTCAGTATTGTTCTGGAGTAATTTTGTATCTATTGTTTCTATTCTCTGACTCGAGTGTAAAATCCAAGATTGCGGATGTAATGACGTCATTGTACTTTATATGACGTCAAACAAATAACTATCTTATCTTGTAGAACAGGATCAACGCTATCTATTTATGTATCTTATAATAACTATTACCCAAGGGGGTTTCATGTAGCCCCCCCCCCCCCCCACCCCTTGTACGATCGTGGCGTACGACTTTCGATGTAGGTCCGAGGGTTAATGAATTATCAATTAGTTAATTCGAGGAAAATTTCAAGCAACACATGCAATATATAATAAGTGATTCGTTGTGTTCTTTTATCGCCTTACCTTTGGGTATTTCGCAAATGTAAGCTCTCCAAATGTTATCACGAAGATCATTGAATAGGCCTTTCTTTAACGGCGGGTAATCCTTTGACATTACAGCCACATCTCCGTCACCAGACGGCTCTCCATGTGTCACTTGCCATTTGCTAATTGTCAGTGGTTTTCCATTTACCCACTTCCAACCATTATTCCCTTTTTTCAAACCAATGTGCCATTCGTTGGGCTGCCCAATGCATTTCTTCTGAATCTGGTTGTTTATGAAGTCCCATTCTTCTTCGGTTTCTATGGAAACTAGGTCGCCTCCTTTGCCTTGGCAGGTGGCTCGGTTCCGAGCCCAGGTTTTGCCTATTTCAGCCGAACTGATGAAGTAGCATGAATCTTTAAAACATGGATCCCCGCTTCCTATACAGAATAACAGAAGTGTATTTAAGTCTAAAAAAGGTTGTGTTTTGATCGAACGCTACTACCACCCTATATCAGTTAATGTAATGTCCAATTATTGATAAACAAGTTATGATCATCTTCTTGACATAAACGGTTACCATAGCAGCATTTTCACCTGTATAAACCACCCATTTATTATTTTTGAAAAATGATCGCACACTAAGATACAACGTTTTGCAAAGTTTAAAAAAATCGCATGTTTTAGGTTCAAAGCCACCTTAAACTTTCGAAACTTTAAGGTGGCTGTTTATTTCTACGATCAATATTTACCTAGTTATTTTCTGTAAAAGCATGAAAGAAAGCACCGCAATCAAAAGTTACAGCATGTACTTAAAACTTGAAAAAAAACCCGACAGTGTTCCTTGCAATAGCGTGACTCGGCGTGAAATGTGGTGTTCATCAAATATCTTAAAACGGATTTACTACGCTCTCAAAGCCTAAAAAAAAAAGACTCCTAGAATTTCTAACACAATTTCTAACAAAGTGTTCAATGGATCACTTAAGAACAAGAAAATAATTAGAACTCAAGAGCCTAGATGGAATGTTTACAGGTATGCAGATTCAACTGTCCAAGTTGGACAAATTAGACTCTATTGAAGCTAAAGTCAAACAAATCGAGGAAGATGTCAAACGTAAATTCGTTGAAGTATATCTATGAAGAAGATGGTGAATTAAAAAATAAATCATGAATCCATGGAAAAGAAGGAAGATGAACTCCAATTGAAAGTAGACGCATTGCATAGTCAAAGTCTGGTCGAGTCAACTTCGAGTCCGAGTCAAGCTCGAGTCACGAGTCAAGTTCGAGTCAAGCTCGAGTCACGAGTCAAGTTCGAGTCAAGCTCGAGTCACGAGTCAAGTTCGAGTCAAGCTCGAGTCACGAGTCAAGTTCAAGTCAAGCTCGAGTCACGAGTCAAGTTCGAGTCAAGCTCGAGTCACGAGTCAAGTTCGAGTCAAGCTCGAGTCACGAGTCAAGTTCGAGTCAAGCTCGAGTCACGAGTCAAGTTCGAGTCAAGCTCGAGTCACGAGTCAAGTTCGAGTCAAGCTCGAGTCACGAGTCAAGTTCGAGTCAAGCTCGAGTCACGAGTCAAGTTCGAGTCAAGCTCGAGTCACGAGTCAAGTTCGAGTCAAGCTCGAGTCACGAGTCAAGTTCGAGTCAAGTTCGAGTCAAGTTCGAGTCAACATCAAATTTCTTTTTTTTTCCTTCCTACGCCGTACGCGTGTTAGGTATTCAGTAGTCTTTGTAAGCAAATATAAGCCATTGCTCGCTTTCAATACCCTCCGTTCTCTTTCTGTTTACTTGCATACGACTTTTGAGTCTGCTTAAAAGCAGAAGCGACTACATTACCTCAATTTGTAACGAAACGAAAGCCCCGCGCCACAAGCCTTTTGCTTTCCATGTAAATTGGAGCCCATTCCTTCGCGAATGCCACATATTTTCAATGTTTTCAACTGTGGTCTTTCTTACTTACCCTATAGATGGCAATGGACAATAAACTATTCAGTAATTTGGACAAGCCGATTCAAAACGCAGGGCTCGTTTTTTGAGTGAGGGGGGGGGGGGGGGGGGGCTAATGCGAACGCGTGAGCGTGAGCGTGAGCCATCTAGGGGGGTCCTGGAAAATTGTGAATTTAAGTCCTCTGAAATGGCTCGAAATACATATAAAATTAACAAGCGTGGTGCAAATTACCAACTTTCAGCGCTTAAAAAGCGACTGTTTTTAATACAAGAATCAACATGTATTATCCGGTCTTCAAATCCAGAGAGAGTTGTCCATTTTTCGAAATGCAATCAGAGATTTTTGTAGATATTTTCTTTCCAACAGCCAGAAGCCTTCGTTAATTATGCTCATTTTGCGATGTGCGCTTCTCTGTTTGTTATCACGCAGGACTCCCGTGTCCCACGATGCCCAGAGCTGTGTATAATTATCAGGTCAAAGTATCTATGGCGATCAAATGTTGTCATAAAAAACGTTTTTCTATAAAACGCAAGATACAACTGCTCAATAGCATTAAGTCAGTCATCTCAAAGTTATCTTAACTCTTGATATTTGGTCATTGCAACTTTTGTCCGTTGTGAACTAATGCAAGTCAAAAATAAATTTTATCACTAACTTCCATCCAGTAAAAAACGTTAACTAGTGAAATGACTAGGGAAATTTTTTTTCTTGTAATTTTGTTTTTTAGAAAAGTTGGGGGCTAAATCCATACAGCAATTCATACGTTAATCAAATGAAGAGACTCTGCTCCGCTCTTTGATCTCCCATGTAGTATGTATCGTGACGAAGTATCTTCGATAGCATCTTCCATGAGATAATACACATATAAACACACAACAGAAAGCCGTGGTAAGCCAACTATATAAAGCTACGCTTCCTTCCCTCCATCTTGAAAACAACATACGCGCGCGGGATCCACGGGTGCCGCGAGGGGAATTTGTTTCAACCAATCATAAGTAGTGGTGGCCAATCATAAATAGTGGTTACGTCACAAGTACGGAATTTTGGCGCTCATTTTCTCATATGTCTGTTTCGCGGGGCTGCCAGTGGTTGCGACGCGAAACGACGTCTGTTTTCTCAGGCTAAGGTGAAATAAGACATATATACAAATAAACTTAATCATATAATTCGTATAACTAAAAAAACATTTTACGAGGAAAAACTAAAATCTGTTTAAAATTATATCAAATTGACCTGGAAAACAATAAATAATGATATACTTAATAGGGTAAAATGTAGGACTGCATTACCAGATGAATTCCTTCATGGCAATCAAATGATAACTGATTCAAATAAAATCGCAAGTAAATTTAATGACTTCGAATCATTTATCAATATTGGACCAAACCTAGCAAGAAATCTTAAACACTTAATGACTGGTCCCGAGTATGGACAGCCAGATGGTGCAACATTCAATATCGAATATCTTATTCACATTCAACAAACAAAATCACATTCAAGATAATAACTTCATCAAATTCAACAAGTACTTAATTATATTGAAAAGAACATTCAACCGATTAAATTTATCAAATTCAACGAAGGTGAATTTATATCACATTCAACATTACAATTTTGATCAACAATAAAATTATTCTGTCAACAAATCCCATGAACCCTATGGAGGGAAGGGGATTGATACAACAATCTGAACTGAACCCAGGTATTAAGAAAATAAAGTAATATTATAGATTCAAAGGTAGTATAACAAAAATATATATTGTTCAATAATGTAATATCTTGATCGTTTTGTTCATACCGTTTAATTTTTTTCAGCTGGTGTTCCACATCTATATTAAGCTAAGTTAATTATTTTTAAGTAATTTAGAAAGTATACATTAGTCAAAATAATTATATTTTCTGAGTTTTCATCAAAAAAACATGAAAGGGTATCTGAATTTCCCTGCACCAATATATTGTAAGCATAAGATAATATATATATATATATATATATATATATATATATATATTGATTTACCTAGTCACTTGTAATAAATGTAATGTTCAATATATAGGATCCACAAGCAACGAATTTAAAGTCAGATTTCGCAACCACAAATCGGCTATGAGTACAAAGAAAAACACTTGTGAGGTCGCGATACATTTTAACAAAGAAACTCATGTTTTGTCTGATTTTGATTTCGCTATCATTGAACAAGTTTTCAATTTCAGTGACAATAATAGCCTCGATCATCGCTTGTTAACAAGAGAAGCTTATTGGAGTGCACAACTTTGCACCCTTCAACCTTACGGTTTGAATAAAAGATCTGAGTTCAACTCCAAGAATAGAATAAGATATAATTAATACCACAAATTGCCGTTTAGTTTTTCGAATACTTTTGTTTCTACTGACCCACAGGTGTTCTTCTTACGTAATCATGGTTAAATTCAAAGAATATAATTGTATAATCGTTCAAGGGCTTTATCAAGGAATTTGTTACAAGGCTGAGAGTATAGCCGCATACAATACCGGAGTTCAGGGGCTTAATTTTAGGATTTTGTTATCAATCATTCAAAGGCTTTTTATTCGGATCCTGTTACCCTGGAGTAATATTGTACACTAGAAAACGCTTTAGTTCAAGGACTTTGAGTTAAGAATTTGTTACGAACTGTACTGTTTATTTATTTCCATTGTAATTTTCCTTGTAATTACGTAATACTCTAGTGGTCCGGTACCTTTTAATTAGCACTTTCTCTAGGCCATTCATTTTTATTCACCAGTAATTAATAATTTTATTGTTTGTAATTTTTAATATTTGTTTGAATTGTATTCTCGCTTATATAAGACCCAATTTTTAAAAAACATTTTTATTCCAAGTATTTTTAATCCGTTATATGTACTGAAGAAGCCCGAACGGGCGAAACGTTTGCATTAAAGTTTTGACATGGTAAGAAGTTCGCTGTTTGCTCCACTCCACACATACTAAAAATATTTGAGTGCAAGCGTGTAGTATCCATTGGATCCTTCTTCCAAGTGGCATCATTGTTGGAAAGCCAATCTTCACACAAATATATATATATATATATATATATATATATTATATATATATATATATTATATATATATATATATATATATATATATATATATATATTGATTTTAAAAAATGAAAAAAATAAAATGGGCGAATAAAGATTGATTGATTGATTGATTGAATGGGCGGAAATATAGCGGGGATGACCAAAAACAATTAAGTAACAGGAGGTCAGGCAAGGCATTTTTTATTCCTAAATTGTTCGTGTTTCGGCTGCCTCCAATAATTTTTTCGTTGAATTTCCATACAATAATTAACGATGCGCACAGCATGACCTGCCTGAGCCGGACTAATCCACCACAAGCAAATTTCGAGCGCCCTTTCAATGGGTTTCGAAAGTTTTGATTTTTTTTTCGTCTAAAACATCATAATTTTCACAGTGGTCGAAGGGATATAAACGAAAGAAGACAATATAGGCATACCAGGCGCGGATCCAGGAAAAAAATTCACCGGTTTCTTAGAGTCTGAGCGCCGAATCTATGGAAGTCCGGAGGCATGTTCCTCCTCAAAAGTTTTTAGATTTTCACTCTCTAAAATGACATTTTGAGTCATTTGTAAAATTTGACCGATTTCCGTAAAACGGTGGAAAACCGGTCTGGATCTACGCCTGCATACAGCATTCTACCATGGAGTACATGGGTTATAGAAATCCTCACTAATGAGTAAACAAAAAGTTGGAGAATTTGGAGAGTGAATGAGTTGCATTATAAACTTTATGCACAATCATATGGAGGCTTATGGCGGATTCGGTTAAAAGAAAATACTATTCATTAGAAAAACTAAATAAATATAATTAAATGAAGATGACATTATAAACATAAGTATTTTAAAGAAATACGAATTTGTTTTCATCTCACTAGTACATTGCTTACCCTGAACAAGTCCTTGAATGCAAAAGATGGCTAAACCCACCGCAACAAAAGTAAAGCATAATCGCGCCATAGTGTCTTAGAGAGCTTCTTCTTGCTATATATAAAATTCAAAAGGCTTCCCCTTCTATAGCCAAGATAACAATTCACGTACCTGAGGTCACCGGAAATTTTGTCCACTCATAAAACATCTACGTAGTTCGAAAATAACGTGTTAAATTGGCCCTTAAAATATTTTAAGACACGACCCTGTCACTAAATCATATTGTTCAGTGCATTTATGCTTTGAATAAGAATTATTGATGAGTGAATGGTTCGGTTGATTTAAACATTGAAAAATGTCAACTACCAGGGTGTAGTTTTCTATAGTAAATCAAATACTATTTTCCTACACAATATTGATAATGATAATAATATTGAAAGGGGTATACTTAAACGGAGGATTCCTTACAAACTTGACACTGTCAGTCAGTGTTGAAAGAATCCCAGCGCCGAAATGTATAAATACTAGGAAAATTAAATTTGCCTTCGTTCCGGCTGTTAAAATTGTATTACCCAGTATTACCTGGCGATATTTCGTATGTATATATATTCAATTTACTCTTTTCTCTTGGATGCAAAAGAAAGTGAACCTGTAGATATCGTGGAAATTGGGGCGAGTCACACCAGTTTTTCCTGTTAGAAACTATTATTTTCTATGCGCGGCTATAATTTTATGAATAAGTTCATCGCATCGTGACCAGCACGTGTATCGAAATGATTCAGGTCAAAAGATGTTGGTGGTAATTGTGAGATCAGCGTAAAGCATATCCGGCGCTGAGATCTTCTCCAGAAAAGATGCACTCCCGATAAATAGCTCAAATAAAATATAATAACTATTAATGTGGTGGAGATCCTGTTATCTTCTAGAATGCTTGAGTTATAGCCTAAGATTGTCAGAGGGATCTTTTCAATCTCATCTTTCAAAATTGAAAATACGGTAAATAACTGTGACCGTGGTATTGAAAACTTACAGCTCTCTTATAATTTCACAAATCGATTGTGTGCAAAGTTTACATCTACTTTTCTATTTAAACGTTTTGTACATCAAGCATGCAATGCTAAACTCAGTTGCATCGATACATTTTAGCTATCTGGAGCTCCATAATGCGCACAGATGAAACGTATGGAATAAGACATAATGGAATTATTTCTTTACTAACGAAAAAAGGAAACGTCGGTTATTGGCATCGGCTGGACAAGTATAAGACGAATTGAGATAAGTGAATATCAGATAAAAAAACGTATTAGAAGTCGCTTTCATTTAAATGATACCTGCCATGAGCTATTCCATGAAGACAAAGGGATATGAAACCGTATCTGTAACTGTAAAGCACAATCGCGCCATCTTTAGTTGCGATATTAGAGAGCCTGTGCTAGAGATATGAAAAACTGATGTTCCTCTCTCTACAAATAATAAGTTTGGTCGCCAGGGATTTCACCGGCTCATGAACTATCTTAACCGTTTCTAAAAACGAAGCTCTTAATGGCACCTTAAGGACTGTAGAGCGTTAACCTGTTACTGGTGAATTTGGTTCAGGGCAGAAAGATGATAAGATTGCCTCTCTACAAACCGAAAGAGGTGATGCACGGACGATTCATGAACTTGCTTAATTCTACATGTACTTTGATTTGTTTTGTGTTAATGTGGGTAGTCAGTATGGAGACAATATAAAGCCATTTCAACACGTTTTGACTGATTGTGTCTCTTTCAAATTGTCTTAACCTCTTTCTCCTAAGGGGATAAAGATGCTCCACGAACATTTCACTACAGCTGTACGTTATGACTAATTTACTGAAGCATTATTTGAATTTTTTTTGGCGAATGAAGTAGCTATTTACTGAGATCGGAGAAAAACTACGACTGACCTAACCTTCACTTCAAATATACCAATTACCGCAGTTTACTCACACGTAATTGTATTATCCATATTGAACACGGAGCTACATGGGATATACAGTCGGGTGGAGACCACTAATTGAGGGCGAGTTCCAGTATCATGCAATAATTGGCAGAGGCGGCAGTTTTGAACACTGAAACGGTTAGGTATCCTCCAATATTTGCAATGTTAAAAGATCGCAATAAGTGCAAATAAGTAACTCTCTATTTTCATTCCATGAATTGATATCGAAATTATTTGAAATCCTCCGTATTCACTAATGTACCTGTCTGGTGAAGAAAATCTTCACAAATGAAATCGCGAATATGTAAGTCAATATTGGCAGATTTTATTCAACGATAACTCAAGCTCGTGTATTTTAAGGAAATACACGTTCAGAAAATAAGAACTGAAATTAAGAAAGCCGACTGACTGATATACCAAACTATTAAAGTATTGAAGTAATTATTTATAAGGCTAAACAAATGTTTAAAAATACTTAACAAAAGAGGAACGATTAAATAATCTTGAAGGTAAAACCTGAATTCTGTTCACAAATTGTATTTATCTTGTTAACCGAATAGCGTATTGCAATAGTCTTTCTTGTAATTTATGTTACCTATATTAAATTAACTGCAGTATAGGATCGTAAATTATATTGTATCCGTTTGATTTATGTGTAATTGTGTTAGAATAGGCGAGGTTTAGATAGGATGTGTCGTCATCTTTATTATGATTATTTTTACCATTAACTACTACTCCACAAAATCGAACCTTCGCCAACAGCAATCTCTCTACGACGGCCTTCTTAATTTTATCCTTCCTTAAGCCGTCGATCCATACATTTGCTTTGTTCAGTGAAACATTCCTTTAATTGTCACCTCACAACGGTTACGACCAGCCCTAGAAGACAGGTCGCCGTATCTCCCCAAAATAGCTGACCATTTTAACACGCAATATATTATTTTTAAATTTTACATGTGAGATATACATCTTATTAACCGGGCACGAGGGCCGTACTGGGAGAATATCGCGCTCGCATGCGCGCCGTACTGTCCCGAGGTAGCGAGAGTTAATAGAAAGTTTATTTTATGGCTCTCCCTAACATTTTACTCTCCCGCGCTGTCGCCCGTGCTTTGCCAGCCGGGAATTGACATCGCTCATAACACCCGTGGGCATTACGGGAAAATCCGACCCGCGAGTATTAGCAAGCGCGCGTTATATGTTTACAATCATATAATAATGTCCAATAATAAATCGACATGTTTAACAGCCATTTACAAAAAAGAAAGATAAAACCTTCCAACTGTTGAAAGTTCAGGAATTATACAATTTAGGCATGAAATAGAAACCTTGATAATAGATAAATCAGAAATGTCCATAATAAACAATGCATGCGATTCTTTTATCCCCGAAACTATGACCTAATTTTACGGCCAGTAATTACATCTTCCGCTAAAATCTCCCCTCGTTAACAGAGAAGATTTACTGCCTTTAGCTCAATGTTTGCAGTGATTGTCGTGATTTATATAAATGGAGAATCTAGACAAAGGTTGCGGTTAATCGTAGTTTTTCTGTGCTATCATGATCAGTAAAACGAGCTTTACTCTATTCGTCGATAATTCTTACTCAACGCCTAGTAAGTCAGGGGAGAGCATATTTCTGCTCTGCATGCACGAACCGTATCAACCTGTAACAGGTTCAACATATCTTAGAATGCTGTATCGATCAGCTAATAATCTATATAAGAAATTAAATGCGTACCTCATTTAACAGTAGGCGAAATCTCTTGTGCCCACATCCATATTTTGCCTTGGCTGGAGGTTGGTAGAGATACATTATCACGTTTCTAGCACAAGCTCTCTAAGAGACCGCAGGAGACTATGGCGTCTTGGTGCTTAACAGTTGCTGTGGGTTTTCATCTTCTTTTGTATTCAAGGACTTCCAACTCATGGTAAGCGATACTGAGATAGAAATATGTTTCTAATTTATTTTTGTAAGCAAACTTTATGATGTGTAGTCTTCTCCATTTGATTACAAATTAGTCATACTAAAGGAACAAAAAAAGAAAAATACTAAATGTTCTTGTTACCCAACTGCTTCCAAATGGCATACACAGAATACTCCGGTGCCGAGTTTTAACTTTTATTCCATATCTTTTAACTGTGTGTTTTGTTAACGAAGGCGAGATACAGCTATAAATTATGCTCTTTGACCATTTTGATAGGTTAATCCATTTGTAAATTTCATAATATTTGGATGATAGTCCATATTGACCCATAATATTGTTTTTCTACTAAGCTCAACATTCACCATCATTTTTTCCAATTTGTCATACTTAAAACCTCAGTGACGACAGGACGTTCGCCAATAAGATTATCCACAGTTTGCACGTGCAGAGTATTCTGCGAGCATCTATATCCTTCTATCTCGAATAATTATCTGTTTGCCAAAAACATGCGCTTTCTGGAGTGACCTTCTCCTGAAGAGTCCGAAATACTGGGAGTACTGCATCGAATGAGGTGTATTTTTTCCATGCGTTTATTTTTTTTTTTAATTTGACGCGCGAACGTCATTCACAAGAGTTATTTGGCCCATCTCGAAATTATCTGTAGATGAGAAACCATATGCCTGTCGTATTCAACAGACACTCAAGCTCATTTTTAACCAGGGTGGGGGGGGGGGGGGGGGGGGGGATAGAAGCTCCTTATAAAAGGTTTGCATAATTACGGACATAGCGGTGCCCGGCAACCGAGTGTGCGCAGTAGCACTCAACTAGTTGCTAAGAGGATTGTCCCACGGGAACTTATTGACAATAAAAAAGCTTTTCAGGCAATGAATTCACACCTAAAATTAGTATGCACGATAACAAAAATGTGTTTTTCCTTGGTTGTTTTCGCTCGAAAAGGAAGACGTGTTTTTTTTCGTTGTTGTCTGATTCGCTTCGCCTCGTGTATTACGATGAACATTTCCATCCGACTTCGGCGCTTCCCGTTCCAGTAGTAGTACTACTGACCGTATCCGAAAGATTCTCACTGGATCCTCTCGCTGTAGCATGTAAAGACCTGAAAATGCAGCTCAAAGAGATTTTTCGCTTGTTGTTTCACGCTGCCGAGTCGGCGGCGTGAAAGTTCTGGTCAAAAATCCGCCAGCGCTGTATTTGCGAGATTGAACAAGTTTCCCGGGTTAGAAAACAATGAAGTTTTGGTTGACGTCATTCTTAGCAACGGCTTGATTGTCTCAGGATTCGCACTGTTGGTCTGTTGCCCGGCACCGTTAAGCCCTCAAAGAAAAGTGCCGGCTTTCTATCCCCCCCCCCCCACCCCCCCCCCCCTGTTTTCAACATATTTGTTTCTTATTTTGGAAATCTTCAATTTAATTTGGAGAGCTTTGAAGATATTTTAAGGTAAAATGACCACAAAAAAAATTCAGAATCTTATGGACTATGATACCGATTACTATAGCTCCTTTCACATACATCCAGAAAGTAGTCTTCCCAATACCCATTCAAATTAATTTATTGCCCACGAGCTAGGGCCATAAATCAAAGGTACAATAAACAGTAAACTGGCGGCACAGTGATGGTAAATTGTGGATGTCCTTGGATTGGCGTTTTCCGCTTCGTAATAAATACAATTTAAATAATGACGCATTATATTTTTGATCAATCACAGGGAAACACAGGGGCCAGAGAGTTCAATTTCACGTCCAAAACCAATGCTTACCGTACGGATTTATTTTGTCCCAGTGTCCATTTCATGGGAGGATACGATTCACCAAAAGGTCGATTGTCGCCCCATTCAGCCATATTCATACGTAACAGTTTTCTTTGATCATTCTGTTATATGAATAAAATAATTTGGAAATACGTTTACTAACATAATTGATTAGTTTTTCAGGCAATTAATTTCTAAGCTAATTCAACACTGTATTCATGATTATAATTTGTTGTTTCAATAGGAAAAGCGGTAACTAAACGCACTGCAAGCGACATACCTCCAGGTAAGAATTACGCGAGATTGTCATTGTGATGTTGTTATTGAATACGTGTACTCGATCAACGCGGTCATCCACTTCCATTCATTGGCAACCTCAAACCTCAAAATACTTTTGAATATCTTTTCAAAAATCCCTAAATTAATAACTGAAACTCTTACATATATAACTGACCTGCTTTCTTCAGTTACTTGTCCAGAAACGCTACAACGTGCGTTCAGCTGCAAACAAAAAAATCAGCTTCGGAATCCGATGATGGACGGAGTTTAGTTGCAGCCCCTCTATTGCTTCGGAGCGATTTTTCCCCGGTTTTCAAAAATTGCACTTATTCAGTTGACGCTATTTTAAATCGCTCGCGTAAACTTTAAAAAAAAACTATATATGTGCGCTTACGCTATTTTTGTTTAACTTATTTTTATTTAGCGTTTTAAAATATTTGTAGAGCGCTATTGACCATACAGGGATATAGCGCTTTAGTCTAATTTACTAAGGTGAATATAAAGAATCAGACTAGGTGATTGGTATAAAAATTTAGGATCTAACGCTATTTTCACCGCGCTGGGCGGTGAATATAGGATTTCGAGGCGTAGTTGCTAAGCTAAGGCAAATTTCTTGTGCCAGCAAGTAAAGATGGCGACTTATCACTCCACGTTTGGGATATTCAAAGCATTGGGAATTGGAATTTAGGTAAATGACTACCAAGACGTTTGGACGGAAAACCTTTTCAAGAAATGATTTTTGACCCATTTAAAACTCGTCAAAACAAAGGTTTTGGTGTGGTCAACCGTGTTTGTGTCGGATGGAGGGACATGAATTTGCTTCTCTTCAGACCCAAAGCTACTTATTTCAGGAAGATAACTACAGCTGCTCGTAAAATCAGCAAATATTAAAGAAAGGTACCTTGTGAATGTCTTTTTCGTAGTGTTCTTTTGTGTATTTCAGACTGCTTAATTTGATATGTAAACGATGTAACTACGGTAATAGGGCGAGCACTTGCGTGTGTTGTTTTTCATGTTTCAGCTCGTAATTAGTAGTTCTTTATATTCACCTTAGTGAATATTTACCTCGACTTCGTCTCGGTAATTATTCACTGAGCCTGAGCCAAATAATTGTTAAATATATAAAACCATAGATATTAGAAGGTTCAAGACCCGAGGTAAACATCAGCCAAAATATAAAAAAAAAATCAGGCAGAAAATGACATGCTTTTACTTGTTTTAGGAGAAGATGGCTTCATTGTGGAGTTAGAGACATTTTCTGGTCGAACCGATCCACAGTGGACAATTCGGAAGGATAACCCAAAATACAGTGAAATAAAAACTCTTTTTGACAATGACAGTGTAAAAAAATACAAGCTAATAAACGCGCCTTCGAAGCTTGGTTATCAGGGATTTGTAGTGCAGGAGGTGAAAAAGGGAAATGAACAAGACAAGAAACTGATTGTTGGTCAAGAAACACCAGAAACAAAGGAGTTACAGTTACTACTACTCCGTACCATACCTGAAGGTACTCAGGTATCGACAGAGGTCAAAAGCAATGCTGAGGAAGAAATCCAAAGTGGAAAAGTCTCAGCAAATGTGACAACAACGACGAAACGCTTTGCACCATGGTACCGTCCTGATGATTGGAACGATGAAACCTACGTCAGACTAAACAACTGCTACAACTACGCAAGTACCATCAAGACTGATACCTTTGCACAGCCTGGCACAGGTTCAGGAAACCCGTTAACGTTCGGCTATACTGGCGAGGACGTGAAAAAGGCCGCAGAGGCTGATGGTTGTACATTTAAGACAGCCAAAAAACATATGTGCGCCCCCACTGGAGATGAACACCTGGCCGCTCTGTTTTTTTCCAAGGTTGGTACACGAATGATATATTTTGTCTATTTTACAATGTCCCTGCTTGTATTTAGATTCATTCAAGTAATGGAGTCCAAATCTAAGGGTGCACGTCTTTGGAAAAATCGAAATCCGGATTAGTGAATCCACAAACTGATTTTGTGTTTCTTTATTACATCAAGTCCGCCATTTGTAATCATGATCAACATGGTAAGTTTTCAGGGACGTATTTTTGTACATGTGTCGATTAAAGGCCCGATCAAACGGTCACAACATTTGTCACAGCATGGTCCAACATTTGTTGTTGTGACCATGTACCATGCACGGTCAAAAGGTCACAACAACCTCACAAAATTTAAAGAACAAAACAAATGTTGTGACGATGTTGAGACAAAGTTTAAAATGATTCAAACTCATCACAACATGTCACAACACCGTGCCTCACGACATTATTGTGAGGGGTGGTCAAACGGTCTCAACATCGGCTCACAACAAAATTAATGTTGTGAGAATGTTGTAACAAATGTTGTGACCGTTTGAACGGGCCTTAACATGAAACATGATCAATTATAAAAAGGTATTTTATGGTAGCCCGGCCCAGTCTAAACCTTTATGAAAAATCTTACAAGTATAAATACTATTGTACGCCTCTTTAGCAACAATACAGTTTAAATTATTATGTTTTTCATTATTAAAGAAGATATTGACAACGTCTATAAAATGTTGAATGAACTTTAGTTTTAATTTGTTGTCATTTTATGGAAACGTCTTCGGATATCATACGGTAATCCTTGGAATTGCTGCGTAATCCTTTGAAATCTTAGGAAAATGATAGGAAATTAAACATTCATATCTCCGGTCTCTGATTGGAGGACATTTTCGGGTAATGGTTCGTAACACAAAATGGCTGTTTGGAGATAGGAAATTGATCTTCTAGTGATCAACTCCGTATCTCTGAGTAAACACTCGAAAATCGATTCGATATTTCCGCCCACCCATGTCAGTGATTCTTTAAGCATGCGTTTGAGATAGCCATGCTTTAAAACGAATGGACGACAATGGCTTATACGTAGCAACATTGCAAACATTATAGCTCAAAAATACAGGATGATAACAAAGGAAAATACTCTAATTATTTTCCCGCACAGGTAAATCAGGTAAATGGTGGGACAAAGATTATCACTGGTACCGTTTGGATAACAACGGATACTGGTCTCACAAACCTGGACAAACTCCCGCCACTGACCGGGATGCCGATGGAGACAGGATCCGTGATCCGAGAGAAGCTGCCCAAGCACAAAGATACCCTTATAAGTTTGTTTGTTTCATGACCATTAATAGGAAAACCATTACAGTTCGATGAGAATTATAACAAAATTAACCTCGAATTGCGAGGTTAATATTACATAATTTGCTGTTGTAGAGCAAATTGAAAAAATTGTAAGCAGAAATAGCCCTGTATCCAATGAGAAAAATAAAGGGACTATTTGTAAACGCTTTGAGTTGCAAAGTTTGATGTGCATTAGGTTAATTTTCAGTTACGACTGTCCCTTCATCCCTCGTGTGCGTCTTCGTTTTGTCAACATTTCTTTCACTCAGCAGTTGTATATAAATGTATAGTGTACGAGACATTTTTTTGTTTACTAGTTTTTCATCAAAAATAGCCTGAGGTATCGTTTACCGTGGCAGATTATTTACATGACAATGATTATAAGACACTTGCAGCTGTTGTGGCGCATGACTTCAGCTACCCAGGAATGGGTTCCATTTGCGCAAACATTTGAGAAGGGCGTTAAATTCTCCCATGTTAATAAAAAAAAAGGTCTCGTCTAAAGGCCAAACCAAATTCCAGGACAGAGTGCACAAAACATACCCTATTTCAGACCAAAATAGTCAAAACCTATTGAATGCCTCTGTTATCGCCTGAGAGGCCAAATATCTCATTGCCCCGTCATTTCCAAATTACTCAGCACGTGCTCAATGGCATTTCTCACTCAATTCCTTCCCGTCATAGCAGTTTTTCCTTGTATTCAACCCAAACCGACACAATTTGCTCCACAATAAAATAAATAAACATATATCACTATAAATCCTAAGGGAAACTCTTTTGTGAGAATCCCCAAAGTGGAAAAGGAAAATTGTGCAGCCCCCTACCAAATTATGTGTTAAGGAAGGTGTTTGGAGACTCAAACGGAATTTCACCACTAAAACCAACGAGATTGTGTTTGTTTACTTTCGGCATCGCAAATTAAAATATAAAAATGCGATTTCCGTATGGTTTCAAAGTCAGCATTAATGTCAGAAAAGCCAAAAGCAAACATGAGGTTTTTTTTCCAATGTGACATTCAAGATTTAGTCAGCCGTTGAACTCAAACTCAACTCTCTCGAGAAATTGAAGAAGCGCAATCATCGATCGATGCTTGTACAAGAAACCTGAAGAGAGGAAACTAAAACTACGAGAGAAACAGTAGTACAGTAAAGTAAAGGGTAAAACGTTTAATTATAAATGACTTCATAGTGTCAGAGAAATAGCCACAAATGTAGCGGATAAACCAGTCCTTAAACCACATGCGACTACAAAATAATATAATTTTTGTACCGCGCGAACAATTTCAAAACACGTAAGCTTATAATAAACAGTACTTTTAAAAACGTCGTCAAATCGTCCGCTAGAAAAAAAATACGCCAAATTTAGAACAGCTTTCTATTTTGTTGAAGTGACACTGTCGATAGTTTGACCATAATAAAATTATCTTACTTCAAAACCCACTTGGAAACAACAATCATTACCGCGTGGTGAATTTTTCGGTAAACTCGCTAAAATCACATTTTATGACACTTTCTTCATTTTCTTTTAGCGAAATAGTCAACATTTTCGGCTAAAGAATAGTTGCTTACATTCTTTAACTAATACTTTCGATAGCTTGACCGTAATAGTTCTCTCGTGCTAACTGAAGCTACAAAACAACCGCTCAAAAAATCAACAAGTGTTTACGCAGCACTGAGTACAAAATATTGTATCATATATTGTATCATATATTGTACAAAATATTGTATCTATATTTTGATAGAGGCTATCATTCAAGACTCACCGTACATTCTTTTAAATATTTATGCTCCCAATAAATGCGCCGAGCAATGCGTCTTCTTTGAGAATATTTCAGAAGCTGTCAAAGTTTCGAGAACTGAGCTTGATCAATCGGTAATTATCGGTGGAGATTTTCATGTCATTTTCGACCAAAACCTAGATGGGCAAGGAGGGAGCAACAAAAGGAAAGATTCTGTAAAATTGTAGAAGATATGTGCGTCGAACATGATTTAGTAGATATTTGGCGCATTCGTAACCCCACAGCAACACGTTTCACGTGGCGTCAGAAAACTCCAGTTATACAGAGACGTCTAGATCATTGGCTGATTAGCGACAGTTTACAAGAAGATGTTGATTCGGTAGACATAATTACGTCAATAAAATCAGACCATTCGGCAATAACCTTATCGATAAATGGTTTAGATGATAATGAGAGAGGACCCAATTTTTGGAAATTTAATTCAAATTTAATTAATGATTCAGATTGCTGTGATATCCTGAACTCGGAATGTGGAAATTGGTTTGAGGAATTTAAAGAAGTCGAAGATAAGCGCGTCTTGTGGGATTTAATTAAATACAAAATAAGACAGCGAACAATCGCCTATAGTAAAGCCAAAGCGCGGGACAGAAGAGCAAAGTTAAATGAGCTTGAAAAAAGTTTAAAAGAATCTACAAATAAATGTGACACCGATCCTTCGAAAGAAAATTTTGAAGAGCTGGAATGTCTTCAAGTAGAGTATGATCAGTTTTATGACTATATCACACAAGGTGCTATAATCCGCTCTCGTGCCACTTGGTATGAAATGGGTGAAAAAAATAATAAATATTTCCTGAACTTAGAAAAATCCAACAAGAAGAAAAGCAGCGTGCGGAAAATTTTCACTAGCGAGGGAAAGCTGACAAATAATCCGAAGAAAGTCATGAAAGAGTTAGAATCCTTTTATTCAAATATTTATGACGGTAGTAAATGTGGAGATCCGGTGTCTATATCCTCGTTTCTACATGATTCCTTTGAACTTCCAAACTTAACTGAAAATTTGCGGAATGTCTGTGAAGGTAAATTAGGATATGGTGAATGTTATAGTGTGCTGCAGTCCTTTGAAAAAACAAAATCCCCGGAAATGATGGCCTAACTATTGAATTTTATCTTGCCTTTTGGCCGTTGATTGGAAGATTATTAGTTGACAGTCTGAACTATGCCTTCGACTACGGTGAGCTCTCAAACTCTCAAAAACAGGCCATTATAACTTTAATTAAAAAAAGGGAAAGATAAAAGAATGATAAAAAATTGGCGTCCCATTTCTCTTATAAATGTGGATGCGAAATTAGCGTCTAAAACTCTGGCAAAGCGTTTGGAAAAGGTGCTACCTGACATCATCCATTTTAATCAGAATGCCTTTGTAAAGGGGAGAACTATTTTCGATGCGATTAGAACAATTGATGATGTGATCGATTATACAGAATCTAAAGGCTTGTCGGGAATTCTAGTGGCTATAGACTTTGAGAAAGCGTTCGATACTTTAAACTTTAATTACCTAATAAGAACATTACATAGATTTAACTTTGGTCCTTCTTTTATTCAGTGGATACGGGTTCTTTACAAAAATGTGTCCAGTTGTGTTATGAACAATGGTTTTACAACAGGACCCTTTACACTAGGTAGAGGAGTAAGGCAAGGAGATCCTCTTTCCCCTTACCTGTTTATAATAGCACTGGAGGTCTTAGCTATAAAAATAAGAGATGATGAAAATATTCAAGGATTTACAATTGGACAAGAAAAAATCAAACTCTCTCGTTTCGCAGATGATTTGACCTGCTTTCTGAAAGATAAGCTATCGTATAGTAACCTATTTCGCACTATTGAGGCTTTCGGGGAATGTTCTGGTTTAAAAGTTAACCACGAGAAAACTGAAGTCATGGCCCTTGGTTGCAACACTCTCGAGGAAGATTTTTCTGATACGTATAATCTTTGCGGGGTAATCAAGATTTTAGGGGTTTATTTTGGCTATGACGAAAACCAAAAGGATGATTTAAACTTTAGAAAGACTTTAAAATCAATCAAGAAAACGATCAATTTGTGGAGATGGAGAGGTCTTTCCCTCTTGGGGAGGATACAAATCGTTAAAACCTTTGCCATCCCCAAGCTAATGTTCAGAGCTTCTGTCATTCCAATGTCTACCGGGCTGATTAAAGAAGCAAATTCAATTATTTACAATTTTGTCTGGAACGGGAGAGGCAAGGTAAAACGAAATGCATTGACGTCAGAGATCGAGAAAGGCGGCTTAAACATGCTTGATATTGATTCTATGATTCGAACAAAACGAGTAATATGTTTAAAGAAATTTTTAGAGGACTATCAAAGCCATTGGAAGACAATTCTACACAAATATCTTGCACCAGTTGGAGGTAGTTTTGTGCTGCACTGTAATTTTGCCACCTCGAAATTGAAACTCAACCTACGATCTTTTACAAACAATGTTTCGATGCATGGTCAGATTTAAATGATAAAGTACCAAGCTCATCTCAGGATATTGGCAATGAGATTATTTGGAACAATAAGTTTATCTGCATTGATAAAAAATCTATATATCGGAGAGATCTTGTGAACCTATGCTTTTTAAAAATAGGAGATTTATTCTCGGCCAATGCTAATTCATTAAGGACTAACCCGAACAAAGTTTCTTTATTATGAGCATTGTTAACTCAATCTCACCACAGTGGCGGTTGAGTGTTAAAAATGTTATTATCGCGCCAGCTCCAGTCCCTAGTATCCCTCCTATTATGATTGAGGACAACTTGGTTCCAGTTCTCGATGTTTCTTCTAAACAAATCTACCAGCGTTTCTTGGAGAAAAAGCAAGTTACGCCTACTGCCAAACATAAATTAACGAACGATTATCCGAACACCGTTATAGATTGGAAGAAGGTTTATTCTTTAGCCTTCCGTACTACCTTAGAATCGAAACTCAGGGAATTTCAGTATAAGATTTTAAATCGCATTGTTTTTACAAATGATAAACTTTTTCGTTTTGGAATAATCGATTCACCCGATTGCGTTTTCTGCGAAGAAGAAGTGGAATCCATCGAGCATTTACTCTTTTCCTGTAAGATATCCTCGGATTTTTGGAAACATGTCCTGTTCTGGCTACGAGACAATAATATTTACGTTGGAACCTTGAAGGATTCAGATTTGGTTTTTGGGAAGTTTGATATTAAAGACGATTTTATTTTGATCAATCATATTCTGTTGTTAGGCAAATTTTACCTTTACTCAAGGAAATGTCAAAATAGCATGCCTTCTCTCCGAGGTTTTATCGCTAGGACAGGTCGTGTTTATAAGATTGAGCTCCATATTGCCAGGAAAAGAGATAAACTAATTCATCATTTTAAAAAATGGGAAAAATTAATTCATACATTTGCTAATTAGGTAAATTATAGTAATAATAGTGTATTATTCCGCCTTGGTTATTGTCATTAATGAGGTATGGAAGCGCAACTCCGACCGGAACTAATCCGGCACGAAGTGGCAGGAGTATGGGAATTCGAAAGGGTTCCGGGAACTAAGGAGCTTGAGGCAGGCAAGTTACTTGTATTCCCACTAAATAAACCGCAAGTTCTCGGAACCCCTTCTCATAACCGGGGATGCCATCAACCCCGGCTTGAACTGGGTGGGTGGGTGGGCGCCAAGTTCCCTCTTCGTCGGTTTGAATTACTAATTACCACGAGTTGTGAGCGTCCTTTTGCCTTATACTCCCCGGCAACCAATGAGCAGCGGGTCCTATTGTAACACACTGCTTTGCACGTGCTGAGGGTCATTAATGAACTAATCTCGGCGGAATATACATATTCACATGACTGTGCATAGTGTATTATTCCGCCTTGGTTATTGTCATTAATGAGGTATGGAAGCGCAACTCCTCCCTTCACCATACCGCCCCAACTAGTAGTCAGACCACTTTCACATCCACACTGTATTTCTTCATTGTTCCCTCTCCAAAACCTTATCCTATATTTCTCTTAAGCCGGTTATATAAAACACTCTAAAACCAACTTGAAAGTGTTAAAGGCACTGTACTTTTGAACTTTTGAACGCTTCCGTTCCTCGGTACACAACTCCTTAACAAATCTACACATGTCGAGACAAAGGTGTACGTGAAACCCACCAATACTGGCCACTTGTTACATTATAAAAGTCATGTCGATGATCGATATAAAACGCAGTTTGTTAAAGACTATGCTTGATCGCGCATTCCGGCATCCTTCCAACTGGTCCTTTTTCTCAGAAGAATGCGATCGCTTGAAATTACTGTTTTCTCGACTTGAATACCCGCACAGATTAATTAACTCTACCATCACTTGCTTTGTTGCCTTGAAAGCATTAGATCAACCTGCTCTTTCACCGTTTGTTGCTGATAGATCAGATCCCGTTCGCGTTGTTCTTCCCTTCAAAGATCAAGTCTCAGCTAACATTCTTCGCGATCAACTCAAAGATTTGAGCCAGAAGATTCATGTTACTATTCAACCCGTATTTGTCAGCCACAAGATCGAACAGGATCTTAAGTTGCGTGAAGCTGAGCCAAACATTGTGAACCAACAATGTCTTGTTTACAAATTTGAATGTGACCTGTGTGATGCGGGTTATGTTGGATTCACAAGCCGGCATTTGCATCAACGTGTCGAGGAACATAAATATTCTTCTTCCTCCATTGGCAAGCATTTTCGTGACATACATTGTTTGATTCCTAAAGATCTCAGCAAGAATTTTTTCGTGTTGAAAAAAGTGTAAAAACAAGTTTGACTGCCTCGTTACTGAAATGTTTTTTATTAAGGAACTGAGACCTAGTCTCAATGTACAGTCTGACTCAATTCATGCTAAGGGTTTTGTTCAATTTAAATAATTTTTTGCATGCTTTGTCCCTTTTATTGTCTTTTTGCATATTTTATACATTTTTATACATTTTTGGCTAACATTTTTTAGAGTTCTTACGTCATTGTTTATACCTGTATATATATGCTAATTATTTATTCTAACCTTGAATTGATAATGACCGAAGCGCGGTCGAAACGTCGTTCGCTTTTACCCGTATTTTTTATTCTTAATCACTTTTGAACTGGGAATTTATTCCAGAAATGCTGTGACAAAACCTGTCAATTCATTGGCTGCCTTATAGCGATGTTTCTCGTTACGTCACCTATATTGTTATTAATGTGCCAACCAGAGAACTATTGGCTGTTGAAACAAAGAGTTCCAGTTTTGTTTAATGGTTGGCAAATTTGAATAACAAAACAAATTTGACGTAATGTTGATCAACAGTGAACACTCCATAGTGTTTACCCGTGTCCGTATCTATATCCGCTAACTTTGCCGCTGGACCTGCTGGATTCAGAACCTGTTTCAACTTGATATAATAAAGGCCATCTGGCTAGATTTCCAGCCGACATGATCTATTAAATCATTAAGGCAGACATCTGCAAGTGCCATTGAAATGGCGGCACCACTTCGGAAACCATGTAGAGTGGAGTCGTATGTTTCACCCTGAAGGTACCCAAATAATGATTCACAAAATCATGTATGCCCACTTTGCTTTAAATCCAATAAAGTATTTGGTCACCCTTCGGATGATTAATCAAAATCTTCCGCCAAGCGGACGGATCTTTGTGAACCCCACGAGCTACAAAATGATTGGGATCTAGAAATCGCAACTGAGATAAATCAGGCGTCTCTTTGGAAACTAGAATGTCTTCTATAGTGGGCATCTCTGTAACTCCCTCCTGAACGAGGACCCCATCCATAGTAGTCCAAAATGAATTCTCATTGGGAGGCTGACAACAGGATAATTTATGATTAAATTCCTCATGTATCTTTTCCCAGGCAGGAATTTCAAAAACCCTCATAGATTCTTCTCCGCTTCACTTGGCGGATCTTCGAAACAAAAACACTTTTTGGAAACTTAAAACCCAAACGTACTATCCCTCCCTAGCCTGCGTCGCAGACAGTCTGACAAGTCCGGCTGCACCGCGGGCTGTCCCTCCCAAGAGAGTATAACTAACAAAGATGGGGTCCCCGATCAGGAAAGAGTAACTTCCCACGCTCCGAACGGAACGTCCACAGGCCGCCCAGCAATAAGGCTAGCCCATGGGAGTTACTCGCCCTCATCGAAGATAAAAATACTAAATTATATTGTGCTATCACCCATATGCCTACGAAATAATTAAGAGATGCACCATAAATACCTAAATAATAGCAACAAACGAGATCAACTGAACGTGCACACGAAAATGTTTCTTATATTGTTTATAACATTTTTCTTATTATTATTATAACACGCAAATGATTCAACTGAACTCAGTACCACTGAATTATAATCTGTCCGATCACATTGGTGACCCTCTGAACCATCTCCCTCTCTTTACTAGCGGTGGCTTTCCACCATCCCTCCAGCGCACTTGGCAATTCCTCTGGTAATGACCATAACCCTTACAATAGTAGCAGTGAACACCGCCTAGAGGACTATCCCGATCGCGACCTTGGAACGAGGGTGTGGCCGAATGGGATGGCATTCTCAGGGCCTTATCGACCTTTGTCATAGCATCAAGCACTTTCTCTTGGTCTTTGTCTCCAAGTAGAACCAAAACATATCTTTAAAATTGCTCATCTGAACAAGTCGTCTTCTCACGTATAGCTTGGAGCACTGTAGAGTAGCGTTATCATTTTCTCATGCTTCGTCGATCACGGGCCAGTGTTACCATTTTCCCCACGCTGCCTCGATCACGGGCCAGCGTTGACACATTTCTCACACTGCCTCGATCACGGGCCAGTGTTATCATTTTTTACATGCTGCCTCGATCACGGGCCAGCGTTGACACATTTCTCACACTGCCTCGATCACGGGCCAGTGTTATCATGTCTCCTCATACTGCCTCGATCACGGGCCAGTCTCGGTTACAAACACGGTCATTACACAATAACAATACAGTGCTTTAACGGCCGCGTACGGGAAATATTGAACTGTGTGTTCTATCCAGCGAAAAACATACGGTATTAACTACGAGTTGTAACATAAACAGACTGGTAAAAAATTTAGGAAACCAGTAATGCAAAGCAAAATGAAGCCGGGTAATACTATAGAGAGACCAACGTGGCAATAGTTTAAAACTTTGCGAACCTGCCACTAGAGTAAAAATTCACCGAAATGTAAATACCTCAACAACGTGTCCTATCCAGCTAAGCCATACAGTATACTGAATTCAATCCAAAAGCAAAAGCGGCAAAGGACCCAGCCGTAGCAAAACTGGCAACCAAACAACTAGTTTTAACTTCACAAAACTTGCGACTGAAGAGTCAAAAGATATAAATACCACAGCGACTTGTCCATCCGCTACCGGAATATTCGGTGCCGGTGCTTGAGCTCCAACTTCCACTCCTTGTACCGCTTCAAGAATAGGGACTTGCTCTTCCATAGGTTTTTCGTTCAAGCCGGGGTTGAAAGCAGTACAACGACGCCAAGTTCCCTCTTCGTCGGTTTGAATTACTAATTACCACGAGTTGTGAGCATCCTTTTGCCTTTATACTCCCCGGCAACCAATGAGCAGCGGGTCCTATTGCAACACACTGCTTTGCACGTGCTGAGGGTCATTAATGAACTAATCTCGGCGGAATATACATATTCACATGACTGTGCATAGTATAGGTATTATATAGATCATATTGCTGTAGTAGCCTGTGTGACTGTGTGAGTGTGTGAGTGTGTGCATGTGCATGTGCATGTGTGTGATTTGTATTTTGTATGCTTGTTCGTATACTGTTTTGTAACATGCTGAAAATGAAAAAAAAATAAAAAAATCTTTAAATGAAAAAAAAAAAAAAAAAAAAAAAAAAAAAAGAGTACAAAATAATTCACATTCGAAACGAAAACAAGTCAACGAGTCTAAAAACTTTCTCTCAAACCAAGGATGGACTAAGCCATTGAAATTTAAAACGTAGAATTTTGAACGCTGATAAGCTGAAGAGGCTGTCCGCCTAAGAATCGACCACTCAATCTGGATCAAATTTTCGATTTCCTTTAAATTTTCTCCACAGAACAAGGTTCATATAAGATAGAAGAAAACACATTTCTTTGGTTTTGATTCTTGATAATACTCGAGATTTCGAGGCGAAAGTCACCCTCACACGAAATCCCCAAAACAGGCCTTTCACGATGCCCAAATTAGCCCATATTTGAACGCTTGCTACGGAGCGCATATTTATCGACAGAACCTAAGATTTACACCAGTAATAGATATATCAACCTGCTACAAACAAAAGGTAAAAACAAATCAAAGTATGTTAAATTGCTCTACTTACAGCATCTCAATCAGAACGACATGAACGTCATGTGCAAGAAGCGGGCCAAGTGATGCAGCAAAAAACAATATTTCTCGAAATTCTGACTTATTCTGAGAACCTCTGTTATTTTTCAGAATAGTATAAGGATAGTTATTTAAACCTGCGTAATAATATTTCGTGGTACTCCGGCATGCCAAGAGATACGGACGGAGCAACTTTGCACAAATCCGCCATTGGACTGTCACGGCCACAATTCAAAGTTAAAAAATTTCGACTTTTTTTGTCTCATCCAGGAATACAAATGAACTGATATCATTAAAAAGGGTAGAAATTTAAAATCTCACCTCAAACCTTTCACCTTTTCACTTTCACGGCATTATTTCCACAGCTTCAACTTCCTCAACAAAGGCAAATTATGGCCGGTAGAGTCCAAATTCATCTTGCTTCGATGAATGCAGTATTAGCCGAAATACTAAGTTTTTCTGTTAAATTCTGTGAAACGAGTGTAGGTATTCATATCAACATTTCTTCTGCACCAAGCAAACACCAGCAGCATCAAAATAAAGAACGAAAATCGAGCAAATACTTCAGAGAAACCAGCCGCCATCTTTTCCCGTTGTCATGTGTATTACCGCTGACCGCATCAACACACTTCCTCACCGATCGAGAGAAGATCTCTTTTTTGTGTAGTTTCAAAGGGGAAGGTTAAGGCGACATGTTTTTTCTCCACAAATATTGTCATGACATTTTAAAAGAATCACTAGCCTTCGAGGATTCCCTCAGTAACGTTTTCGCGTGACAAATGGAGCAACAGATCAACCTCTAGGTCAACCTTGTTCTCGGCATAGGCTATTTCACCGCAGAAAAACTGGTGTTATTTTTGTCTATTCTGATGAAAGGGTGACAAAATTAATGATATATGATATCAGTGATTAGTCTAAAGAAAGGGCATACTGTAAAACATGGACTGGACTGGATTTGTAAAAACATGGACTGGATTTGTAAAACATGGATTTGTAAAAGGTGGATTTGTAAAAGGAGGATTTGTAAAACATGGATTTTGTAAAAGGTGGATTGTGTAGTTCCAGAAAATATCCATACCCCCCCCCCCCCCCACGGAAGGGATTGGAAATTCCAGAGGGGTGGGGGGAAGGGGGGGGGGGGTCAAAGGCCCAGGAAATTCCTGGGAGGAGGGGGGTGCACCAAGGGATATATTTTTCCAGAGGGTCTCGTATTTATCATTATGTTCCTCAAGAGACTATGATCTTGGTTCCCTCTTTATTGTTTGCGTGCCACGGTATGCAATCATTAATTCCTGTTAGCACGCTTGAATACTCGCTCGACTCGCATGACTAGATAAACCGAGTAATCTATTTTAAAGGTAAATAAAAATACACGCGGAAAAGCCAGACAAACTTTCCAGCGGCGTGGCGTTTTCTAAACTCAAAATTTGTGTTTTGTCCCATTCATACATTTTATTTTCATGTATCTGTGGTTATAACAATTCACGAAAATCAAACGGATATCGTCGCTGGCGCACTGATTAGAATATTGTGGAATGTAAACACACAACCTTCCGAACCTTTAACGTGTGTCGCGGACTATTTAAACGGCCGATGCCTATACATGGGCATCGAGCCGCTTCAAGGTTTGGGCTGTTTTTTTTTCATGGTAACTTGGTGACCGCGCTCGTAGTAGTAGGTGTTGAAAGATATATATGCGCATTAATCATTTTTAGCGTTACTAAGTGATGAAGTAACAGCAAAGGAACATGACACATCACAAGCAAGGTGTGCTTTGATACCTCGGAAAATGATTTTCCGTTGTTATGCAACGTTGCGTCAGTGGCTAAAATTTTTAATAGCCACCAGATAATTTGAGTTCTGTTTAAACCTATTACATGCACCTCAACCACAATAGAGGATTTCTGTTTTGTTTTGGATCGGTCAAATGTCTCAAATGTTTAATATTTGCTTTAGTTGACGGCATTTGGTTAGATATTACAGTTTTCTACTCAGGAAGCTTTAAACTTAGCCAAAACAACAACACGGTTTAAATGACGCAACCCTTGTGATTATTACAGGGTAAACATGATTGACATTGTATAGAATTAGCCACCAGATAATTTCTCTTCCATATCGACCTTTAGTTGACGGCGTTACAGTTATATTGCATCAGAATTTCTTCCTATTTTCAGAGAAAATTTCGATTTTCGTGTCGAGTGTAAGTGCTCTTTTCATGTAAAGAAACAAGCGAAATATTTAATTAGACAAGGGAAAATAACCCTTGTTGTGAGCCTGCTCGCAGGCTAACCCCGGACCTCCGTTTCGGCCTTGCCAGTCTGTTTGGTTACAGACATCGTTTACCAAGGCTGTACGAGCTGAAATATTTCCTGAAGTTTATCAGCGTACATGTATTGAGTTTATTACAGGAATCGCATTGAAAAAGCAAAGACAAATGTTCCACAGCAGTGAACAGCAGTGTTGTTGCAAAATGTGCTAAATTTGGCGGTGTTGACCTTTGCGCGTTATTCGATCCCAGCGGGGAATCGGCTTCCGGTTTCACGCAAAACTGCGGGACTTTAGCGAGACTGGCGTGACTACTTGTTTTCATGGTGACTTACCCAGACCTCCGGTTGCCGTGACTACCACACGGTCAAGATGACGCAATCGGAATCGGCTAAAATTAGCCACTAGAGAATTTCTCTTCCACAAGCTTTCTTGAGAATTTATTCCTACTTTTAGAGAAAATTTCGATTTTCGTGTCGTGTAAGTGCTCTTTTCATGTTTCTTTTGAACAGAAACAAGCGACGAGATAGAGTAAACAGTAACATGCAATAGTCATCTGCTTTCAGTTTCAATTCTAGAGGGGTTTTCCCTCTGACAAGCCCAGATACGCATGATGTAATAGAAAGACACTATTAATTTGCTCTTCTGTGTCCAGCAATCATAGCGCGGGCAGAGCAGTTGTAAAAGTGCGCATTATCCTGTATAGGTATCTATTCTTGGTGTTCAAATGTTTATTTGGCTTTTAGATGACGGCATTTGGTTAGATATTACAGTTTCTACGCAGTGAGCTTGACTCAAGCTTTTAAAATATAAATATTGCATCACGCAGTCACGTTTTTCGTCACGCAGGTTCGTATGTTGACTCTTAGATTTGGGGGTGCACCTCAGAGTCAAGTGACCGAGAGGGAGGAGAGGTGGATTGTTGTTTCCCTATCGGCCGCTTGTTAACTCCTTTAGGAGTTCTTGTTTTTAACAGGCTTTGATAGTTTTATTTTCAATGAAATTGCTTTTCGTGAAATAAGAAAATATTATTTTCTTTTAATCTTTCGGTTTCAATAAGTGAAATAGACTCTTTATTGCAAAAGGTTTTTTTTGAATGAAATGCGCTTCGACCGGCTTCACACGCAACGCAAGTATATGTAATAAAATATGCAGACATTCAGAAACTACAAATTTTCACGGTTGCGGCATTTTAGATCATCCGACCGGTATCGTAAATCTTTCTTTTCTTTGGCCATGACAGAAAAACTTCTAAACAAATAACGCATGTATAAAAAACACGGGGTTTGAAGTAACCGTTTATTTTTACATAAAAGCCATTTAGCGAAAGTTTCCAATAATGTAAGCGGCGCGGCGATCACGCGAGAACTGTCGCGTTTCCTGAAACAAACATCCTGTCATGCATTGAACATTACAAGTCTTCGCTTTCAGTGAATTAAAACCCTTTTATCAGTTTATAATGCTTGTCTGAAGTACTAAGTAGCTAAAGTTTGTTTACTGATGGTGATATCGCAAATTTATCCTTCACATTCGCAAGACGTCGACGTGACTTTCTAAACAAAGATCATATTTGCGGGAGAATATAAAATATGAACCGTGATATACACATTGAAAACATTGAAAATAGCGAAAAGTTCGCTGAAGGCCAATAAATATTTGGATTCCCAAAGTCTGCAAAACGAATTGTAATCGGAGACAAAATTATATGTACAGACACAGAATATTATTTTGTAAGTTTTACATGTAAAGACTGTCGGTGGAAAGCGTTTCTTTCTCAGCGGTATTGGAAGGAAACTATCATCCTGAGATTCTCTCCTTTAGTTCTTTATTTTGTCAGGATAATGAAGCAGAAACTGTGAACTGGCGAGTACATCGAAAACATTTTCCGACACGTCATAGGACAAATCCCTTCCGTGGGGGGGTATGGATATTTTCTGGAACTACACAATCCACCTTTTACAAATCCACCTTTTACAAATCCTCCTTTTACAAATCCACCTTTAAGAAATCCATGTTTTACAAATCCACCTTTTACAAATCCACCTTTTACAAATCCATGTTTTACAAATCCACCTTTAACAAATCCACCTTTTACAAATCCACCTTTTACAAATCCACCTTTTACAAAACCATGTTTTTACAAATCCACCTTTTACAAATCCACCTTTTACAAATCCACCTTTACAAATCCACCTTTTACAAATCCATGTTTTACAAATCCACCTTTTACAAATCCACCTTTTACAAATCCACCTTTTACAAAACCATGTTTTACAAATCCACCTTTTACAAATCCACCTTTTACAAATCCACCTTTACAAATCCACCTTTTACAAATCCATGTTTTACAAATCCACCTTTTACAAATCCACCTTTTACAAATCCCCTTTTACAAATCTACCTTTTACAATCCATGTTTTTACAAATCCACCTTTTACAAATCCACCTTTTACAAATCCACCCTTTACAAATCCACCTTTTACAAATCCACCTTTTACAAATCCACCTTTTACAAATCCACCTTTTTACAAATCCACCTTTTACAAAACCATGTTTTACAAATCCACCTTTTACAAATCCACCTTTTACAAATCCACCTTTTACAAATCCACCTTTTACAAATCCACCTTTTACAAATCCACCTTTTACAAATCCATGTTTTACAAATCCACCTTTTACAAATAAACATTTTACAAATCCATGTTTACAAATCCACATTTTACAAATCCACCTTTTACAAATCCACCTTTTACAAATCCTCCTTTTACAAATCTACCTTTTACAAAACCATGTTTTACAAATCCACCTTTTACAAATCCACCTTTTACAAATCCACCTTTACAAATCCACCTTTTACAAATCCATGTTTTACAAATCCACCTTTTACAAATCCACCTTTTACAAATCCCCTTTTACAAATCTACCTTTTACAAATCCATGTTTTACAAATCCACCTTTTACAAATCCACCTTTTACAAATCCACCCTTTACAAATCCACCTTTTACAAATCCACCTTTTACAAATCCACCTTTTACAAATCCACCTTTTACAAATCCACCTTTTACAAAACCATGTTTTACAAATCCACCTTTTACAAATCCACCTTTTACAAATCCACCTTTTACAAATCCACCTTTTACAAATCCACCTTTTACAAATCCACCTTTTACAAATCCATGTTTTACAAATCCACCTTTTACAAATAAACATTTTACAAATCCATGTTTTACAAATCCACATTTTACAAATCCACCTTTTACAAATCCACCTTTTACAAATCCTCCTTTTACAAATCTACCTTTTTACAAAATCCACCTGTTACAAATCCATTTTTTACAAATCCAGTCCACGTTTTATAAATCCAGTCCGTGTTTTACAAATCAACCTTTTACAAATCCACCTGTTACAAATCCATGTTTTACAAATCCAGTCCACGTTTTATAAATCCAGTCCGTGTTTTACAAATCAACCTTTTACAAATCCACCTTTTACAAATTCACCTGTTACAAATCCATGTTTTACAAATCCAGTCCGTGTTTTACAAATCCAGTCCAGTCCATGTTTTACAGTATGCCTGAAGAAAGCCGCTAAAAATTGATCGATATAAATCCTATAAAAATACTTCTATAATTATAGCCAGTTGATCCGTTTGGAGCAGTATTTCAGGGGCACCCAACAGATCGTTTCGGTGAATATCTGTTCGGAAGGCCTATAATCGCCTCAGATATTCGGATTAAAGTTTGGAGTTTTCTTTAGGGAAATATTATATATCGAACTTTCTTAATATGGGGAAATTAATGCCTATTATTTTCGGAGAGATAAAATGTCGTAAAAGATCAGCTCGGATTTTCGGAAAGGAAAAAAAGGTCAGCTAAGATTTTCGGAAAGGAAAAATCAGCAAGGAAGAGCTGAGGTTTTCGGGAAATGACTAAAAAATCCCTAATAAATTTCGGGATTTCACCGGCTCATGAGCTATCTTAACCGTTTCTAAAAACGGAGCTCTTAGTGGCACCTTAACCCTATTCTGCCTGGGCTTTTTTTTCGTTCCTGAGCCTGGGGGGGGGGGGGGGGGAGAGGGAGGGCAGATAGTGTCCCCCCCCCCCTATGTATCTCGAAAAGTATTGACGCTATGAAAATGAAACTTACATGGTGTGTAAAGCATCCGAAAATCTTTATTTTAGTGGCAGTCACGTGTCAATTATGACGTCATACACGCCCATAATGACGCCATACGTTAAACAAATCCGCCATCTTGGATCCTAAATCTTGGATTTCTAAATTGTTCAGAAATGTCAGAAAAATCTCCAAATTTGCTTTGAAAAAAATCAAGAAATTTAAAGATTTTGGAAGGATTTCATCGTAAAAAGCAAACATTTTATGAAAATTGAAATTAAAGCTAAAAAATCAACAAATTTGGGTAAACGATCTGTATCTCGAAAAGTATTTTGTGCTATAAAAAATTAAACTTATGTGGTGAATAAAGCATTCAAAACATGTTTATTTTAGTGGCAATTAAGAATCAATTATGATATAATATCACGCCGAAATAACGTCATACTTTAAACCTGTCCGCCATCTTGGATCCGCCATCTTGGATATTACAATTGTTCAGAAATGTCAGAAAAATCACCAAATTTGATTTGAAAAAAAAAAAAACAATATTAGGATGCAAAATTGCAAAGATTTTGGAAGAAACTCTTCGTTAAAAAGCGAAAAATCTCATGAAAACGGACATTTAAATTGAAAATACCAAATTTTGGCTAAAAGGCCTGTCAAAACTTGGTTGCCATGGAAACATCAAGTCACGTGATCAAAAAAATTGGCACACCAAAATGTTCCCAGATAATTTTCAGGAAAATTCATAAAGTTTTGGCTATGATTGCTTGAATGCTCTTTAAGTACGATAAATTTGAATTCAGCGCGGCCATTTTCTGTCCCCCCCCCCCCCCCCCCCCAGGCAGAATATTAATAGGGTTAAGGACTGTAGAGCGTTAACCTGTTACTGGTGAATTTGGTTCAGAGCAGAAAGATGATAAGATTGCCTCTCTACAAACTGAAAGAGGTGATGCACGGACGATTCATGAACTTGCTTCATTCTACATGTACTTTGAATTGTTTTGTGTTAAATGTGGATAGTCAGTATGGAGACAATCAAGAGAATATAAGGGACAGAGAAGGACACGCCCAGTCAAGGCCTTGGGATATGTGAATTTCACTAAAGTTTATTTTTAAACCACGCAAACCGGAAGTCCCGCACGCGCGCGCTGCACACTGGGTGAGCGCGAAAATCTCAAAGCAATGGCGGTCCGCGCGGAGAGATTCGACGAAAGCGACTTTCTAACCAAAGGAAAAATGGTATTTCTTGAGGGATTATTCGGGAGAATGGGAGACAATTTATTTCGAAATCAATGGCTCGCTAGGGAAAAATACCGGATTCAATAGTTGAGTTGAGAAACGGGCGATTCTTCATCGATCAGGTGATGTCGCTGTATGCTTCCAGATATTTTAAAAGCTTTAACTTCGCACGATGGCAGCGACAGTGATTATGTCGGGAAAACCTCACAATTGGCGGGGCAACAGGAGAGGAAAAAAAGTCTACAAGAGAAAAATCAAAAGGGAAACGAATCTCTAGTAACAAACAAGGGATCAGCACTCTTTCTGCAAAGGATAAAAAACTGCCGATTCGAAACAATACGTCGACGTCGGAAACCTCTTGAAACACAAAGCAACTGAAGGGATGGCGGCGAATCCTCGAGTACGACCTGGTACAACGAAGTAAGAAAAAAACAAAGCCTGTTACGAAGGAAGAACTCAATGATCTTTGCGTGAAGTTTGTTCACTACAATGAACTTCGAGATCTTGTGAACCACATGTTTCCCATTTATATACAGCTCGTGTCTGGAATTATAAAGGACGTTCTGACAAAAAGCATACGATACCTAACAATGCGTTGCAAATGGTATTTGACCCCTTGTTTTCCTATTAAATCTAAACAAGGTAAAGCTTCATAAAAACTTGTCTGCTTTATTTGATATTCTTGTAAGTTCTTGAATAATATAGTTTTTGTAGCTCAAAGTGATGTACTGTATTTTTTAAATTATAAACTAATTATATTTGAATCAAATTGAAATATTTGCACTACATGTATGTCTAAACCTTGGGGGTGGGTGGGGTGGGTGGGAGGATGGAGAAGACAACAAGACTAACAAAACAATCCTTACAAAAGCTTCAAGTCACTAGTGACCTTGACAGTAATCTGAATATAATATGCTCCAAAACATTTTTTTTATTATTTCACAAGCAACAACATGTATCAATAATTCATAGAGAAATTTGCCAATTTCAATTTCTTAAAATTCTTCACTTGGCTTCAAAGGCTCAGGGGAATAAACAAAAGAAATCACATCAAGGTTGAGAGATGAAATATTAATTTAATTTGTTTCATTCCCCTATTAGCCTTGAAGCCAAGTTATAATTTATTATTTTTATTTTATGTTATTTTACTTCATTCGCCAATGGCGGGTAAACAGACAATAGGACATGGGCATCCCCTTTACTAGGCCTATCTACCCCAGCCCAGCCTAAAAAAACAAAAAACCCACAAACTAAGTTTAAAAAAAAATATTGAAAATAGGCCTAAGTACAGAATAACAATCAAGACATATTGTTACGGTAACCTCAATAAACAATGAACCCTTTCCAATAATATTATTCATATTACAACCTTTCAATTTATAATTACAATATTAAACTGGTAACAGCAGCAATTGAAACATTATGACTACAGCTCTCAGTCCCTACATGAGTTATCAGGTATCATCATATAATACTATGATGCTTGTAAACATTTGCAAATGGGGTTATGACTGAGGCTTGCCCAACATGACACTTCTTACTCTGCTTAACAAACATACCAAAAGAGAAAAAAAACAGTATGATTGACCAATTTACAGGCAACCATGAATTTTGTCACAACACTATATTAATAATTTATTAGACTTGGTTCCAATATGAGAAATAAAGAATAGTTACATGATATTAAAATCAGGTCTTGGTCTTTTTAAAGACCAAGACTGATTTTAATATCATGTAACTATTCTTTATTGATTAAAATCAAACCAAAGATGCACCTTGGAAATTCAGTTTCCTGGAAAAAACATTTGTATGCTAAAACTGAAAGAAAAAATAACTAATTCACTATGAATACTTTGATATGGGCTACTTAGAATAGCCCAATTTTGGTAACTTAAAATTTCAGTAAGAGTAGCTCTACCAGGTTCTGGAGCTAAAGCAATAGAGAATGATAATCCTTTTCATGAACTTGACGTGGTGATTTCTATTATTGTCTCCTCTTATGAATAGTAGAATATAAGAATATAAAAGAAAAGTATAATTTATATTCAGGACTATTTGGAGTTTAAATCTTGTGCTGATATATGAAGGGTTTGTGTGGAAATCTTGCAGAACAAAAACTTGGTAACATTATCTCCCATAAATAATTTAGCCCTGTGACCACAGAAAGAAGCATGCACAATACTACATGAAAGCAATATTAGAAAATTGCTGCAACCTTTTCATGTTTGCTGGTCCTGAAGCATATTTGGAGGAATCTCATACCTGGGGAGTACTCCCATATATAGCCTATATGGGGATGTGCCGCCCAATAGGGTATGGTTTTCGACCTAGAACTCAACGCAGTCATAGACAAAGTATGTATATATACATGGGTTCCCTTCAGTTACAGGAAGTATTTCCCTGACATTTAATTTTCTGCAGCCCCAGCTGCCATCAAACCTTGTGTCCAATGATTATTATAAATGTTGACAACATATCACTGCCAGGAATCAAAATGCTCAAATAAAACACCTAAGGGGAAGTGCAAATATTTTGTCATAAACAGAGGGCAGGGTTTGACTGCCTGGACAGCACCCCCCCCCCCCCCCCCCCCCAAGGTTTCCAGAATCAACTGTCCGAGATATAGCATTGTCATCAGCAACACTTTTTTGTAAGAATGCAGAGAATGTATATTTTCTCATGCCCAGGCTGAATATTCTTATTTTTCTGCCGATTTTAGGCTGAAAATATTCTTAATACGTTCTAAGATTACAGAGTATAGAATCAGTAAAATAATACGGATGTGACAAGGAAAACCTTTGATTTAAAAAAAAGGAAAGAAGTATATATACATGGTACATATTTTACCATTCTTTTCAATGGTGTTATAAAGTTCATTTAAAAAACATAAATAAATAATGTGATTTTTATTGTATTTTATTTTCTATCAACATGCAAAATAATTCTCATTCTCAGCCTTAAAAAACGTGAAACTTATAGTGACTGGAAGGATACCTTATCTAGCTCTTCTCCTTACGAGGAAACACACTGAGCCTGCTATGATGATATTCATGGCTTCAATTTCGAATTCGAAGTCAGCTGTCGAAGTGCAGGGAGAGATCAGGTTACGCGATTCCTTCAAGATCAGAAACTTCGCTCGATGAAACTCTTCGGACTATTTCCGTTTCTTGAAAGCTTGCTTTAGCTTTGACCGCAATTCGAGGACTTCTTCTGATTGCCTTTCCAGCCGAAATTCCCGCGTTTATAATATATTTCGATGCCACTGATGTTTTCGCTCGCTCGACGATACATCTTCGCAAACCTTCCAGTATGAGTATAAAAATTATCCGAAACACTTTTAGCATCTTCGGAAGTCGTTTTAAAACTGTCGGAACACTTTCTACAGAGTTAATCAATATCAATACCGAAGTCTAAAATTCCACTTGGGAAAGCCATACTGAAATATTCAACAGGCGCCATTACTCGCAACTCTGTTGATTTTCAGCACCGGAAGTGCGTACGCTTAAAATTAGCATATTCTTAAAATAACTTTAGTGAAATTCACATATCCCAGCCAACGCCCCTAGTTTCGCTCTCTGTCCCTTATATTCTCTTGAGACAATATAAAGCCATTTCAACACGTTTTGACTGATTGTGTCTCTTTCGAATTGTCTTAACCTCTTTCTCCGTTAAGGGAATACAGATGTTCCACGAATGGCACTGATGAGAACCTAAAGAGGTTGAAAGTTCTTGACATTAGTCCGTAATATTTTCACGCTCCAAACTGTTGAAAATATATAAATCTAGAAGAAGCTATTTACTGAGATCGGAGAAAAACTACGACTGACCTAGCCTTCACTTCAGATATATAAATTACCGCAGTTTACTCACTTATTATCCATATGTATTGAACATGGAGCTACATGGTATACACCTATTTCAATTAACGTTGTCGGATATAAATATTTTTAAAAGCCCGCAAGACAAGACCGAAAGGTTGCATAGGTAAAAGTAGAAAACTGCTGCACGCACCGAATACTAATGAGAAGTAACACGAAAAACATTATTTCTAACGTTTCCTTTTGTTTTTAAACCCGTAGAAGTAAGCTACTTTTAGCCAAACTAAATTTTAGCAGAATCAAATAAATAAGCTAGTGAAAAAAACATGGAAAAACAAATATATAATTCAGGGCAAACCAAACTCACATGACGTGCGAAATAAAAATGTGTAGATTTCTTTTTCCAGTGATATGCAAATTATAATGAATACCCAGACTACCATTTGGTCTTGTCTTGTAGGCTTTACGCTTTTATCTGATTTTTATCCGACAATGTTAATTGAAATAGGTGTATACAGTCAGGGCGAATACCACCAATTGAGGGCGAAATCCAGTACATATCATGCAATAATTGGCAGAGGCGGCAGTTTTGAACACTGAAACGGTTAGGTATCTTCCAATATTTGCAATGTTAAAATATCACAATAAGTGCAAATAAGTAACTCTCTATTTTCATTCCATGATGTGATATCGAAAATTATTTTGAAATCCTCCTTATTCACTAATGTACCTGTCTGGTGGAGAAAATCTTCACAAATGAAATCGCGAATATGTACGTCAATATTGGCAGATTTTATTCAACGATAACTCAAGCTCGTGCATTTTAAGGAAATACACGTTCAGAAAATAAGAAAATTAAGAAAGCCGACCGGACTGATATACCAAACTATTTAAGTATTGAAGTAACTATTTATAAGGCTAAAATGCTTAAACATACTTTACAAAAGGGGAACGATGAAATAATCTTGAAGGTAAAACCTGAATTCTGTTCACAAATTGTATTTATCTTGTTAACCGAATAGCGTATTGCAATAGTCTTTCTTGCAATTTATGTTACCTATATTAAATTAACTGCAGTATAGGATCGTAAATTATATTGTATCCGTTTGATTTATGTGTAATTGTGTTAGAAGAGGCGAGGTTTAGATAGGATGTGTCGTCATCTTTATTATGATTATTTTTTACCATTTACTACTACTCCACAAAATCGAACCTTCGCCAACAGCAATCTCTCTACGATGGCCTTCTTAATTTTTCAGCCAATTTCTCCTTCCTTAAGCCGTCGATCCATACATTTGCTTTGTTCAGTGAAACATTCATTTAATTGTCACCTCAGAACGGTAACGACCAGTCCAAGAAGACAGGTCGCCGTATCTTAAATGAAATTAAATGCGTACCTCATTTAACAGTAGGCGAAATCTCTGGTGCCCACATCCATATTTTGCCTTGTTGGTAGAGATACATTATCAAGTTTCTAGCACAAGCTCTCTAGAGACCGCAGGAGACTATGGCGTCTTGGTGCTTAACAGTTGCTGTGGGTTTCATCTTCTTTTGTATTCAAGGACTTCCAACTCATGGTAAGCGATACTGAGATAGAAATATGTTTCTAATTTATTTTTGTAAGCAAACTTTATGATGTGTAGTCTTCTCCATTTGATTACAAATTAGTCATACTAAAAGGAACAAAAAAAGAAAAATACTAAATGTTCTTGATACCCAACTGCTTCCAAATGGCATACACAGAATACTCCGGTGCCGAGTTTTAACTTTTATTCCATATCTTTTAACTGTGTGTTTTGTTAACGAAGGCGAGGTACAGCTATAAATTATGCTCTTTGACCATTTGATAGGTTAATCCATTTGTAAATTTCATAATATTTGGATGATAGTCCATATTGACCCATAATATTGTTTCTCTACTAAGCTCAACAGTCACCATCATTTTTTCCAATTTGTCATACTTAAAACCTCAGTGACGACTGGACGTTCGCCAATAAGATTATCCATAGTGTGCACGTGCAGAGTATTCTGCGAGCATCTATATCCTTCTATCTCGAACAATTATCTGTTTGCCAAAACATGCGCTTTCTGGAGTGACCTTCTCCTGAAGAGTCCGAAATACTGGGAGTACTGCATCGAATGAGGTGTATTTTTCCATGCGTTTAATTTTGTTTTAATTTGACGCGCGAACGTCATTCACAAGAGTTATTTGGCCTATCTCGAAATTATCTGTAGATGAGAAACCATATGCCTGTTGTATTCAACAAACACTCAAGCCCATTTACAACCGGGGGGGGGGGGGGGGGGGGGGGATAGAAGCTCCTTATAAATGGTTTGCATAATTACGGACATAGCGGTGCCGGGCAACCGAGTGTGCGCAGTAGCACTCAATTAGTTGCTAAGAGGATTGCCCCACGGGAACTTATTGACAATAAAAAAAGCTTTTCAGGAAATAAATTCACACCTAAAAATTAGTATGCATGATAACAAAATGTGTTTTTCCTTGGTTGTTTTCGCTCGAAAAGGAAGACGTGTTTTTTTTTTCGTTGTTGTCTGATTCGCTTCGCCTCGTGTATTACGATAAACATTTCCATCCGACTTCGGCGCTTCCCGTTCCAGTAGTAGCACTGCTGACCGTATCCGAAAGACTCTCCCTGGATCCTCTCGCTGTAGCATGTAAAGACCTGAAAATGCAGCTCAGACGGATTTTTCGCTTGTTGTTTCACGCTGCCGAGTCGGCGACGTGAAAGATTAGGTCAAAAATCCGCCACCGCTGTGTTTGCAGGCTACACGCGTTCAGCTCTTCACTGCGAGCTTGAAAAAGTTTCCCGGGTTAGAAAACAACGAAGTTTTGGTTGACGTCATTCTTAGCAACGCCTTGATTGACTCAGAATTCGCACTGTTGGTCTGTTGCCCGGCACCGTTATGTCCTCAAAGAAAAGTGCCGGCTTCCTATCCCCACCCCCTGTTTTCAACATATTTGTTTCTTATTTTGGAAATCCTCAATTTAATTTGGAGAGCTTTGAAGATATTTTAACCCTATTCTGCCTGGGGGGGGGGGGGGGGGGGGGGGGCAGAAAGTGCCCGCGCTGAATTAAAATTTATCGTACTTAAAGAGCATTCAAGCAATCATAGCAAAACTTTATGACTTTTTCCTAAAAATTATCTGGGAACATTTTAGTGTGCCAATTTTTTGATCACGTGACTTGATGTTTCCATGGAAACCAAGTTTTGACAGGCCGTTTTCATGAGATTTTCGCTTTTTACGATAAGTTTCTTCAAAAATCTTTGCAATTTCTGACATTTCTGAACAATTGAAAAATCCAAGATGGCGGACAGGTTTAAAGTATGACGTTATTTCGGCGTGATATGATATCATAATTGATTCGTAATTGCTACTAAAATAAACATGTTTGAATGCTTTATTCACCACATAAGTTTCATTTTTATAGAAAAAATAATTTTTGAGATACAGATCGTTTTACCCAAATTTGTTGATTTTTTAGCTTAATTTTCAGTTTTCATAAAATTTTTGCTTTTTACGATGAAATCCTTCCAAAATCTTTGCCGTTTTATCATCTTTATATTTTTCTTGATATTTTCAAAGCAAATTTGGAGATTTTCTGACATTTCTGAACAATTTAGAAATCCAAGATTTAGGATCCAAGATGGCGGATTTGTTTAACGTATGACGTCATTATGGCGTGTATGACGTCATAATTGACACGTGACTGCCACTACAATAAAGATTTTTGGATGCTTTACACACCATGTAAGTTTCATTTTCATAGCGTCAATACTTTTCGAGATACATAGGGGGGCACTATCTGCCCCCCCCCCCCCCCCCAGGCTCAGGAACGAAAAAAAAGCCTAGGCAGAATAGGGTTAAGGTTAAATGACCACAAAAAAATTCAGAATCTTATGGACTATGATACTGATTACTATAGCTCCTTTCACATACATCCAGAAAGTAGTCTTCCCAATACCCATTCAAATTAATTTATTGCCCACGAGCTAGGGCCATAAATCAAAGGTACAATAAACAGTAAACTGGCGGCACAGTGATGGTAAATTGTGGATGTCCTTGGATTGGCGTTTTCCGCTTCGTGGTAAATACAATTTAAATAATGACGCATTATATTTTTGATCAGTGCACAGAAACATTACCGTCTCCCATTGTTAAAATCAATCAATCAATCAATCAATCAATCAATCAATCAATCAATCAATCAATCAAGATGAAACACAGGGGGTCAGAGAGTTCAATTTCACGTCAAAAACCAATGCTTACCGTACGGATTTATTTTGTCCCAGTGTCAAGTTGATGGGAGGATACGATTCACCAAAAGGTCGATTGTCACCCCATTCAGCCATATTCATACGTAACAGTTTTCTTTGATCATTCTGTTATATGAATAAAATAATTTAGAAATACGTTTACTAACATAATTGCTTAGTTTTTCAGGCAATTAATTTCTAAGCTAATTAACACTGTATTCATGATTATAATTTGTTGTTTCAATAGGAAAAGCGGTAACTAAACGCACTGCAAGCGACATACCTCCAGGTAAGAATTACGCGAGATTGTCATTGAATTGTGATGTTGTTAGTGAATACGTGGACTCGATCAACGCGGTCATCCACTTCCATTCATTAGCTACCTCAAAATACTTTTGAATATATTTTCAAAAATCCCTAAATTAATAACTGAAGCTCTTAAATATATAACTGACCTGCTTTCTTCAGTTACTGGTCAGAAAGGCTACAACGTGCGTTCAGCTGCAAATAAAAAAATCAGCTTCGGAATCCGATGGTGGACGGAGTTTAGTTGCAACCCCTCTATTGCTTCGGAGCGATTTTTCCCGGTTTTCAAAAATTGCACTTCTTCAGTTGACGCTATTTTAAAACGCTCGCGTAAAACTTTAAAAAAAAAACTATATATGTGCGCTTACGCTATTTTTTTTTAAACTTATTTTTATTTAGAGTTTTAAAATATTTGTAGAGCGCTATTGACCATACAGGGATATAGCGCTTTAGTCTAATTTACTAAGGTGAATATAAAGAATCCGACTAGCTGATTGGTCGAAAAATTCAGGATCTGACGCTATTTTCACCACGCTAGGCAGTGAATATAGGATTTCGAGGCGTGGCTGCTAAGCTAGGCCACATTTCTTGTGCCGGCAAGTAAAGATGGTGACTTATCACTCCACGTTCGGGATATTCAAAGCATTGGGAATTTAGGTAAATGACTACCAAGACGTTTGGACGGAAAACCTTTCAAGAAATGATTTTAACCCATTTAAAACTCGTCAAAAACAAAGGTTTTGGTGTGGTCAACCGTGTTTGTGTCGGATGGAGGGACATAAATTTGCTTTTCCTCAGACCCAAAGCTACTTATTTCAGGAAGATAACTACAGCTGCTCATGAAATCAGCAAATATTAATGAAAGGTACCTGATGAATGTCTTTTTCGTAGTGTTCTTTGTGTATTTCAGACTGCTTAATTTGATATGTAAACGATGTAACTACGGTAATATGGCGAGCACTTGCGAGTGTTGTTTTTCATATTTCAGCTCGTAATTTGTAGCTCTTTATATTCACCTTAGTAAATTAGACTAAAGCAATTGTTCGCCTCAGGCTCAGTGAGTATTGGTGAATATTTACCTCGACTTCGTCTCGGTAAATATTCACTGAGACTGAGCCAAATAATTGTTAAATATATAAAAACCATAGATATTAGAAGGTTCAAGAGCCGAGGTAAACATCAGCAAAAATATTTAAAAAAAATCAGGCAAAAAATGACATGCATATGCCTTTGCTTGTTTTAGGAGAAGATGGCTTCATTGTGAAGTTAGATACATTTTCTGGTCGTCCCGATCCACAGTGGACAATTCGGAAGGATAACCCAAACTACAGTGAAATAAAAAGTCTTTTTGACAATGACAGTACAAAAAAAATACAAGCTAATAAAAACGCGCCTTCGAAGCTTGGTTATCAGGGATTTGTAGTGCAGGAGGTGAAAAAGGGAAATGAACAAGACAAGAAACTGATTGTTGGTCAAGAAACACCAGAAACGAAGGAGTTACAGTTACTACTACTCCGTACCATACCTGAAGGTACTCATGTATCGACAGAGGTCAAAAGCAATGCTGAGGAAGAAATCCGAAGTGGAAAAGTCTCAGCAAATGTGACAACAACGACGAAACGCTTCGCACCATGGTACCGTCCTAATGAATGGAACGATGAAGCCTACGTCGAAGTAAAACAACTGCTACAACTACGCAAGTACCAAAAGGACTGATACCTTTGCACAGCCTGGCACAGGGTCAGGAAACCCGTTAACGTACAGCTTTACTGTCGAGGACCTGAAAAAGGCCGCAGAGGCTGATGGTTGTACATTTAAGACAGCCAAAAAACATATGTGCGCCCCTACTGGAGACGAACACCTGGCCGCGCTGTTTTTTTCACAGGTTGGTACATTAATTATATATTTTGTCTATTTTACAATGTCCCTGCTTGTATTTAGATTCATTCTAGTAATGGAGTCCTAATCTAAGGGTGCGCGTCTTTGGAAAAATCCAAATCCGGATTAGTGAATCCACAAACGGATTTTGTGTTTCTTTATTACATCAAGTCCGCCATTTGTAATCATGATCAACATGGTAAGTTTTCAGGGACGTATTTTTTGTACATGTGTCGATTAAAGGCCCGATCAAACGGTCACAACATTTGTCCGCACAACATGGTCCAACATTTGTTGTTGTGACCATGTACCGTGCACGGTCAAACGGTCACAACAACCTCACAATATTTCAAGAACAAAATAAACATTCATATCTCCGGTCTCTGATTGAAGGAAATTTTCGGGGAATGGTTCGTAACACAAAATGGCTGTTTGGAGATAGGAAATTGATCTTCTAGTGATCAACTCCGTATCTCTGAGTAAACACTCGAAAAATCGATTCGATATTTCCGCCCACCCATGTCAGTGATTCTTTAAGCATGCGTTTGAGATAGCCACGCTTTAAAACGAATGGACGACAATGGCTTATTCGTAGCAACATTGCAAACATTATAGCTCAAAAATACAGGATGATTAACAAAGGAAAATACTCTAATTATTTTCCCGCCACAGGTAAATCAGGTATATGGTGGGACAAAGATTATCACTGGTACCGTTTGGATAACAACGGATACTGGTCTCACAAACCTGGAGAAAATCCGGCCACTGACCGGGATGCCAAAAAAAACAGGATCCGTGATCCGAGAGAAGCTGTCCAAGCACAAAAAATTACCCTTATAAGTTTGTTTTGTTTCATGACCAATTAATAGGAAGACCATTAAAGTTCGATGAGAATTATAACCAAATTAACCTCGAATTGCGAGGTTAATATTACATAATTTGCTGTTGTAAAGCAAATTGAAAAAATTGTAAGCAGAAATAGCCCTGTATCCAATGAGAAAAATAAATGGACTATTTGTAATCACTTTGAGTTGCAAAGTTTGATGTGCATTAGGTTAATTTTCAGTTACGACTGTCCCTTCATCCCTCGAGTGAGTCTTCGTTCTGCCAACAATTATTTCACTCAGCAGTTGTATATTTAAACAATTATTCCATGAGCCCGCGTTGGATACGAGATGATAGATAGCCAACGAGCGCGAAGCGCGAGTTGGCTCCGGGGGGGGGGGGGGGTACTCCCTGTAATGGCCTATACGAGGAGGCTCCGCCCGAAAGGGGTCCTTTTTTAGACTCGAGGTATGTGAAAGGGTAGGTGTAACCGTCGATAAATAAACTGTTCCGTAAAGATGAATGACACTCGGCTAAATCAAACTCAATGTACCTTTACTTGCCATAATATCCGTAATTTTCACCACTTTGTTTACATTGTCCACCTTTGACCGTAACCGTAACTTTAGGACTTGAAAAACTGTAGTTGAAGAACCGATAACCGTACAAATATCGAAAAACCGAGGCGAAAACTAGCTTTCGAACCGCCGAGTTTCGACCTTGTTCGGAACAGTAGCTATTCCGAGAGAAACTGGCGCCTAGTGCGCAGTGATGCGCGGAAAACTAATGCGCTAGCATTTACATGGCTCCTCTAAAATGTTCATCATTTTAAAACAAAAACAGTTCTTTTCCTTATTCAATTAAGTGTCCTTAGTCTCCTTAAATCTAATTAGTGTTCAGTTAATCTACTTAGTGTTCATCCTTCTGCTGTGTCATCCCGTGGCTCTCCTGGCTCCTCTGGCTCCTCTGGCTCCTCGTCGGGACTTCCCGGTCTTCCTTCTGACGACTCCACTAACAGAACAAGTTTGTTGATGGGCCGCTTCAATACTGATCCACTTGAGGATTGGATCGTTACTGATCTGACTTGACCTTGATCATCCTGATGAGCATCGAGGACTTTGGCCATGGACCACTTGCTTCTGCAGGTGTTGTTGTCTTTCAGCAAAACAACATCACCTTCGGTGAAATTCTCTCTTCTGTGTCCACTTCTGTCTCACTTGTAGACTCTGTAAGTACTCCTTGCTCCATCGCTTCCAGAATTCATTTGAAATGTGCTGAAACACGTCTCCAACGTCGTTTGGAATATACATCTTCTCTTTGGAACTTTCCAGGCGGAGGTAGAATAAGCTTTGACTTGCCAGTTAGAAGTGTATTTGGGGTAAAGCGGTAGCGGAGAAAGTGGGTCGCTCAAGCTTTCAACGGTAAGAGGGCGACTGTTTACAACCGCTTCAGCCTCGCACATCATGGTTCTCAGTGATTCGTCGTCCAGACTGTGGCCGTGTTCTCTCATGAGCGCTGCCATGATGTTTCGGACAGACCTTATCTGTCTTTCCCATACTCCACCAAAGTTGCTTGCAGCAGCGGGATTCCTAACCCAGTCGATGTTGTTCTTTAGAAGCTCTGCCTTAATCTGATCATCGTCCATTTCTTGGAGCGCCTTCTTCAACTCGTTTTCGGCTCCTACGAAGTTAGTTCCTTGGTCGCTGCGGAGTTCTCTTATGGGCCCTCTTCGGCTGATAAACCGCCGTAAACGCTTGCAAGAAGGAATCCGTTTCCATGAAGTGTGCTACTTCAACGTGGATGGCGCGACTGGCCATGCATGTGAATAAGGCTCCATACCTTTTGACTTCTTTCCTGCCGTCTTTAATGTACCACGGACCAAAATAGTCCACAGCCGCAGTACGTGAATGGTGGCATGGGTTCAAGGCGTGATTTTGGAAGATTGGCCATTTTCTGCTCTCCAGCAGTTCCGCGGAGGTAACGACACCTGACAAACTTGGATATAAAATGTCGGACTGTTGCATTGCCATTGATGATCCAGTAACCGCTTGCACGTAGCTCATTCAAGGTAATACCTCTCCCACTATGCTGAGTTTTCTCATGTGCATGGCTGATGATCAGCTTTGTGATGTGGCCAGCTTTCGGCAAGATGACAGGATTCTTAAGTGTGTCTGCGAGGTTAGCTTTCTTTATCCGTCCTCCAACTCTTAGCACTCCACTGGAATCCAAGAATGGATCAAGCATACGTAGACTGCTGGCTTTCTTTGAAGTGTTCTTCCTTTCCTTATCGTACTGGACGATGTTCACATTTGGTTTGAGATTGGAGGTCTTTCAAAACCTTGATTTATTTCTCAAAGGCATCTGCTTGCACTAACTTGATGACTTCTACTTCGGCTTGTCCCAAAATCAACCACCATGATGGGTGGATTACCTTCGCGACTCTGTCCATCGATCTGAAGGGTTTCATTAAACTGGAGAATTCTTGACGGCCTTGTTGATGCTCATCTTCAGTCGCTGTTTGTATCTCATGCAGATAGCAATTGCAGCCTTTAATCTTTGCCAGTTAGAGAATCTTTCTAATCTGCTCTGCATGCCTTTCTTCTCTTCCACCATTGTGGCATTGGTGATGACCTTTCGGACATCTGGACTGTCGGGGTCAAACATTATCTTCATAGGATCCTTGTTGGGGCCAATGCTCTTTGGCATGCCATAAGAAGTCTGGGCCTTTGATCCATTGTGATTTCTGTAAGAAATCCTTTGCGTTCAGGACCTCTCGATCCTTCATCTGCTGGGTTGGATGCAGAATCTACATGTCTCCATTGTGTCGATGAAGTATGATCTTGTATAAGTTGTACTCTGTTTGCAAACGTAAACATGAAATCTTCGGGACTCATTGTTGATGAATCCGAGAACCACTTTACTATCGGTCCAGTAGAACTCCTGAACTCCTTCATACTCTAACTCTTCCTTTAGCACATCAGCAACTCTTACTGAAATAGTGGCAGCGGCGAGTTCAAGTCTTGGAATACTTATTACTTTCCTTGGCGTCACACGAGCTTTGCCCATTACAAAGGAACAATGTACCTTATTGTTTTCGTCCACCAATCTAAGATACGAGCATTGCCCATATCCAGTTCGTGAAGCATCGGACATGTTGTGTAACTGCATTGAAACGATCTTTCCAAAGTTAGAAGGCTTGAAACTTCTTGGAACGTTTAGCTGTTCAAGGAGGGTTAGTTGACTTCTCCATTTTTCCCATCGTGCACGAACTTCACCTTCAACTGGTTCATCCCAGCTTCTTTCATGACAAATATCTTGCAGGATCTGCTTTCCAACCAGTATGACTGGTGCGATGAATCCTAGCGGATCATAGACCGAGCAAATAGTAGAGAGAATTCCTCTTCGGGTACACGGTTTATCTTTCAACTCTATCCTGAACTTGAATGCATCCGATTCAATACACCATTGTACGCCCAATGCTCTCTCTATTGGAAGCTTGTCTTGGCCTAAGTCGAGACCTTTGATTTCCTTTGCTCTGTCTTCGGGCGGTATTGACATCATCACTCTTCGACTGTTGCTGACAAACTTTGTGAGGTTGAATCCTCCCTTTGCACACATCTTCTTAACATCTTGTACAAGTTCCACAGCATCTTTCTCTGTTGGTACGGATTTCAATACATCATCAACATAAAAGTTTTTCTTTAGCGTCTCTGCAGCCTTTACACAAACTCGTTTTCACCATCATCTGCAGTACGCTTCAGAGCGAAGTTGGAACACCCTGGTGAAGATCCGCCTCCGAAGAGATGAACCGTCATGCAGTATTCTTCCGGCTCCTTTGCTAACTCTCCGTTGGGCCACCACAGAAAGCGAAGGAAATCCTGATCCACTTCCTTTACTTTAACCTGGTAGAACATCTTTTCTATGTCCCCCATGAAGGCAACACGCTCTTCCCTGAATCTTGTTAACACACCAATTAGCTTGCTTGTTAGGTCAGGGCCCTGTAGCAGATGACCGTTGAGTGATTCATCCTGGTAACGAGCTGAACAGTCGAATACCACACGGATGCTACTTGGCTTGTTTGGGTGGTACACGCCGTGATGAGGTAAATACCACACTTTACCCTTCTGTGTTTCTAACTTCTCAGTGTCTACTTTGCGGGCGTATCCTTTATCTATTATGTCTGACATAAAACTAACATAATCAGCACAGTACTTGTGATCTGCTTGAAGTCTCTTCTTTAACCCATGGAGACGATGTACTGCTTGAGGTCTGTTATTTGGAAGTACGACGTTCTCTTCTCTGAATGGCAGAGGCATCTCGTAATGCAAGTCTTCATGGTGACAAATTCCATCTTCCGCTTTCTTTAGGAACTGTCGGTCTTCTCGAGATAAAGGCGATTCCGTTTTCCCTTTCGGAAAAAGTCCAACTCAAGCATTCGTTCGACCACTTGAGGTGATATCTGCTCTTTCACTCCTCTCTCAGCAACAATGTATCCCTTCAATTCATTGTCCGTAGTACTCTTTCGAATTTGGATTCTGTTACAATGCACTGCACCATTGCTTTCGTGACTCACAGGACCGTTGATGTGCCATCCAAGTAGTGATCGTACAGCATAAGGATCATTCTCTTTTCGTGAATTACATCCCTGGGTCGTATTGCACTGGGCAGTTAAGTCCGATGAGAAGTCCTATTTCTACATCGTCCATGTACGGTGGTATCTGTTTGATGATTCTTTCTAAGTGAGGCCATTCTTGTAATCTTTCAGGTCGAGGAATTTCATCACGATCTGCTGGAATCTGCTGCTGACATATGTTCTGGGCATGTCTATATGTACATCGTTCTCTTCAAAGGGAACCGCTACTAATCCGTCGACCGCCTGGATTGTGATTTTCTTAGGTGCCATGCATGGTAGTGAGCAGAAGTTTAGTGTCAATTCCTTGAACACCGAGTTTTCTCAGCGAATCTTCTTTAATGAATGTTCCACCACTCGCGCTGTCAAGGAGCGCGTAGACTCTAATCTGGTTATCCGGATTTGCCTTGTGGTACAGCCTAACAGGGACCAGTGGTTGCGACGCGAAACGACGTCTGTTTTCTCAGGCTAAGTTGAAATAAGACATATATACAAATAAACTTAATGATATAATTCGTATAAATAAAAAACAATTTACGAGGACAAACTAAAATCTGTTCAAAATTATATCAAATTGACCTGGAAAACAATAAATAATGATATACTTAATAGGGTAAAATGTAGGACTGCATTACCAGATAAATTTCCTTCATGGCAATCAAATGATTCAAATGAAATCGCAGGTAAATTTAATGACTTCGAATCATTTATCAATATTGGACCAAAACCTAGCAAGAAATCTTTAAACACTTAATGACTGGTCCCGTATGGACAGCCAGATGGTGCAACATTCAATATCGAATATCTTATTCACATTCAACAAACACAATCACATTCAAGATAATAACTTCATCAAATTCACAAGTACTTAATTATATTAAAAGAACATTCAACCGATTAAATTTATCAAATTCAACGAAGGTGAATTTATATCACATTCAACATTACAATTTTGATCAACAATAAAAATATTCTGTCAACAAATCCCTTGAACCCTATGGAGGGATGGGGATTGATACAACAATCTGAACTGAACTCAGATATTCAGAAAAATAAGCTAATATTATAGATTCAAAGATAGTATAACAAAATTATTATACGACATGGCATTTTAGAGTGCGAATACGCACAAAGACGAGAGCAAATATGAGACCGTATTACACGGGTCTCAGTCCCCCTGACCTCGCGCTACGGAAAACACTGTTGAAAGCCTATATTTTTGGAAAGAATTATGTCGTATAATAAACAATTTATTCAGCGGAAAGTTGTGTAATACGGCTGGGTATTTTTACTCGTCAGTGTTTATTTTTTCTCGCCTAAAGGCTCGAAAAAATAAAAACTGACTCGTAAAAAATACCCAGCCGTATTACACAACTTTCCGCTGAATAACCTCTATATATATATTGTTCAATAATGTAATATCTTGATCATTTGTTCATACCGTTAAATTTTTTTCAGCTAGTGTTCCACATTTATATTAAGCTAAGTTAATTATTTTAAGTAATTTAGAAAGTAAACATTAGTCAAAATTATTATATTTTCTAAGTTTTCATCAAAAAACCTGAAAGGGTATCTGAATTTCCTGAACCAATATATTGTAAGCATAAGATAATATATATATATATATATTGATTTAAAAAAATGAAAAAATAAAATGGGCGAATAAAGATTGATTGATTGATTGATCAGTTTAAAATTCCTAAAATGGGCGGAAATATAGCGGGGATGACCAAAAAACAAGAAAGTAACAGGAGGTCAGGCAAGGCATTTTTATTCATAAATTGTTCGTGTTTCGGCTGCCTCCAATAATTTTTTCGTTGAATTTCCATACAATAATTAACGATGCGCACAGCATGACCTGCCTGAGCCGGACTAATCCACCACAAGCAAATTTCGAGCGACCTTTCGATGGGTTTTTGAAAGTTTTGATTTTTTTTTCGTCTAAAACATCATAATTTTCGCAGTGGTCGAAGGGATATAAACGAAAGAAGACAATATAGGCATACCAGGCGCGGATCCAGGAAAAAAAAAAATCACCGGTTTATTAGAGTCTGAGCGCCGAATCTATGGAAGTCCGGAGGCATGTTCCTCCGCAAAAGTTTTTAGATTTTCACTCTCTAAAATGACATTTTGAGTCATTTGTAAAATTTGACCGATTTCCGTTAAAACGGCGGAACCGGTCTGGATCTACGCCTGCATACAGCATTCTACCATGGAGTACATGGGTTATAGAAATCCTCACTAAGAGTAAACAAAAAGTTGGAGGAATTTGGAGAGTGAATGAGTTGCATTATAAACTTTATGCACAATCATATGGAGGCTTATGGCGGATTCGGTTAAAAGAAAATACTATTCATTAGAAAAAACTAAATAAATATAATTAAATGAAGATGACATTATAAACATAAGTATTTTAAAGAAATACGAAATTTGTTTTCATCTCACTTAGTACATTGCTTACCCTGAACAAGTCCTTGAATGCAAAGATGGCTAAGCCCACCGCAACAAAAGTAAAGCATAATCGCGCCATAGTGTCTTAGAGAGCTTCTTCTTGCTATATATAAAATTCAAAAAGGCTTCCCCTTCTATAGCCAAGATAACAATTCATGTACCTGAGGTCACCGGAAATTTTGTCCACTCATAAAACATCTACGTAGTTCGAAAATAACGTGTTAAATTGGCCCTTAAAATATTTTAAGACACGACCCTGTTACTAAATCATATTGTTCAGGGCATTTATGCTTTGAATAAGAATTATTGATGAGTGAATGGTAGCGGTTGATTTAAACATTGAAAAATGTCAACTATCAGGGTGTAGTTTTCTATAGTAAATCAAATACTATTTTCCTACACAATATTGATAATAATAATAATATTGAAAGGGGTATACTTAAACGGAGGATTCCTTACAAACTTGACACTGTCAGTCAGTGTTGAAAGAATCCCAGCGCCGAAATGTATAAATACTAGGAAAATTAAATTTGCCTTATTTTGCTGTTATAATTGTATTACCCACTATTACCTGTCGATATTTCGTATGTATATATATTCAATTTACTCTTTTCTCTTGGATGCAAAAGAAAAGTGAACCTGTAGATATCGTGGAAATTGGGGCGAGTCACACCAGTTTTTCCTGTTTAGAAACTATTATTTTCTATGCGCGGCTATAATTTTATGAATAAGTTCATCGCATCGTGACCAGCACGTGTATCGAAATGATTCAGGTCAAAAGATGTTGGTGGTAATTGTGAGATCAGCGTAAAGCATATCCAGCGCTGAGATCTTCTCCAGAAAAGATGCACTGCCGATAAATAGTTAAAATAAAATATAATAACTATTAATGTGGTGGAGATCCTGTTATCTTCTAGAATGCTTGAGTTATAGCCTAAGATTGTCAGAGGGATCTTTTCAATCTCATCTTCCAAAATTGAAAATACGGTAAATAACTGTGACCGTGGTATTGAAAACTTACAGATCTCTTATAATTTCACAAATCGATTGTGTGCAAAGTTTGTACATCAAGCATGCAATGCTAAACTCAGTTGCATCGATACATTTTAGCTATCTGGAGCTCCATAATGCGCACAGATAAAACGTATGGAATAAGACATAATCGAATTATTTCTTTACTAACACAAAAAGGAAACGTCGGTTATTTGCATCGGCTGGACAAGTATAAGACGAATTGAGATAAGTGAATATCAGATAAAAAACGTCTTAGAAGTCGCTTTCATTTAAATGATACCTGCCATGAGCTATTCCATGAAGACAAAGGGATATGAAACCGTATCTGAAACTGTAAAGCACAATCGCGCCATCTTTAGTTGCGATATTAGAGAGCCTGTGCTAGAGATATGAAAACTGATGTTCCTCTCTCTACAAAATAATAAGTTTGGTCGCCAGGTATTTCACCGGCTCTGAACTATCTTAACCGTTTCTAAAAACGAAGCTCTTAGTGCACCCTTAAGGACTGTAGAGCGTTAACCTGTTACTGGTGAATTTGGTTCAGGGCAGAACGATGATAAGATTAATAATAATAATAAAATAATAAAAGCATTTATTTATACACGATAGGATTAAAGCAGCATAGCTGATGTGGTCGTGTCATACTAAAGTTAAAAAATTTAAAGTTAAAAAATTGCCTATCTACAAACTGAAAGAGGTGATGCACGGACGATTCATGGACTTGCTTGATTCTACATGACTTTGATTTGTTTTGTGTTAATGTGGGTAGTCAGTATGGAGACAATATAAAGCCATTTCAACACGTTTTGACTGATTGTGTCTCTTTCAAATTGCCGGTCTTAACCTCTTTCTCCTAAGGGGATAAAGATGCTCCACGAATATGGCACTACAGCTGTACGTTATGACTAATTTGCCGAAGCATTATTGAATTTTTTTTGGCGAATGAAGTAGCTATTTACTGAGATCGGAGAAAAAACTACGACTGACCTAACCTTCACTTCAAATATACCAATTACCGCAGTTTACTCACACGTAATTTTATTATCCATATTGAAACACGGAGCTACATGGGTTATACTGTCGGGTGGAGACCACCAATTGAGGGCGAAATCCAGTATCATGCAATAATTGGCAGAGGCGGCAGTTTTGAACACTGAAACGGTTAGGTATCCTCCAATATTTGCAATGTTAAAAGATCGCAATAAGTGCAAATAAGTAACTCTCTATTTTCATTCCATGAATTGATATCGAAATTATTTTGAAATCCTCCGTATTCACTAATGTACCTGTCTGGTGGAGAAAATCTTCACAAATGAAATCGCGAATATGTAAGTCAATATTGGCAGATTTTATTCAACGATAACTCAAGCTTGTGCATTTTAAGGAAAATACACGTTCAGAAAATAAGAACTGAAATTAAGAAAGCCGTCCGGACTGATATACCAAACTATTAAAGTATTGAAGTAATTATTTATAAGGCTAAAAAAATGTTTAAAAATACTTTACAAAAGAGGAAGGATTAAATAATCTTGAAGGTAAAATCTGAATTCTGTTCACAAATTGTATTTATCTTGTTAACCGAATAGCGTATTGCAATAGTCTTTCTTGTAATTTATGTTATCTATATTAAATTAACTGCAGTATAGGATCGTAAATTATATTGTATCCGTTTGATTTATGTGTAATTGTGTTAGAAGAGGTGAGGTTTAGATAGGATGTGTCGTCATCTTTATAATGATTATTTTTACCATTAACTACTACTCCACAAAATCGAACGTTCGCCAACAGCAATCTCTCTACGACGGCCTTCTTAATTTTTCAGCCAATTTCTCCTTCCTTAGGCCGTCGATCCATACATTTGCTTTGTTCAGTGAAACATTCATTTAATTGTCACCTCACAACGGTTACGACCAGCCCTAGAAGACAGGTCGCCGTATCTCCCCAAAATAGCTCATCATTTTAACACGCAATACATTATTTTTAAATTTTACATGTGAGATATACATCTTATTAACCGGGCACGAGGGCCGTACTGGGAGAATATCGCGCTCGCATGCGCGCCGTACTGTCCCGAGGTAGCGAGAGTTAATAGAAAGTTTATTTTATGGCTCTCCCTAACATTTTACTCTCCCGCGCTGTCGCCCGAGCTTTGCCAGCGGGAATTGACATCGCTCATAACACCCGTGGCATTACGGGAAAATCCGACCCGCGAGTATTAGCAAGCGCGCGTTATATGTTTACAATCATATAATAATGTCCAATAATAAATCGACATGTTTAACAGCCATTTACAAAAAAGAAAAGATAAACCTTCCAACTGTTGAAAGTTCAGGAATTATACAATTTAGGCCTGAAATAGAAACCTTGATAATAGATAAATCAGAAATGTCCATAATAAACAATGCATGCGATTCTTTTATCCCCGAAACTATGAGCTAATTTTAAGGCCAGTAATTGCATCTTCCGCTAAAATCTCCCCTCGTTAACACAGAGGATTTACTGCCTTTAGCTCAATGTTTGCAGTGATTGTCGTGATTGATATAAATGCAGAATCTAGACAAAGGTTGCGGGTTAATCGTAGTTTTTCTGTGCTATCATGGTCAGTAAAACCGAGCTTTACTCTAATTCGTCGATAATTCTTACTCAACGCCTAGTAAGTCAAGGGAGAGCATATTTCTGCTCTGCATGCACGAACCGTATCAACCTGTAACAGGTTCAACATATCTTAGAATGCTGTATCGATCAGCTAATAATCTATATAAGAAATTAAATGCGTACCTCATTTAACAGTAGGCGAAATCTCTTGTGCCCACATCCATTTTGCCTTGGCTGAACGTTGGTAGAGATACATTATCAAGTTTCTAGCACAAGCTCTCTAAGAGACCGCAGGAGACTATGGCGTCTTGGTGCTTAACAGTTGCTGTGGGTTTCATCTTCTTTTGTATTCAAGGACTTCCAACTCATGGTAAGCGATACTGAGATATAAATATGTTTCTAATTTATTTTTGTAAGCAAACTTTATGATGTGTAGTCTTCTCCATTTGATTACAAATTAGTCATACTAAAGGACAAAAAAAGAAAAATAGAGTTCAATTTCACGTCCAAAACCAATGCTTACCGTACGGATTTATTTTGTCCCAGTGTCCAGTTGATGGGAGGATACGATTCTCCAAAAGGTCGATTGTCGCCCCATTCAGCCATATTCATACGTAACAGTTTTCTTTGATCATTCTGTTATATGAATAAAATAATTTGGAAATACGTTTACTAACATAATTGCTTAGTTTTTCAGGCAATTAATTTCTAAGCTAATTCAACAATGTATCATGATTATAATTTGTTGTAGGAAAAGCGGTAACTAAACGCACTGCAAGTGACATACCTCCAGGTAAGAATTACGCGAGATTCTCATTGTGATGTTGTTAGTGAATACGTGGACTCGATCGACGCGGTCATCCACTTCCATTCATTAGCTACCTCAAAATACTTTTGAATATCTTTTCAAAAATCCCTAAATTAATAACTGAAGCTCTTACATATATAAACTGACCTGCTTTCTTCAGTTACTGGTCCAGAAAGGCTACAACGTGCGTTCAGCTGCAAACAAAAAATCAGCTTCGGAATCCGATGGTGGACGGAGTTTAGTTGCAGCCCTCTATTGCTTCGGAGCGATTTTTCCCGGTTTTCAAAAATTGCTCTTCTTCAGTTGACGCTATTTTAAAACGCTCGCGTAAACTTAAAAAAAAAAACTATATATGTGCGCTTACGCTATTTTTTTTTAACTTATTTTTATTTGGCGTTTTAAAATATTTGTAGAGCGCTATTGACCATGTAGGGCTGACGCTATTTTCACCGCGCTAGGCGGTGAATATAGGATTTCGAGGCGTGGTTGCTAAGCTAAGCCACATTTCTTGTGCCGGCAAGTAAAGATGGCGACTCAACACTCCACGTTCGGATATTCAAAGCATTGGGAATTTAGGTAAATGACTACCAAGACGTTTGGACGGAAAACCTTTTCAAGAAATGATTTTAACCCATTTAAAACTTGTCAAAAACAAAGGTTTTGGTGTGGTCAACCGTGTTTGTGTCGGATGGAGGGACATAAATGTGCTTCTCTTCAGACCCAAAGCTACTTATTTCAGGAAGATAACTACAGCTGCTCATGAAATCAGCAAATATTAAAGAAAGGTACCTGGTGAATGTCTTTTTCGTAGAGTTCTTTTGTGTATTTCAGACTGCTTAATTTGATATGTAAACGATGTAACTACGGTAATATGGCGAGAACTTGCGTGTGTTGTTTTTCATGTTTCAGCTCGTAATTTGTAGTTCTTTATATTCACCTTAGTAAATTAGACTAAAGCAATTGTTCGCCTCAGGCTCAGTGAGTATTGGTGAATATTTACCTCGACTTCGTCTCGGTAAATATTAACTGAGCCTGAGCCAAATAATTGTTAAATATATAAAACCATAGATATTAGAAGGTTCAAGAGCCGAGGTAAACATCAGCCAAAATATAAAAAAAAAAATCAGGCAGAAAATGACATGCTTTTACTTGTTTTAGGGGAAGATGGCTTCATTGTGAAGTTAGATACATTTTCTGGTCGTCCCGATCCACAGTGGACAATTCGGAAGGATAACCCAAACTACAGTGAAAATAAAAGTCTTTTTGACAATGACAGTACAAAAAAATACAAGCTAATAAACGCGCCTTCGAAGCTTGGTTATCAGGGATTTGTAGTGCAGGAGGTAAAAAAGGGAATCAACAAAAACAAGAAACTGATTGTTGGTCAAGAAACACCAGAAACAAAGGAGTTACAGTTACTATTACTCCGTACCATACCTGAAGGAACTCATGTATCGACAGAGGTCAAAAGCAATGCTGAGGAAGAAATCCGAAGTGGAAAAGTCTCAGCAAATGTGAAAACAACGACGAAACGCTTCGCACCATGGTATCGTCCTAATGAATGGAACGATGAAGCCTACGTCGAAAAAACAACTGCTACAACTACGCAAGTACCATCAAGACTGATACCTTTGCACAGCCTGGCACAGGTTCAGGAAAACCCGTTAACGGACGACTATACTGGCGAGACCGTGAAAAAGGCCGCAGAGGCTGATGGTTGTACATTTAAGACAGCCAAAAAACATATGTGCCCCCCTACTGGAGACGAACACCTGGCCGCGCTGTTTTTTTTTCACAGGTTGGTACATTAATTATATATTTTGTCTATTTTACAATGTCCCTGCTTGTATTTAGATTCATTCTAGTAATGGAGTCCTAATCTAAGGGTGCACGTCTTTGGAAAAATCCAAATCCGGATTAGAGAATCCACAAACGGATGTTGTGTTTCTTTATTACATCAAGTCCGCCATTTGTAATCATGATCAACATGGTAAGTTTTCAGGGACGTATTTTTGTACATGTGTCGATTAAAGGCCCGATCAAACGGTCACAACATTTGTCCGCACAACATGGTCCAACATTTGTTGTTGTGACCATGTACCGTGCGTACGGTCAAACGGTCACAACAACCTCACAATATTTCAAGAACAAAATAAACATTCATATCTCCGGTCTCTGATTGAAGGAAATTTTCGGGGAATGGTTCGTAACACAAAATGGCTGGTTGGAGATAGGAAATTGATCTTCTAGTGATCAACTCCGTATCTCTGAGTAAACACTCGAAAATCGATTCGATATTTCCGCCCACCCATGTCAGTGATTCTTTAAGCATGCGTTTGAGATAGCCACGCTTTAAAACGAATGGACGACAATGGCTTATTCGTAGCAACATTGCAAACATTATAGCTCAATAATACAGGATGATAACAAAGGAAAATACTCTAATTATTTTCCCGCACAGGTAAATCAGGTATATGGTGGGACAAAGATTATCACTGGTACCGTTTGGATAACAACGGATACTGGTCTCACAAACCTGGAGAAAATCCGGCCACTGACCGTGATGCCAAAAAAAACAGGATCCGTGATCCGAGAGAAGCTGTCCAAGCACAAAAATACCCTTATAAGTTTGTTTGTTTCATGACCATTAATAGGAAGACCATTAAAGTTCGATGATAATTATAACCAAATTAACCTCGAATTGCGAGGTTAATATTACATAATTTGCTGTTGTAGAGCAAATTGAAAAAATTGTAAGCAGAAATAGCCCTGTATCCAATGAGAAAAATAAATGGACTATTTGTAATCACTTTGAGTTGCAAAGTTTGATGTGCATTAGGTTAATTTTCAGTTACGACTGTCCCTTCATCCCTCGAGTGCGTCTTCGTTCTGCCAACAATTATTTCACTCAGCAGTTGTATATTTAACAATTATTCCATGAGCCCGCCCGCGTTGGATACGAGATGATAGAAAGCCAACGAGCGCGAAGCGCGAGTTGGCTCCGGGGGGGGGGGGGGGGGTACTCCCTGTAATGGACTATACGAGGAGGAACCGCCCGAAAGGGGTCCTTTTTTAGGCTCGAGGTATGTGAAAGGGTAGGTGTAACCGTCGATAAATAAACTGTTCCGTAAAGATGAATGACACTCGGCTAAATCAAACTCAATGTACCTTTACTTGCCATAATATCCGTAACTTTCACCACTTTGTTTACATTGTCCACTTTTGACCGTAACCGTAACTTTAGGACTTTAAAAAACTGTAGTTGAAGAACCGATAACCGTACAAAATATCGAAAAACCGAGGCGAAAACTAGCTTTCGAACCGCCGAGTTTCGACCTTGTTCGGAACAGTAGCTATTCCGAGAGAAACTGGCGCCTAGTGCGCAGTGATGCGCGGAAACTAATGCGCTAGCATTTACATGGCTCCTCTAAAATGTTCATCATTTTAAAACAAAACAGTTCTTTTCCTTATACAATTAAGTGTCCTTAGTCTCCTTAAATCTAATTAGTGTTCAGTTAATCTACTTAGTGTTCATCCTTCTGCTGTGTCATCCCGTGGCTCTCCTGGCTCCTCTGGCTCCTCTGGCTCCTCGTCGGGACTTCCCGGTCTTCCTTCTGACGACTCCACTAACAGAACAAGTTTGTTGATGGGCCGCTTCAATACTGATCCACTTGAGGATTGGATCGTTACTGATCTGACTTGACCTTGATCATCCTGATGAGCATCGAGGACTTTGGCCATGGACCACTTGCTTCTGCAGGTGTTGTTGTCTTTCAGCAAAACAACATCACCTTCGGTGAAATTTCTTCTCTTCTGTGTCCACTTCTGTCTCACTTGTAGACTCTGTAAGTACTCCTTGCTCCATCGCTTCCAGAATTCATTTGAAATGTGCTGAACACGTCTCCAACGTCGTTTGGAATATACATCTTCTCTTTGGAACTTTCCAGGCGGAGGTAGAATAAGCTTTGACTTGCCAGTTAGAAGTGTATTTGGGGTAAGCGGTAGCGGAGAAAGTGGGTCGCTCAAGCTTTCAACGGTAAGAGGGCGACTGTTTACAACCGCTTCAGCCTCGCACATCATGGTTCTCAGTGATTCGTCGTCCAGACTGTGGCCGTGTTCTCTCATGAGCGCTGCCATGATGTTTCGGACAGACCTTATCTGTCTTTCCCATACTCCACCAAAGTTGCTTGCAGCAGCGGGATTCCTAACCCAGTCGATGTTGTTCTTTAGAAGCTCTGCCTTAATCTGATCATCGTCCATTTCTTGGAGCGCCTTCTTCAACTCGTTTTCGGCTCCTACGAAGTTAGTTCCTTGGTCGCTGCGGAGTTCTCTTATGGGCCCTCTTCGGCTGATAAACCGCCGTAACGCTTGCAAGAAGGAATCCGTTTCCATGAAGTGTGCTACTTCAACGTGGATGGCGCGACTGGCCATGCATGTGAATAAGGCTCCATACCTTTTGACTTCTTTTCCTGCCGTCTTTAATGTACCACGGACCAAAATAGTCCACAGCGCAGTACGTGAATGGTGGCATGGGTTCAAGGCGTGATTTTGGAAGATTGGCCATTTTCTGCTCTCCAGCAGTTCCGCGGAGGTAACGACACCTGACAAACTTGGATATAAAATGTCGGACTGTTGCATTGCCATTGATGATCCAGTAACCGCTTGCACGTAGCTCATTCAAGGTAATACCTCTCGCACTATGCTGAGTTTTCTCATGTGCATGGCTGATGATCAGCTTTGTGATGTGGCCAGCTTTCGGCAAGATGACAGGATTCTTAAGTGTGTCTGCGAGGTTAGCTTTCTTTATCCGTCCTCCAACTCTTAGCACTCCACTGGAATCCAAGAATGGATCAAGCATACGTAGACTGCTGGCTTTCTTTGAAGTGTTCTTCCTTTCCTTATCGTACTGACGATGTTCACATTTGGTTTGAGATTGGAGGTCTTTCAAAACCTTGATTTATTTCTCAAAGGCATCTGCTTGCACTAACTTGATGACTTCTACTTCGGCTTGTCCCAAATCAACCACCATGATGGGTGGATTACCTTCGCGACTCTGTCCATCGATCTGAAGGGTTTATTAACTGGAGAATTCTTGACGGCCTTGTTGATGCTCATCTTCAGTCGCTGTTTGTATCTCATGCAGATAGCAATTGCAGCCTTTAATCTTTGCCAGTTAGAGAATCTTTCTAATCTGCTCTGCATGCCTTTCTTCTCTTCCACCATTGTGGCATTGGTGATGACCTTTCGGACATCTGGACTGTCGGGGTCAACATTATCTTCATAGGATCCTTGTTGGGGCCAATGCTCTTTGGCATGCCATAAGAAGTCTGGGCCTTTGATCCATTGTGATTTCTGTAAGAAATCCTTTGCGTTCAGACCTCTCGATCCTTCATCTGCTGGGTTGGATGCAGAATCTACATGTCTCCATTGTGTCGATGAAGTATGATCTTATATAAGTTGTACTCTGTTTGCAACGTAAACATGAAATCTTCGGGACTCATTGTTGATGAATCCGAGAACCACTTTACTATCGGTCCAGTAGAACTCCTGAACTCCTTCATACTCTAACTCTTCCTTTAGCACATCAGCAACTCTTACTGAAATAGTGGCAGCGGCGAGTTCAAGTCTTGGAATACTTATTACTTTCCTTGGCGTCACACGAGCTTTGCCCATTACAAAGGAACAATGTACCTTATTGTTTTCGTCCACCAATCTAAGATACGAGCATTGCCCATATCCAGTTCGTGAAGCATCGGACATGTTGTGTAACTGCATTGAAACGATCTTTCCAAAGTTAGAAGGCTTGAAACTTCTTGGAACGTTTAGCTGTTCAAGGAGGGTTAGTTGACTTCTCCATTTTTCCCATCGTGCACGAACTTCACCTTCAACTGGTTCATCCCAGCTTCTTTCATGACAAATATCTTGCAGGATCTGCTTTCCAACCAGTATGACTGGTGCGATGAATCCTAGCGGATCATAGACCGAGCAAATAGTAGAGAGAATTCCTCTTCGGGTACACGGTTTATCTTTCAACTCTATCCTGAACTTGAATGCATCCGATTCAATACACCATTGTACGCCCAATGCTCTCTCTATTGGAAGCTTGTCTTGGCCTAAGTCGAGACCTTTGATTTCCTTTGCTCTGTCTTCGGGCGGTATTGACATCATCACTCTTCGACTGTTGCTGACAAACTTTGTGAGGTTGAATCCTCCCTTTGCACACATCTTCTTAACATCTTGTACAAGTTCCACAGCATCTTTCTCTGTTGGTACGGATTTCAATACATCATCAACATAAAAGTTTTTCTTTAGCTTCTCTGCAGCCTTTACACCAAACTCGTTTTCACCATCATCTGCAGTACGCTTCAGAGCGAAGTTGGAACACCCTGGTGAAGATCCGCCTCCGAAGAGATGAACCGTCATGCAGTATTCTTCCGGCTCCTTTGCTAACTCTCCGTTGGGCCACCACAGAAAGCGAAGGAAATCCTGATCCACTTCCTTTACTTTAACCTGGTAGAACATCTTTTCTATGTCCCCCATGAAGGCAACACGCTCTTCCCTGAATCTTGTTAACACACCAATTAGCTTGCTTGTTAGGTCAGGGCCCTGTAGCAGATGACCGTTGAGTGATTCATCCTGGTAACGAGCTGAACAGTCGAATACCACACGGATGCTACTTGGCTTGTTTGGGTGGTACACGCCGTGATGAGGTAAATACCACACTTTACCCTTCTGTGTTTCTAACTTCTCAGTGTCTACTTTGCGGGCGTATCCTTTATCTATTATGTCTGACATAAAACTAACATAATCAGCACAGTACTTGTGATCTGCTTGAAGTCTCTTCTTTAACCCATGGAGACGATGTACTGCTTGAGGTCTGTTATTTGGAAGTACGACGTTCTCTTCTCTGAATGGCAGAGGCATCTCGTAATGCAAGTCTTCATGGTGACAAATTCCATCTTCCGCTTTCTTTAGGAACTGTCGGTCTTCTCGAGATAAAGCGATTCCGTTTTCCCTTTCGGAAAAGTCCAACTCAAGCATTCGTTCGACCACTTGAGGTGATATCTGCTCTTTCACTCCTCTCTCAGCAACAATGTATCCCTTCAATTCATTGTCCGTAGTACTCTTTCGAATTTGGATTCTGTTACAATGCACTGCACCATTGCTTTCGTGACTCACAGGACCGTTGATGTACCATCCAAGTAGTGATCGTACAGCATAAGGATCATTCTCTTTTCCGTGAATTACATCCCTGGGTCGTATTGCACTGGGGCAGTTAAGTCCGATGAGAAGTCTTATTTCTACATCGTCCATGTACGGTGGTATCTGTTTGATGATTCTTTCTAAGTGAGGCCATTCTTGTAATCTTTCAGGTCGAGGAATTTCATCACGATCTGCTGGAATCTGCTGCCTGACATATGTTCTGGGCATGTCTATACGTACATCGTTCTCTTCAAAGGGAACCGCTACTAATCCGTCGACCGCCTGGGTTGTGATTTCTTGGGTGCCATGCATGGTAGTGAGCAGAAGTTTAGTGTCAATTCCTTGAACACCGAGTTTTCTCAGCGAATCTTCTTTAATGAATGTTCCACCACTCGCGCTGTCAAGGAGCGCGTAGACTCTAATCTGGTTATCCGGATTTGCCTTGTGGTACAGCCTAACAGGGACTATACCCATGTTGATAGGGACATCACCAGCCTCTGTCACATTACAAATGGCGTTACACACGTTGATGGGTTGTCTTCCATCTTTCCTTTCGTTAATCTCTGACACTTTGCCTTCATCTTCCTGAACTTGGGTTTTCCTTTCTTCATGTTTCCAACTGTGATCATGAAGTGATGTGGGGTGATTCTTGTTGCAAGTCTGACACCATTTTCTGTTCTTGCAGAACTTGGCGATGTGCTCAGAGCTGTAGCAACCAAAACATAAACCTTTCTCTTTAACAAAGTTCCTTCGCTCTATTAAGGGTTTCTTCAGAAACTCAGCACATTCGTCCAGATCATGTGCTTTGGAACATAAAGTGCAGCTGCGGGAACGAGGGCCTTTCATACCATCCTCGGGTTTCGTGACCTTTGAGGCAAAGTTTGAACCTTTTTCTCTCTTGAATCTTTGATTTCCTGGTTTGCGGTACTCGTCCCTTGCATCTTTCGGTCTGCTGATCATCTCTTCTGAGTAGATTGGATCTGTAGCCAAATCAGCTTGCTCTGACACAAATTGGCAAAAGTCACTGAAATTAGCCATTTGCTCTTTGGTACTTCTTATCCTTTGAACTCTTTCAGTCCACTTACTACGAAGATGTCTGGGTAACTTCTCCCATAACTGGCGCAGAACATTAGCAGTGTTCAAATCGTTCATGTATGCCATGCCTGTCATAGCATTCCTTGCTTGCTCAAGAGCAATAGAAAACTCCTGCACGCCTGCTCCATCGTTTGGCTTCACAGAGGGCCAGTTCGATATTTTGGAGATGTACGCATTTGCAATCTTGTAGGGGTCTCCAAAATGTTTCTTCAGTAGTCGTCTAGCTTCTGTGTAAGAATTTTCACTTTTCATCTGCAGACAGCCCTTGATCAGTTCCTTTGCTTTGCCACTGGTGTATTGATCTAGAAAATACAACCGCTCAGTAGAATTCTCAACGTTAGATTCTATGAGAGTCTCAAAGGCTGTTATGAATGCTGGATATGCCATGACGTCTCCGGAGAATGTAGGTGGCTTATGAGAGGGCAATTGGCTTCTGGCTTGCTGTGTAACAATCATCTCTGACAGTTCTGTTTGTTTCCTTTGGACATTCAGAAACTCTTGATATGTTCTTTCGTTTACAACAGAACTTGAATCCTTTCCAGACATAAATGCACTTTCCTGCTGGTTGCTATGTGGTTGCTTAGCAACAGGGGGAATTACAGACTCCTTTACTTGAGCAAATGAATTTCCAGGAATGAAGGGTTGAGCACCTGGATCCATGCTAGTAGTTGCAAAGACAGCACTTGTTGAGATGGGTATGGTTGAAGGGGTGGGGGTAACCATAGAAACTGTACTGACAGTATTGACAACAGCTGGGCTTTGTGGTTTTGCATTACTTGTAGATGCAACTGATAATGTTACTTGATCACAGGCTTGAAATGAAATGGGAGTTGAGGTGTATTTAACTTTCATGATTTCCAGATCATCATCTATGCCATCTGTGTTTTGTGCTTTATCGTACTGCTCGTATATCTTTTCTTCTAGCTTAGCTTGTGCAATTTCTTGCCGAAGGTCAAGCTCTTCAGCAGCCATCCTTAATGCTTGCTTTTCCTTTAAAAATGCTGCCTTAACCTCTAATGCAGCAGCCTTAGCCTTAGCTTCTATTAACCGTGACTTTGAAGAGGATGAGGATGTGATAAAATGCCTGGAATGACGAGATGTTCGCGATTTTACTGAGCTTATTTCATCATCAGCACGATGCTTCTTTGCTTGGCTTAGGAATTCGATTATACTTTGCTTGAGCATAAACACTTCTTTATCATGAATATCAAACCATTCTTTAGCCAATTTAATTTCATCATCGTCACTCAAAGCATTGACATACTGCTCGTGTGCTTCGTGTAACTTTGTAAACAGCTGATCTAACTCCTGTGATTCTACTCTCATTGGTTCAACATTCTTTAAACTTGATAACAATGGTCGCATTTTGTTCATTTGTTTAGTTAAATTCGACAAGGCATTTCTTCGATTATCCTTAAATCTTTGAACTTCAAATTCCCTACCCTTTTCTGTGGGAATTCTTTTTCTGATGCCAGCTCCAACCAAACTGCATTCCTCATGTTTTCCGAGCCTTCGGAGCCTTCGAGATTGACAATGCCGTTCAGCGGTGATATCGCACGTGGCGAGTCGATCGCCGCGAGTTCCTGTAGATCTTCCATTTCAAATGCACTCGAAGTACCTTCCTTCCGTTGATCCTCCTCGAATGTAACACTCTTTCGCTGTAAATCGCTGTTCATAACCAATGTTTACCATTCGCTAAGGTCGAACTGTAACCGTCGATAAATAAACTGTTCCGTAAAGATGAATGACACTCGGCTAAATCAAACTCAATGTACCTTTACTTGCCATAATATCCGTAACTTTCACCACTTTGTTTACATTGTCCACCTTTGACCGTAACCGTAACTTTAGGACTTGCAAAACTGTAGTTGAAGAACCGATAACCGTACAAATATCGAAAAACCGAGGCGAAAACTAGCTTTCGAGCCGCCGAGTTTCGACCTTGTTCGGAACAGTAGCTATTCCGAGAGAAACTGGCGCCTAGTGCGCAGTGATGCGCGGAAACTAATGCGCTAGCATTTACAGTAGGGATTTCAAGAGTTGAAGTATATGAAAGGGTAGGGATTTCACGAGTTGAAGTATATGAAAGGGTAGGGATTTCACGAGTAAATGATATTATTGTTTAGTTAACATCTCTACTGGTAATGCTTGATGATTTCTGGTGATATATATTGTTCATTAAGTTCATTACAAGGGTATAGAAAAGGGATGCAGTGCTTCTACTGTAGGTATGTGAAAGGGGTACCATTTTCATAATTTCTATGGAAGGTATATGAAAGGGGTACCATTTTCTATGGAAGGTATATGAAAGGGGTACCTTTTCTGTCAAAAATGGTATATGAAAGGGTAAGGAGTTGGACCTCTGGGCGGAGCCTCCCGTATAAAACTTTTTTGAGTACCGGATCTTCTCGTAAATTGTTTCAGGCTTCCTTTACCGGTATAAAAATAGTTCTCGTTCAGTTACAAGCATTTCCCATTAAATATTTCGTTCTAAACTTTGCTGCATTTTCTAGCAGTTTTTTTACTTCGTCTTCAGTCAATTCTGCCGTGAAACAATTTTCTCCGGCGGCCATTGTTCCTTGGAGAGAGAAAAAATTCAGCTCTCTTTCTAGCCGACGCGTTCATGGTATAATTAACAAATAGATTATATTTGGCCGTGCGTCTGTACTCTAATAGAGTACAGATGACGTCAAAACGTGACAAGAACAACTAAAGTGGCCCACGAGACGCAGTCGAGTGGGTCACTGTTGTTCTTGTCACGTTTTGACGTCTTCTGTACTCTATTAGAGTACAGACCCACGGCCAAATAGAATCTATTCGTTTTATATCATTTTGGAGATATTCGCTTCGGATTTTCACTTGAATGTACGCTAAATAAGCCGATAAAAATTATGTCAACAAACATCGAGTTTAGGCCAGAGTGTTTTCATGCACTCAAATAAAACTTTGTGAAAACTAAACGGCTTAAAATAAACTACTGCTCAACTCAGCAAATGTTTCGAAAAACAAATATTTAGAGACTAACCAGATATGAGGAAAAACAATCTGAATTATTCCAGTCCAAATCCCGTTGCAAGTCGCTTCACGGCGAGCGATAATCCCGCTAAATTTCTCGGATTCTGTTCACAATGATCTAAAAGTCCATCATATTTTCCTCCAAGTTCTAGCCAAGCTTGAACAGCTGATTTAAAATTCGTATTAATTGATCTACATTGAATTTCCAACGGAATATTTCCAGTTTGATGAAAAGTTTTCTCTGTTTTGAGACGGCGATGCGAAGAATTCGTGTTGTGGCAGGGCGCGCGTGTTTTCCGGCCACACGTGACGTCATTCGTCCGTCTGTACTCTAATAGAGGACGGTTCTAAACCAATCACAGCGCGAGTTTTACACAGTAAATTTAACAAATTGACGTCAGTTTTTAATGCGTCTGTCCTGTTATTGATCATGAATTGCGTCATAACATTGTCAAAGTAGCTGTGGATCCACGAGGCGAAGCCGAGTGGATCCGCAGACTACTTTGACAATGTTATGACGAAATTCATGATCAATAACAGGACAGACGCATTAAAAACTGACGTCCATTTGTTTTTTACAATAACAACAGGCCAAAACGATCAAGGGGAAACCAAGTAAAAGTGAACTGAAAACGATTCCGAGAATCACAGCTTCGTGAACTTCAAACTACGTAAAATAACTCGATAATAAATTTCTTAGACAGATTTTCTGAAACTAACCTTTATTCCATTTGGAAATTCTTGCAAACCCGCTGAAATATTCCCAAGTTCAGTCCATTCTTATCAGTTGTTTTGAAGTTACACGCGGCAAAATAAACGGATTCCATAATTTCCATTCCTGTCAACTTCATGCAACGATAAACTACAACAATATTGTTCTCTTTCGCTTTATCGTTGAATTGATTCTCAGTCTGCCGATTGAAAAGCAACCTGTGAACGACTTTTCATGATTTACTTCTCAAAGAACTCCTGTTTAGATGTAATTTTTCCACTTTATCGAACTGACAACACTGCCATTTTGGCGAAATTTTGAAGCTTTTCCGCGCGTGATTACGTCATTCATGTGTCTGTCCTCTTATTGACAATAAAAATTAGCCAATGGGCGCGCGAGAATTTTGACAGTTATTGTAAAATATATAATGGCTTATATCCCATGGCCTCTAAGCCAATCAAAACTCTAGAAATGCATTATCCAACGGTTCAGTTTTTAATAAAACTGTATAGTGTACGATACATTTATTTTTTTACTAGTTTTTCATCAAAAAATAGCTTGAGGTATCGTTTACCGTGGCATATTATTTACATGACAATACTGATTCTAAGACACTTGCAGCTGTTGTGGCGCATGACTTCAGCTACCCAGGAATGTGTTCCATTTGCGCAAACATTTGAGAAGGGCTTCAAATTCCCCCACGTTCATGGCAAAATAGTTTCGTCTAAAGGCCAAACCAAATTCCAGGACAGAGTGCACAAAACATACCTTATTTCAGACCAAAATAGTCAAAAGCTATTGAATGTCTGTGTTATCGCCTGAGAGGCCAAATATCTCATTTCCTCGTCATTTCCAAATTACTCAGCACGTGCTCAATGACATTTCTCACTCAATTCCTGCCCGTCATAGCAGTTTTTCCTTGTATTCAACCCAAACCGGCACAGTTTGCTACACAATAAAATAAATAAATATATATCACTATAAATCCTAAACTCTTTGTGAGAATCGCACAAAGTGGAAAAGGAAAATTTTTCAACCCCCTACCAAATTATGTGTTAAGGAAGGTGTTTGGAGATTCAAACGGAATTTCACCACTGAAACCAGCTAAGATGAGAAGCTATATTTCAAATTTAGCACAAAATTAAACCTTTCAAAGTCGCAACCGGAAAATTTTAAGACAATCTTCCATACTCTTGCGTAGTATCATGAAAGCATTTTTCGAGCAGAACTGTTCCCGGTTTTCTACAATTTCATTTCTCATGATAATCTAATTTTTGCATTCGATGGCAATTTATAATTTTCATTTTATGCGAAACCTTGACAAACCGTAAGCTAGCGTTCAGTTTCAATTCACGTCACAATATTAATAAACTTACGTGCCGAGAATTATTTTATGGACTAGCGGTCATCCGACACTGAGTTATTTCTTGAATTAAACTGAACGGAAGCTTTGTTCAGGAAGAAAAGAGAAACGAAAAGCAATGATTATAACCAAGGAATTGATTTGAGTCTAGACTAACAGTTAGTGCTAAATAGTCAAAACTATAGCTAAACACAAGAAAACAACATGGAATAAGTGTCTAATAGTATCTAATAGTGTAGTCACTATTTCATGGTTCAAGTAAAATCACTCTATTAATTAACTTGAGAGCGTGAAACTGACTTCCAACAACAAACTTAAACTATGTCGGTTTTAAGAAATGTAAACTCTTTAATTCCACAGCGTAGTTCTCTATTCACTTGACAAGGACAAGGGAGCAATATTCAGTAAAAGCTTCTTCGCATCGACCTTCGTTGCTGAAATTGAAATGTTTTCGCTTGGATAGCACATGTCTGCGTATATACACTACGATTCCGCCGGGTTTGCGAACAATTTCTCCCGCTCCCGGAACCATGCAATATTGGCTTGATTCATGTGTTTTTGTGGGTATTACAGTATTTTACAAATGTAAAGCAGTCTGGCAGTTTTAAAAAGCTAAGACAAAGAATCAAGTTTACATTTCAAAGAATCAAGTTTACACAGTTTCAAAGGATCAAGTTTGCGTTCAAAGAATCAAGTTGTTGTAACATCGTTAATTGATATTAATACGGACCTTCTGGGGTACGAGTACGAGAACGACTACGAGTACGACTTTGTACTTTCAAAACAATATTGTTCCCAGAGCCCTCGCTCTTCCCTTTGACTGACCAGTAGAAGTGTGGGTTCTGGCCGAAGATTGGCGTGACACATGATGATCTTGAGCATGAGCAATAGGTTTAAAAAGTCGTACTCGTACTCGTTCTCGTACTCGTATTCGTTCTCGTACTCGTTCTCGTACTCGTTCTCGTACTCGTACTCGTACTCGTATTCGTTCTCGTACTCGTTCTCGTACTCGTTCTCGTTCTCGTTCTCGTACTCGTATTCGTTCTCGTACTCGTTCTCGTATTCGTTCTCGTTCTCGTACTCGTTCTCGTACTCGTATTCGTTCTCGTACTCGTTCTCGTACTCGTACTCGTACTCGTATTCGTTCTCGTACTCGTTCTCGTACTCGTTCTCGTTCTCGTATTCGTTCTCGTACTCGTATTCGTTCTCGTATTCGTTCTCGTATTCGTTCTCGTACTCGTACTCGTTCTCGTACTCGTATTCGTTCTCGTACTCGTACTCGTTCTCGTACTCGTTCTCGTTCTCGTACTCGTTCTCGTACTCGTTTCTCGTACTCGTTCTCGTACTCGTTCTCGTTCTCGTTCTCGTACTCGTACTCGTTCTCGTACTCGTACTCGTACTCGTTCTCGTATTCGTTCTCGTACTCGTACTCGTTCTCGTACTCGTTCTCGTACTCGTTCTCGTACTCGTTCTCGTACTCGTTCTCGTACTCGTATTCGTTCTCGTACTCGTATTCGTTCTCGTACTCGTTCTCGTTCTCGTACTCGTTCTCGTACTCGTTCTCGTACTCGTTCTCGTATTCGTTCTCGTACTCGTTCTCGTATTCGTTCTCGTTCTCGTTCTCGTACTCGTACTCGTTCTCGTATTCGTTCTCGTACTCGTTCTCGTACTCGTACTCGTATTCGTTCTCGTACTCGTTCTCGTACTCGTACTCGTATTCGTTCTCGTACTCGTTCTCGTATTCGTTCTCGTTCTCGTACTCGTACTCGTACTCGTACTCGTTCTCGTACTCGTTCTCGTACTCGTTCTCGTACTCGTTCTCGTACTCGTTCTCGTACTCGTTCTCGTTCTCGTACTCGTTCTCGTACTCGTTCTCGTACTCGTTCTCGTACTCGTACTCGTATTCGTTCTCGTACTCGTTCTCGTTCTCGTACTCGTTCTCGTACTCGTTCTCGTATTCGTTCTCGTACTCGTACTCGTTCTCGTACTCGTTCTCGTACTCGTTCTCATACTCGTACTCGTATTCGTTCTCGTACTCGTTCTCGTATTCGTTCTCGTTCTCGTACTCGTTCTCGTACTCGTTCTCGTACTCGTTCTCGTACTCGTTCTCGTACTCGTTCTCGTACTCGTTCTCGTATTCGTTCTCGTTCTCGTACTCGTTCTCGTACTCGTTCTCGTACTCGTTCTCGTACTCGTTCTCGTACTCGTACTCGTATTCGTTCTCGTTCTCGTTCTCGTACTCGTTCTCGTACTCGTTCTCGTACTCGTACTCGTATTCGTTCTCGTACTCGTTCTCGTATTCGTTCTCGTTCTCGTACTCGTTCTCGTACTCGTTCTCGTACTCGTTCTCGTATTCGTTCTTGTACTCGTTCTCGCATTCTTTCTCGTACTCGTACTCGTACTCGTTCTCGTACTCGTTCTCGTACTCGTTCTCGTACTCGTTCTCGTACTCGTTCTCGTACTCGTTCTCGCACTCGTTCTCGTACTCGTTCTCGTACTCGTTCTCGTACTCGTTCTCGTACTCGTTCTCGTACTCGTTCTCGTACTCGTTCTCGTACTCGTACCCGAATAATAGGGACCTTCAGATCCGACTACGACTACGACTACGAGATTTCCACTGTGCACGCTATGCGCATGCTCAAGAGCGCGAGCGTGTCACGTAAACTCGTTGTGTCTGGAAAATCTCGTTGCCGTTCTACGAGATTGTTGACAAATCTCGTTGCCGGAGTACGAGTTGACTACAAGTGCAAAAGGTTAGTGTTTATAACTGTTTTTACAATCTTATAACGACTCACATGAGTAAGAATTATGCAAGAAACAGCCACAAAGAAAATTCGAGTTTTTAAGTGTAAGAAATTGCTTTTCAAAGCTTGAACCTTCGCGGCTTAAAATCTCAGTCTCGCAGACGTAGACCTAAAAACTTTTGACGTTTTCATTTGGGAGTAAACTTTTCGGACGAGTTTCTTGTTATTTCGGACAAAACTAGGAAATTCACCCTTTGACAACGTCTAAAATTTGTCACAAAAGCTGTCAGTCCAGTCCAGATTTTGTTGAAGCGTTTGTCCACCTTATTGCTTATATGATATGAGCTTGTCTACAAATGGAATAATTAAGCTAATACTCCTCTTTCTTTTTACATTCTCGTTAGAGGCTATTTAATCTTCTCTCACTTTGAAGTAAATTTTAAAAATTACGCCAGTTGCAGCATAAAAAAAATATATTTTTACGCACGATTTTTTCCGAGGATTTTAATTAAGCTTAAACCTACCATTTTTTTTTTTCAGTTTCACAACTACACAACTACACAGCAACATGGCAATTAGAGAGCTCTTTATTTGGAAAGAAGATCATGAGAAAATGCTTCTCAGAGAAGTAATAACCACCGAGCCATACCAGTTTAAATCTCACCAAAAAGAGAAAAGCCAGCTCAGAAGACCCAGATCACGTTCAACGACAACATTTCACCAGATAAAAAAAGGAAAAGCACAAGCATGGTTGATGTTGTCAAGGAGACCATGGAGTTGAAAAGAAGGCAACAGGAAAGCAATGATGAAATCAGGAAGAGAGAGTTGGACCTACGATCTACAGAGATGCAGCAGCAACAACGTTTCCAACAAAGTCTGTTGCAACAACAACAGCAAAGCCAACAGCAACAACAGGCATTGAACATGTCAATGATGGCTGCTCTTAGTGAGCTATTCAAAGTTATTAAGAAATAAGCCCCCAGGGGAGGTAACCCACTGGCCATGGGTAATCTTAGATTCTGAGCTTTCACATGTACAGTAATTATTTCATTAAACATTTTTTATTAATATGCATCCATGTTGGGGAATGCTGTACTTTCATTTGTACACTGTGTAAACATTTTCCAGCAATTTGCCAAGTATCTCTTTATGAATTATAAGGGAATTAGATAATTATTAGAATATTTATAAGATATTAACTGCTTTTCTAGCAGAGTCATAAATTGACATCATTCAAGTGACTTAAAAATTGTGCAATATTGAACCATGTACATGCATTCAAATAAAACAGTCCTGATGTCAGTGATGTTTGCATCCAATATTTGTTACTTTGAATTTTTGAGGGGTGGTGGGGTGTTAACTATTACAGAGAATTTCTGTACACACATCTCTACAAAAAAAGTCACAAATACAAACAAATAATGGTGGTGGCTGGGCAGATAACTCAAAATAATAATTGTTTCCATGTTCATGATTTATCTTGGATAACCCTGGGAAGCATGGGGAGGAGTAAAAGAGAGGGGGCTGATTAAAAAGTCAGCTGAAGTTCTGGAAAAGGGCTCATTTGAATTTTGCAAGACTTCATAAGAAAACAGAGCACAAGAATTATGTCATTCTGCATGCACATTTTATTAATAATACTATCTCTTGAATACTTCAGCACGAGAAACAAATAAACTGAAGCAAAATAAAATTACTCAATTCATCAAACTAACAATATTTAAAAACACTAAAACTGAAGAAATAAGGCTTTTTATTTGTTAGCTAAAAATTTTGCATCTTAATGGTATTTAAAAATGACAAACCAGAAGGTGAATATATTGATATAATAAGATTATGCACACAACAAAAAAAATTCTGAAACATGGCTATAATAGCCTGAGATTGGGTAAGAAAACTTGTGTAACATTTCATTATTCTATCACAAGATGTTATAAAATTTTGGTCAAATAATATGCACTCCGATTCAAGCTCATTATAACTCGATAAAACACACGCTCTACATCACGCACATGCTTTATTGAGTTATAATGTACTCTGCCTATGTCAAAGTTTGAGCGTGTGCAATTCCATGAGCAATTTATAAAGGAAATAGTAAACTTGCCCTTTGTGCATTGTTGAGTTATATAAACACTTGGGAATTTTTAAGAACACTCGCTACTCGCTATGCCTCGTGCTTCTCTAGGCACTTCTCTCGTGTTTTTAAAAATTCCCACTTGCTTATATAACTAAACAGTGCACTCGAGTGTGTTTACTATTCCCTTATAAATAGTGTGTGGTAGTCTGCTACAGCAGTTACTTGGAGCTGTCATTTAAATTTTGGCTTTGAACTCCCCAAGTATTAAATTTTCAAGTCATGCTGTCTTCTTTAAGGAAAATTTAAATCATTTTCCAATATCTGCATACACTAAATCCATTAATTACATAGCGGGCAAAATTACCGAATTCTGACTGGTTTAGGCAGAGGGCATTTTTAATTTCATTAATTTTGGTTTGCCCGGGGAAAAATTCCCCCAAAGATTGCCTGAGGACTTCCGAACAGTGCAAAGTTGACCTGAAGATTGTCGAAAATCACCCGAGGTGACCTCCGAAAGTTTTCGATATAGTACGTCTCCCAAAGACTGCAGAAGATTACCTGATGTCTTTATCACACTAATTTTGCCCTTCGTGTTATTTAATGAGTAATTGCACGATTCCTCGTAAAATTAAGGATTAATTTATCAATAATGAAGGGTCAAGTCGAAAACTATGCTAAGTGGGCAAACGTGCTTTGCCCACTTAGCATAGTTTTCAACTTGGCCCTTCAATTGTGTTTTCAGAATTTGCAAATAAATATTATTTTCCTCGCTGCTATCCGACTGGGCAATGTCTGCAAATTTCTGAAAACACACAAGATTAATTAATCCTTAATTTTACTCTGAGCCCCATGTGATTGCCTATACTAATCTTTAGGGAATACTTTTTGTAATTCTGGTTATATACCCTGCTTAACGCCACTGTTTATTAATAATATTACTGTTCAAGTCATGATTAAAATTATAGTTATCCATCACTGTTTTCTTAATTTACAGGCCCCACTGAAATTATAGATCTGGGTACTTTTTCAGCAATTTTCAGCTTGTGCAGACAGGGTACATGTATATAATTAATTGATTTGAATTTCAAATCAATTAATTTAATTATTAAATTAATTTCAATCATCGCATATCTGAAAATGCTATTATAGTCACTTAACAAGTTGAAAAATCCCTGATATATATGGGGTCTGTAAATAAATTACAAAACAATCAGGATTTACATGACTAATTAATGAACAAAAAAAATTTACTTTGAATCACACTCATGTTATCATTCCTATGTTTGAAAGTATTCCTCAATGGTTGGTGGATCTACATTAAAAAATGTGCTTGTTGTATTGCCATATAGACAAGCTAAAGCATTCCTTAGCAAGGCACTGGTGATGTACAATTTACCAACTGGACTTAAACCAATCTTAAGATTTCTCTTAAAGTCCATTAATGCAAAATAAGTTGTAATGTCACCAAAAACCCACTCAACTGCTGTTCTTACAGTGCTCATTGAGGAATTAAAATCTTGCTGTTCGGCTGTTAGTCGAGCATGACGGTATGGTGCCTGCAGATGTATCCTGAGGGGATATGCAGGATCACCATAGATGCATAATGGTTGTCCTGTTGGTGAATGTGCATGATGTTGCATCTCAGTCAGCAGGCCTGACATTCGAAGCATTGCTGCATCGTGCCGTCTACCTTCTGGATGGGAAAACAAAAATCAGTTAAAGCCAGCTAGCTAGCATATAGAAATATCAATAATAACAAAACGATAATATTTATGTTTACATAATTCATTGATTTATTTGCTTTGAGATCATTGGCTTAGGTAATCTGATGTAATCAATTATTAATGGCACAGATGTACTGTAACTCAAGAGGACACTCAACAATAACTATTGGTCGTCTAGCTAATAGCAATTAACTGATGTGTATATTGCCCCCCGTGTATACTCCGGGGGGGAAGTACTCCCATATATAGCCTATACGGGGATGTGCCGCCCAATAGGGTATGGGTTTTCGATTGACCTAGATTCATAAACAGGGTATGGGTTTTTGACTCGATGCTGTCAAAGACAGGGTACACAGGCGCCCTTGAACCTTCAGTTACCAGGAAATATTGGATTGGATCGACATAAGATAAGATAAGATAATTTATTTAACGTCCATAAACGTGTGGAGTGTTCGCCCAATATCCTGTGTTAAAAACGATCGACTTAAATTACAGTAAACAATTTACAAACACTAACTATCTTATTATTGCAATCCATAAGCTTGAAATAAATAATAAATAAATAAACATGATATAAAAAATAAAAATAAAAAAGTAAATAAAAAGTTACCAATCAAAGTAAACTAAAATATAAAACATTGATTATAATACGAAAAAATTCAAAATATCTCACCAACTGGGCCATAGAGGTTAGCTATCATTCCATTAGGTGCAACAACAGACTGGAATTTTAAGGCATGTACCCTTTTATGGCCATTGTACATTACTCTCTGATGTTCTCCTGGTCTGGCGATCGGCCTAACTGTGCCATCCACGAACCCCCAACAGTTGGACAACGCAGCTCCCTTATCGTAAATTGCATCTGCATATCTTTGCAAACAATCAGGCTGCAGCCACGGCTGGTTTAAGCTATGTAATAAATATCCGTGGTTACCATATACGTGGCACGACACCTCTGAAATTATTTCGCTCAGTTCGGGCACAGATCTCCCAAACCTGGGAATTAAGTCACTCAATCGACAAGGATATGCAAATCTCCTGAGGAGGATACACAGGCCTTCCATGCCAGCCGCTACCGTCCCATTGCTGCACACAAATGACTCAGGAATAGCCAAAGCGTTTGCTAACAGGGGCAATTCTGCTCGTCCGAAACGAAATTCAGCTTTGCATTCTTCGTCTGTCATACGAGTCAGGTCAAATCACTCGTACGACCAGTACGGAAAAGACGGATTCTTCTTGTTTAACGTTTCGTAAAGCATCACAAAATCGTCCTCGTCGAGAAAATCCTCCATAAACATGACTGACAGGGCACTCTGCATCGATGTTTTACTAAACATTTTTGATGTTACAAATATGAGGTACTCGTACAGGTAAAATTTCTGAAACTTAATAGGGACCTTAAGCAACCACGACGACGACGCCATGGAAAACGTCACTTCAAAAGTGAATTCACGTCCCTAAAACTATTTCGCGATTATTCCAACACGTTTAATTTGTCCAATGTGGCCAAACTGCCCCGGAGCTGAATTCGTAGCGACAGAGTTCAAGTCCAGATAGAGAAAGGACAATTCACCGACGTGTGTTCACGTTCTCCATAATACTTTGAATTTGGTCATTTCACGTTGTTGTTTTGCAGACGACGGCTAAGAAATGTACAAAGTTTGAAAACGCCCGTGCAGAGCTATTGTACTACTAATTAAACCTATTGTTTTGTGACGTTCTCGTCGTCGTCGCCGTCGTGGTTGCTTAAGGTCCCTATTTTGTTGCGAGCTGACGACGGCGACGTCAGCCTAGTACCCAGACCTCTCGCGTGCAAAAGTCGTACTCGTACTCGTAGTCGTAGTCGGATCTGAAGGTCCCTAATGATCTCCATCGTACACCGTACCTACGATCAAATTGTTGACATTCATTTGTTTTACATCAGTTCGTGTACAATCAATAACTTTCTTACTCATCTTGTCAAATTTCAATCCATTACGAACATTGGAAGTCCAGTTTTTTGGACTTTTATTTCTGAGAATTTACGGCCGCCATTACTTGACCTTGTTCCAAGGTTTGGTTGCGAATTAGAGAAAGTGACGTCAAAGTCTCAAAAATACCTCACAGGTTGAAATATATTGTATAAAAAATTGCACGAAGAACAAGTCCAAAGTTTTTGTTGCTCTTAATGCTATTTTTTATATTTATTATTATTATAATTTCAACTTGGCTTGCTTGTGGCTATAATTGGCTTGCTGTGATCTAAAATTGGTCGATCCAGCGATTTGATTGGTTCAAAGTGTTCTTATATTGTTCTAACATTGAAGTGAGAGCACTGTGCGTGATCTGATTTCTTATATACATTTTCTAAAATTGCTTTGATACACTCATATTTGCAGTCTAAATGAAAAATTAGGGACTTCTGGTGTAGACTTGACATCGGACAGTATTCTCTTTTGGCCGAAGAGCGAAGACACAGTTGTACTCGACTTGTGGGTCAAACTCGAACCACTCGTAATTTCTGTGTGAGGTTTTTGCTTCAGCAACCTTCTCAGCTGCCTTCATGGCCAAAGCCTCTTATAGGGGAAGGGCTCCAGGTATTCCTTGACGGGATGTTTGTTCACGGACAGTGGGGGACTCGTGGCTCAGTCTCACTAGACATACTGTTCACACAACCAATGCAGAGTGCCCCAGACCGTTCTCAAGAAGCCATCTGAAAGTCTTGCCCTTGACTCGGGGCGTCAGTCAACGCTTTCGGGGCCTGATATTGTATAGGTTCGGCCTGGTATTGGGGCCTTGTATGGGGGGCCTGGTATTGTGAAAACGTTCCAAATCCTGTTCAACCCGCAAGCGAGCAGAACTGCGTATGGCTTCGCTCTTTGGCCGGAGTTCTCTATCGCCACAGGCGATTACGAAGCGACTACGTATACGAAGTGAATATTGGTGAATATTCTCCGAGACGAAGTCGAGGGGAATATTCACCTATATTCACGAGCCTGAAGCGAATAATTGTTTTATAATATACAAATCCCAGGAAAAGGTCGAATTTCTCCGAGGAAAATAGAAAAAAAAAAACCAAAATGTTCCGCCATTTTTTGCCCGAGACAAAAAAATTATAACTCCTTCGCGGAATTTCCAAATAAGGTAGAGAGGGTATATTGCCTCTGAGACCATGAGCAGGGAACCGATCAAATTGCTAGAAAATGCATTATCCTATTGCCTATGGTTAGTATATTATAAAACACAATATAGAATCCCCGAGAAAAATACAGATTGATATGAGAAGCAATTAACTGATGATCAAAAGCTTGTTTGCGCGTGATCGACTGGGAGTCACGTGTGAGTGGAGCGCGCGATAGCATTCGCACACATAGGTGCGTGCGTGGGTACTCACGCGAGAAGATCGCGCCCTGCGTGTAGGCCCTTAAAAGTTGCACAAGGTTGCTCGCGGCACAAAAAGTTGCTCAAAAATCCAAAATTTGCTAAAAAGTTGCCAAGCACAATCTATAATGGACTCCTTGTGTGTTTAGTTTTGTTAACTGATCTGATCATAGGATTTTGTTGGATGTTCCACATGGCAAAATGCTTTCTAACCTTGGAGACAGAGCATTCGTGTCAGCCGCGCCCAAACTTTGGAACAGTCTGCCAAGCGAAATAAGCCATCTTAAATCTTTAACAGTTTTTAAACGTAATATTAAGACATTCCTTTTTAAACGTACTTTTAACTTGTAACTTCTATATTTTAGTTGTTATTTCTTAATATTTATCTACTAAAATGTTTGTAAATTTTGTATATATTATCATTTTCAATTTTTATCTTTTTATCCATGTAAAGCGCATTTGATCATTTAAATATGAAATGTGCGCTATATAAATTTTAATTATTATTATTATTATTATTAACTATTTCTTGCGAATTTTGTAGTTTAACTGTACGAAATCGCATTTTTAATCTAAAATACATGCACGAGTTTGATTTTAGCTGGAAGAATACGCTGTTTGAAGTCATTATGCCTCGGAATTGCTCTTCTCAAAATGATTGCACAAATCGGCAGCTGCCACAAAATAAGTCATATAGTTGTGGGAAAAATGAAAAAAATTGGAACGCTTCACGAATTTGCGTGTCATCCTTGCGCAAAACTCCCCAATGTTAGAGCAATTTAAGCACAATTTAAGCCCACCTTGAACCAACGAAATCACTGGATTCACCAATTTAATCACAATTTAAGCACGATTTGAACCAATCACAGGCGCGATTGTGTGCTTACATTGAGCAAGCAAGATGTCGATGTAAGGATAAACTTGGGGCCAAAAAATGCCGGTGAACTGTGTCTTTTCGTAGGTATAATGCTATGATACGAGGCGGGAAGATTGGCTGACATTTTTGCGCAGGGGGCCATGCTAATCTTCTCTGTATCGTTCCAATTTTAGTATATGCGCTGCCGTTAGGCGAGCACGACTATAGCATGGTTTAACAGAATACTGTGGGATATATTCCTGCTTCCGGGAAAATGAACGTTTGACGCATGCGTCTGAATGAATCGAATACCTCAGCAATAAAGCCTAAATTTTTAATTATGTCTTCCAAATGTTCTTAATCTTGTTTGTACCTTGAGTTTCGTTTGACGCAAGGTATGGGGTCAAATGTGGTTTTCATTTGGCTGGGTTTTTTTCCGGTTAAATAAAACCGTTATTCGCAACAACAACAAAAAACATTCGCAATGCAGAACCGGCGTTCAGAGCCATTAATCCGTTGTCTTATTTTTACATGTCAATAACCTAGCTTGATACTTTAAATTTCTTAAAACTTCCCGCGACTCTAATGTTGACTGCGGATTGTTTTAGAGTACTTGGCATTACTGCTGCTCGTACCAGTTCACACTGGTTTGCAAATATGACGATTATTCAAATGATCATGCAGCGTACCTGGTGAAAACACATTCAAATTACCTTCATCTTTCAAAAGTTCCTTGTGTTTGTATTAAATGTAAATATTGTCGGAACTATTTTTTTTCGGGCAATCCATGCGTTAAATTAATGGAATACTCAGACCTTTTTATGTTTTTTTTTTCTGTCAGTCTAAAGTCACTGACGTTTCTCACTAAATTATCAAGGTTGCCTTTTTAGTTTTTCTCCCAACCAGCTACTACCTGATAAACTGTACCTACAATTTTTTTTACCCGACGTTTTTATGACGTTTGCGTTACAAATTCCCAGTGGTTTTTTTTTCAATGGACCTGCGCAATGACATCAATTTTTCAAAATGGCGGACGTGTCGACATTTTTCCCTCGGCTGTCTTCCCTATCACCCATGTCCAATACACTCCAACTGAGTCGGATCGTATTTTCTCGGAGACGACCCGTCTACTGGAAGTCAGGTGGTGATGATTGAAACGGAAGTGAACTCGACTTACCGGAAGTCAGCTTGCCAAAATCTGAGAGATGTGGCCATGAATATTTTGACAGATCGTGACGATCCGATCGGGTCGTGACGACCCGTCACAGCTAAAGTCGATCCGACTTGAGAGACAAAAAGTATGAGGCCACAGACCAAAGGCGGCACGCCAAACTAACCACCGGTGAAACAACAAACATACAATGTATTGCTGGTTTGCAACCATTCCCGAGATATTTAAATGACAAAGACCCTGGCGGCCATGTTGGATGACAGGAACAATAAAGCTAATTATAATTATTTTGTTAATGGTCATCCTACATGGCGGCGATGACGTCAGTTGCAAACCAAGAATACCTCGTTCTGAAAGCGTGAGGCCACAAACACACTAAACACAATGTATATTCTTCGTTCTAAAAGCGTGAAGCCACAAACACACTATTAAAGCACAATGTATATTATTCGTTCTAAAAGCGCGAGGCCACAAACACGATGTATTCTTACAAACAAGCGATGCCAAAACAAGCGAGGTATACAAACGAGATCTGCGGGGAAGAAACATCTCACCATCTGACTTTTCTGTGAGACGGGTCGACCATGCTTATGACGGATCGTCACGACCTAGTCGGATCGTCACGATCCGTCGACATATTTCAACCCCCTCCTCGACCCTCATGTCGTGTTTTTTTTTTTTCTAAGAGTGACTTCCGGTACACGGGTCGACTTGTAGAAAAGACGACCCAACTCAGTTGGTGTGTATTGGACAAATAGGGACTATTTAATCACAAGTAGGAACCCAGTTAAGGTTACTGTAAACCTTCGTGACCATGTTACGCAAAAGGCCTCGCAAGCGCACAGTTTTAGAGTAAAGTACCCAAACCTATATATCAATTTAAAGCTTATAGAATGAAGAAACATGTAAGATAATAATTTCTCCAATAAAATAAAAATTGTAGCCAGTACGGTAATTTGAACACAATTTGACCGGTGTTGATAAACGTGAATTACCCGCGCTTCCATTTAGCTGTACAAAAAATCCAGTTATTGCATGATATTAAGCAGATGTTGACTGCCAAAAGTGTGTCGGGGAATTTCTTATTTCCCTCTAGTTTTGAAAGTACAGGCCCAAACGTAATTCACAGTGGAAGAAAATCATTACTTGTTTTTTAAAATGCTTTTATTTCTTTTTGAAAACAGATATCAAAATTCCCCGACACACTTTTGGCAGTCAACATCTGCTTAATATCATGCAATAACTGGATTTTTTGTACACCAAGTGCGGGTAATTCACGTTTTTGAACACCGGTCAAATTGTGTTCAAATTGCCGTACCGGCTACAATTTTTATTTTCTTTGGGAAATTATCATTTTACATGTTTCTTCATTGTATAAGCTTTAAATTGATATATAGGTTTGGGTACTTTACTTTAAAACTGTGCGCTTGCGAGGCCTTTTCCGCAACGTGGTCACGAAGGTTTACAGTAACCTTAAATGTGCATGCACGACTCACACATTTTGTTATTGGACACCTCAGCTTTTTTAAGAACCAATCACTTTCGAGCATTTTGTGAGGGTCCTGATTTGAATGTTCGATTCTTAGTTATCAGTTAAAATTTTAGCCATTTCTCGGCTATCAGTTAGTTTTGATAGATCTCATTCTCAGCTATCAGTTAAGGTTATTCCATCGAAATAGAAGTTACACTGGGAAGTTTCTGAAACTTTCCCTAGTTTAACATTGTGATGTAATGTTTTAAAATATAGAATAAAAAGAATAGGTCACCAGCCCCGCGAAAGAGATATAATCGACTAAAAATACCTCATAATTCCTTACAAAATCAACCAAAAACACGTATTTTTTCACGTTTTCAGTGAATATTAATTTTCCTGCACTGAGAATTGGTCTATACTCCTTGTATAGAAAGAAGATGATTACTAGACTTAAATATGCGAAAAAAAATGATAGGTCACCACGCTCGTTTACGAGAAAACAATCATTTACCACTCTGGCGAGCATAGCCACAATGAAAAAGCCGCCATGTTTTTAATGTGCGCGCGCTAATTACGCGCGAAATTATGCGCAGAAAGGATGCGCAGTGCAATACTAAGGAATGACCTTAAACTCTTGGTCATTTCTCAGTTAACAGTTACAATTTTGGCCAATTCTCAGCTATCAGTTAAACCCCATGCCATCAGGACCCTCTGTTGTTATAGTTATGATTAATCATGTCTAACTGCCTAAATTATACTGTAGTTTGGTTATCATTAATTCCGTACTTCTGTCCAGATAATTGTGGTTCAGCACCTAACAAGGTAATTGAAAACAAAAAAAACATCATTTTCTCCACATGCAGCAAATAAAAATCTCAAAACCCCAAGAAAGTTTACAGTTAATGTTTAAGTCTCGCTTTGCAAATATACCATCCATGCTTGGCTGTTATACTCACCAATGATCTTAGATGCGACCAGACATCAGTTTCTTTTGATGTTTTTCACTGCCTCGGCGTCTTTCTTTATTCCATGCATTTTCGTCAGAGTACTTTCATCGTCAGCTACATATAATAAAATTGAAATTACCAAATAATCGTCTCTGAATTTAATAGAATAAAAATTTCTAAGAACAGAACGACAGCGCTATTTTTTAGTGCTTTCATGATGAATTCAATATGCCACAGGCGGAGTCAATTATTATTGTGATAACACTGATATCGAACAGATTATTGGTCGTTTCTTGAACGTAGATGAGAGACAATACTTCTAGTTAAATAGGTCATATCCGAGTTCCTTTTGACCTCCTGTCGCAAACATTACATATGAAAATAAGTTTTACTTGCATGTTTATCAGTTTTAATGCAAATCAAACACATTGTAATATACCTTTCTCCAAAATGGCTCCGCAAATTCAAAATGATTATGACTGGGGGTATACGCCATATACAAACGTCTCTAAATTTTCCAGTTTTCAACTTTCGTTTTCTCGACTCAGGTAGAACCTTACCTAACGAAACTTCGTACGATCACCAAGCAAGAGGTGATCGTTCAGGTACTGGTATTGATTTTCCGCTCAGTTTAATATGAATTTGCGGCGGCCATTTTGGAGAAAGGTATATTTGAATGTTTTCGCACCTGGACTCGTTTTTAAATAGAGGCAAAAAACCACTCGGACATCGGCCAATTGCTTCACTCGTCAAATAGCTGTTATTACAGTTGAGCCCGCAGTCAAATATTATTTTGCTTTTAAAAAGTATGCAAACGAGTTAGGCTTGATTTCCGCCGCTCTCTCGAGTCCAGTCTTCTTCGTTCTGGCTCATTTTCCCGAACAGCGACTGGTAATCGAGCATACAAATGAGGCTAATGGGCCAATACAATGCCAGATTGACCCCTTCGCCTCGTTTGCATGTCAAACGGCTAACAATACCAGATTGACGTTTTCGCCTCGTTTGCATGTCAAACCGCTGACCATCTGTAATAACTGCTATTGGTGTTAAAAGTTGTAGTGGAGATCAGCTAATCACGTTAGAGTCTACTCTGTTACAAACTGACTTTCACAAAATCCAACTGATAATGATTATAAATTATAGAAGCTACCTTTCATTTATATCAGTAATTTCCTAACTAATTAAAATAAGTTTAAGTTTTAGATCAAATTAGTACGTGAATCTAAACTTAAGTATACAAATCGAAAAAAATGAAAATGACTTTTATTGCGATAGAAGCATCGTGATGGAGGAAAACCAGATATTATTTAACAACTATTCCATGAGCCCGCGTTGGGTATGATATGATAACATAACCAACAAGAATTTTCGAAGAAAATATAACCGGGCTTTTTTTTATCAAGCAAGAAAGCAGTTTTACCAGCTTTCTTGCTTGAAATCTATCAGATTAGTCACGGCAGTCACGCTGAAGTCTGATGTTTCGTACAGTGCCTACTGTCAATTGTCTTGCCTCTGAGCAGTCTTTGAAGATCATTCCTCAATATAAAGCCAGAGTTGAATAAGAGGAAAAAACACGACAACATAGGTACGAATCGTTGTTGAACCATCAATCGCAGACGTTCCGCGTTGCACCATCATTCGCAGCTATTCTAGTCACAGCTTGACAAATTGCGTGAGTCAAAATGTGAAGTTGTGACGTAATGGTTTTTATTTATAATCTTCTGCGTAGAAGGAAGTGAAATGCTGCACCAACACGAAAAAGTAATGTATTTCACACTAAATAAACAGCAGAGTATTCATGTTCAAATCAAAAGTAATAGCTTGATATGAAATTTGACCTAACGGCGACCCTGGTTAATCACAGACGTTACGAAATATCTTCAAGTCACGGTTAGACGTGACTTATGTGACCCCATGACGTAATCGTCCTTATTTATAAATCTGTATTTCTCAGCAAGTTTCTGTTTTTCTCAGAAAATATACGGAAAAGATATATATTTCACACAAAATGACAATTATTTAACAGGACAATATTCATAAAATATCATTTAGGCAAAGGATGACCGAGGCGAAATGTAACGTTGCTTGATAAAAAAAATTGATCTAATGGCGCTTCCAGTGTATGTGATGTACATACACAACTCACAGACAATCTCTTCAAGTCACGATTCGACGTGACCCTATGACGTAATCGTCCAAATATAAATCTGCACGTCTCAGCAAGTTTCTGTTTACATAAATCTGCGAGTCTGAGCAAGTTTCTGTTTTCATTCACGGAAAAGAAATGTATTTTGAGTATTTCACGCAAAACAAACAGGATAATATTCATGACCCTGGCGAGTAACGTAGCCTTGATAAAAAAAATTGATCTAATGGCTTTAGTGTGTCCACCCAGTAGCGAGTACAATGATTTAATATTTTGACGAGTCAAACTCACCGACGTTGCGAAATCTGTAGGCCGCTCCGATGTGTTTACGCGGTCCTAAATTAATATTTATTTGGACCAGTCCAACTTTCACATAGGCTCGATTTCCGCCGCTCTCTCGAGTCCGGGCTTCGTTCTTCCCCGAGAAAATCTTTCACAAGGCGAATATATATTTATACTCTCCCCTAGCTCTCCTCCTAGCGCGTTGGCGGAGTGGTGGTATAAGGTGAATCACGACAAAAAAAAACTGAAGCTATTTTATTGAAGTTGTTTTGTAGTAGCTGTCGTCCTTCTTCCTCGCTGAAGTATAAAAACACTTGAGACATGCATTTAGCTCTTCTTTTGACATTTCTTCAATTGGTTTTGAAAACTTGCTGCCACCAGGTAAATAAAAATGTAATTGTAGCATTGTGCCGAAATTAATTTGTTGTCAACTTCACTGCTTCATTCCTTGTCTTCAAAATTTCGTAATACATTTCAGAGATACTTACCATTAAAAATTGTCATCCCGAACTGTGTAGCTCTTTTTGCGGAATTGGGGGTGGCATTGTCTAGCAGCTCTTGTATTTCAACGGCCGATAGCTCTATTTTCTCCGCCATTTTCGCAAAACTTTCGCAAATTTTTCGCGTCGTGGCAATCTGAACTCTCGCGAGCGTTATGAGCTACCGCATTTGGCAGAATCCGTGTTATGGGCTGATAACATGGGCGCACGGAGCCAATCAGAAGGCCAGAAATGCAATAACAGCGATTGAGTATTTAATAATATAACATATACGGATGAAAGAACTGTTAAATCTGACATATTAAGATATCTAACGTTCATTGGGTTATCGTCGCTTGCTTTATTCTCCCAGTGTGCCTGACGTGCCTGTTTTATCAAATAAATATCGTTATTGTGTGTTTTTTTCGGGAAGTTGGCTTTTACCGAAGGTACTGATTTTTTTAACCATTAGATGTCCATGGTATTAGTTGATCAAACTATCTTCTAGATATTCAGAGCATATGAGCCTAACATTATAAAGCTAGATTGACCCATAACACTCCAAATATAGCACAGACAAAAGAAAGCAAAGTGTATGGTGATTTAACATTCTCGTCCTTACCTGGTGTATTACACATGTGACTATGGCAACAGGACGCTGAACATTCCGTAAGGGTTTCGTTTAAGCTTTTCATCATTGTTCTAGCCTTCTCACAAACTTCATCCTCGACACAATCGACACTCGATCTGCTGCAGTTCAATTGCAAAACTGAGCTTGTGAATCCTAAACATCAAAATGAAATCAACTTTAGACGAAACAGTTCGAATTGATAAACTAATTTGAGTATATATATGAGGACTGGTAATATAAAAAGGGTCTAAATTAATAAGACACCTTTTGTGTTGTGAGGGCTCGTGATAACCTGTGATAAAGTAATTTCGTAGGCTTGAGATGTCTGTCTAAATTTATGTCTGACACTTGAAACGCTTGCCAAAGACCCTTGTAAGTACAGCGTCCTATTCTCATAAATTGAGGACTGGTAATATAAAAAGGGTCTAAATTAATAAGACACCTTTTGTGTTGTGAGGGCTCATATATATAATTCACGTCACATTAACCATCTGAATCTGACGTACATCAAACGAAGGTGCAAGGGGTTTTTAAATGGAAACCCCCTTGTAATTTCGTTATTATAAGATCTCGAGCTTGTTTTTCGATATAAAATGGCTATTTGTTGGTTGTTATGTCGTATGTATGACGTCAAATAATTCATCTTGAATTTCACTCTCTCCTCACACGTCATAAAAGAGCATAAATAGATACAAAATTATTCTATATTCTATAACACTGCAATGGTACTTAGGGAAACGGGAAAGTACCTGAAAACTCGAAATTTGGATAAACCTTCACGTCATTAAACTGTGGGAAAACAGCTGTCACATAAAAATGTTCGGGAGGGATGAATGAACAGCTACTGGAGGTCTTAGAATCCAAAACCGAATCATCCCCCATCCCCACGGGTATAAAGGTATGACAATGAAACTTGAAGGGTATATACATGTAGAACATCCAAAAACGTTTCCTTTGAGGTAGGTAGCAGGAGATCATGACGTTATATGACTTGTAAATTACGTCATTATTTTCGAATAGCCGCCATCTTGGATCCGCCATCTTGGATTATTTATGTTGCCATGACATCAGAAAACCAACAAAAATGGCTCAAAAGTAGCCAAAAAATTAAATAGTGCTAAATGATCTAAACATGTAAGTTATTGCAAGAAAGTAAATATTTTCATTAAAAATTCCAAATTTGAAAACATTCCTATAAAAATATGGTTGCCATGGTAACATCAAGTTTCGTGAACAATGACATGTCATACTGAATTTTTGCCAGATAAAGTTTAGTAAAGTTTGGCAGCTTTTGCTTCAATATTAAATAGGTTTATGGTTTAGGTGTGAACTTCTTGCCTGACATGCTTTTTATTGTTAATAAGTTCCCGTGGGACAATCCACAATCCCCTTAGAAACTATTTGAGTGCTACTGCGCACACTCGGTTTCCCGGCACCGCTATGGTCTTACGGTCAAGTCCATTTGTAAGGTCAGTTTCTACCCCCCCCCCCCCCCCCCGGTTTCTTGTAAATTCTTTTTTGTATCACGAAAACCCTGTCACTAATGATATGTATAATAATAGCATTACAAATCAAGCGCGTCTGGAATCTACCATATTGATTTTGTGATTTAAAGGATAAAGTCCTGCATCTGTCGTCGTCCGTGCATGGTATTCCTCCAAAGTCTTCAAAACAATCATTGTCTACACACGTTTGCCTGTAGCACCAAATGCTATGAGCTGGAGGCATGACTGAGAGAAAACCACATACAAGCAACGCGGACTGTAGGGCAACAAATATAAACAACACCAGTTATTCGAAATCATTTCAACAAAAAAGTAAAAATGACGCGAAGGAGGGGGGGAAATAACACAGTACTTCAATTTATAAATATTTCAGCGAAAAATAAAATAAATGTAGATGGACGTATATAGCGACACATAAACAATTGACCTCATCGCCTGATGAAGACTAGCAGTAAAGCAGTCGAAACGTCGCGATCAACATCTCAAAGTGACTCCATCGTGAGACAAACGATTAAACGTTCATCTACATCTATTTAATGAACCACGATGAACAATAACCACATCCTTTATAACATAAAATAAATGTTTTCATCCTTTTTGACAAAAATGTTTCATCCTTGAATTGTTGTATATAAATTTATTATTATTATTATTATTGATGGTAAGCGCTAAACCGTTACCCCTCTACATTGCTGCTGTACGTTTTGTAGTGGAGTTGGCACCTGAGTGGCATGTGTTCCATTTCCAGGCTACTCATAGTGAATTATCCATTGAACCCGTTAAACGCGCTAAACCGACACATTTGGAACACGGCCGAAGTCATAAAGCGAAATTTGTTTCATGCTTTTTTACGTAAAGTTGCTGTAGGCTGAGAAGGTATGTTCATCCGTAGTAAATGTAAGAAGATGTTAAAAGAATAAAGTATTAAATGCTTCCTTACCGTGATGAAATTAATCTTCAGAGTCATTTTATAACAAAGTTGAGTATTTTCCTTAAGCGGACCTACAAAAGCAAAGTAAGAAATTTAAAATCACTACATACAAGTACCGAAGGCAGTAAACATTTATAATTAATTTTTGTGTTGGTTTTCGGATCTTCCTGTAAACTGCTTCAGGCTGTCATTTAGCCTGGTTTTCATATATCGGGAAAATCCCAGACCTTAATTCGGGGATTTCGTTATTTCCCGACCGTCCCAGACATTCCGGACAATGGGAGACATTTATGTTGTTGTGTTTCTATTTCCATTACTTAACTGTCTATGAATTTATTTAAGAAACCGCTGTGAATCGCCTTCCAAACGGGAATGGGTTGGTGATCCAAGGATTATGAGGCAATTAGTTGTACCTATATTCCCTTCCCGTACTCTAAACTTTCTAGAGACAGGGACTGGGACCGAGAACCATGCTCTCACAACTTGCAAAGCGATCAATTTCGTTTTGGTCAGCGGTGTTTTCTTAAGGCTTATTTTCGCGCGCAAATTCCTTAACAAATTAATTAACGTTCCTATAAACTATTTCGAGATTATTCCAACACGTTCAATTTGTCCAATGTGGCCGAACTTTCCAGGAGCTGAATTCGTGAGTTCAAGTCCAGGACAGAAAAGGAAAATTAACCTTCGCGCGCGTGTTGACGTTCACCATAATACCGTGAAGTTGGACATTTGTTTTGTTTTGCATACGAAGGCAAAGAAAAGTAAATGCAAAACGCACGTGCGTTTTGTTTTGCATGGGACGGCAAAGAAATATGCAAAACACACGTGCAGAATGTTATATTACTAATTAAACCTATTGTTTTGTGACTTTCATGTTGTCGTCGCGGTCGTGGTTGCATCTTAAAAACGAAAAACTTGAGGAAGAAGTTTATCTGGTTTAAAGGATCACAAAGTGAAAACATACAATAATCATTCATACATCAGTACACATTTCCATCGCCTCATCGGCCGCCATCTTTTTCTAGCTTTTCTTCTGGCTTTACATAACTTCTACGCACGTGCAGATGATGAATCCGCTGGCTAAAGTTGTGATGATTGCTTTGCAAGTTGTGAGAGCATGGTTTGGATTTGATTTAAGAGAATGTATGGGAAGTAGCTACCCCCCCTGACTCGGAGTATTTAATGATAGCTGATAGCAGGCTTTGCTTTAATTTATCTTAATTTGTTCCTCGAATTCTGTTATATATATCATTTATTGGTAACAGAACTTCCCAAAGTATGATTTCCCTTGTGTCTCATTTGTGCCAACCCTCCCGGCCCTCCCCACCTCCTATGAGGGTTTTTGAACATTTTGAAAGGGGAATTTACTTTGGGATGCTCACACTTTCAGTATCTGTTCACTCATCCTCGGACATTTTGATGTGACAACTGTTTGTCTGCAGTTTTTGACGTTGCAAATGGCAACCGCGTAATGACATGCACGTTCACCCAAATCTTTGAATTTTTAGATCAATTTTCGCGTTCTAATGATAATGTTTTCCACTTTTGTTAAGCATCATTACAGTATTAGTATATTTCATCATCCCATCGTTGTTTTGGGATAATTTATGTATGGTTTTTGTTTTTTCTGACGTCTTGAGGAAATAGTGAAATCCAAGATGGCGGATACAAGATGGCGTCATTTGATGGTCGTTTGACGTCATATAAATGCAAATACGAATGAAACGAAAACCCAAGGGAGGTATTCAATCAACTCCCCCCACTTGTACAGTGATGTGATTATGACTTTGGATGTACGTCCGAGGGTTATATAACAAACAGGCTAGCGTCAAAATATCTAGCATTATCTGACCTGTCCAGGTCAGCTTGAAAGCGTAACATAAAGGTTAACTGTATTTTCGTATTTTATATATTATATGAGAGTATTTGACACCTAAATCAAATAATAAACGTGTGTTGAGTGTGATGAGTATAGTGCACTTATTAATCCTTACCTTTAGATATATTTATTTGCTTTCTTTTAAACAGAGGAGGCTATTCAACGGATGTAATGCTTCTAACTGTGAGAACCCGTAAGTGGACAATGATTAATACCAACTATGCCACGTGTTAGCAAACTATCAAGTTTTATGAAAAGCTTTCAAGTCTGTACGCCCTTAACGTACAAGCTTCCACGTATCGCACGCCCTTAACGTACGCCCCTTTCGGTACGCCCTTTAAAGTCGGTACGCCTTCTACGCCCTTAAGCTATCACGTGTCCTTTACGTATCGAGTTTGGGCAAAATTATGGTTTACAGAACATTGCATAACTGTCTTCGATATTGTTTGGCTAATTTTTTTTTTTCGCCTCATGATTCTACGTACACAAAAAATAGACTTTTAGACACTGAGGTTGCTATTTTATTTAAAGAAATAAACAAGATACGCACGCTCTGATTGGCTCAAAACTATTTACCATAACTATATGGCAACATAGAAAATTGATTCCTGCTTTTATTTCATAAAAAAACATAGAAAACGTTTTCCCTGTGTTTCCATATAGTTATGGTAACAGTCGTGAAAGTTTGGGAGAACTCGAAATTGCTGCGGAAAACGTTTTCTATCTGGTATTTATTTTAGTTTGTTTTATTTTTAATCTTACGTTAACTGACGTATATTTTGAAATAAGGTAGTTTACGTAAAGCCTCAGTGCTTCCCTAAAACCGTGAACACCATTTAATTTGACTGTAGATGATATTGAACTAACCAAGGAAATTAATCACGTCAGAAAATTAATCCTTACCTTTCGAGATATGTTTTTCTCTTCACAAACAAAGCCTGTTCAACGGCAAGAATGGATTTAAGAGTGCGACTCTGCACGAGGATAATTACCTAACTTCCAACATTTCCACCCTTTGTGCTTGTCTAGCCTTCAAACAATAACAGGTGCTCGTTTAAAATCTGTAAGGTGGTTTATGGCCGATTTTGTCAAAGTGTCGGGTTTCTTAAATATCGTTTGTTTGGGAAAAATTTATTATGGTGCTCGTTGAAAAGCTGTTAGGTGGTGTATGGTATTTCTTCAAGGTGTCAGTTTATTTTGTTTATTTTGTCTGAGTAAAATTAGTTATGACCTACATTCAAGTGAATTTGATATATTATCTTTGTTACGGATGTTTTGTTCGATTGCCTACCGTGGAAAATACGGTATACACAGTTGACTCCCGTTAACTCGAACCTTCAAGGGATTCGAAATTGACAAACTGCGTTCGAGTTATCGAGGGTAAAATTAGTAAAAAATGAGTTGAAGGGAAAACGAATCTACTTCGAGTTAGTGGGACTGATTCGAGTTATCCGTCGAGGGTTCGAGTTATCGGAAGTCAACTGTATTGATACTGTGCTCTTGCAATCCGTTGTTCACCAGTTCTTAATATCGAGCAAAATTAAATCCAGTTTGTGTGGTGGAAGTATCGGTTTCTCTCATATATTGCTAATAAACAGCCACACGGTAAACAAGAAACCTGAAGCAGTTTGTTTCCGCCAAAAATCAAGAAAAATCAATAAAATAAAAAAAATAATAATAAATCCAAGATGGCGGCTGTTCGGAAGTCATGACGTAATTTCCACGTCATATGACGTCATAACCTCGTGTTTCATACGTCAAAAGGAACATTTTTGGACGTACTATATATCCTCCAAGTTTCGTTCTTTAGCGTTGGCTTACCAGCGTATCGCTACTTCATGGCCGAAGACGAAAACAATTCGCATAAATTTGCCCGTTATCCGATTTGCGTGATTTTTTGAGAGTATCGTTACAATACTCTAACCCAATCCCCTAGCGAGTTTGAACAGGGACCCTCCAATGTGACCTACATGACGAATTTTTCAAAAAATGGTTCGAGAACATCATTGCAGTATTAGTATATTTGATCAATGTTGTTTTGGAATAATTCCTCGCGTAGCGGGGTTTATAATTCTGTCCCCTAACAGCTCAGCTGGAGCGAAATCTCGTCTGGCGTTTACGATCATATTTATGATAAAGGAACGTGGCGGAAATGACGTCACACGATGCGCTGGTGGCCTAATGGTCTAAGGCGCTAACTTTTAAATCTGATCTTCGGGACTGAGGGCGAGGGTTCGACGCCTGGGGTCCTTTTTAACGAGTGAATGCTTTGCATGAACGAAGTTATAGCGTATAGCGGACAAATTTCACTCGCTCGATCCCTCGATCCCTCGGTCGATGGCCACAAGGTTGTAAACATTAATGTATGCGTAGTGCGGTAATTTATGCATTATCAGTAAACAAAATGGCGTCTGGCGCGGATCTCTTCTATTTTTCAACACGGTATTTTCACTCCTACAATTACAATTAGACACCTTTTTGGAGTTTGAAATTGAAAGAAATAACCCTAAATAATACTCGACCGCCCAAAGAGGAGACATTTAGAATATTAAAAGTGAGTCTCGTTTGAAGTTCTTCGATCGATTCAAGGCTGCTCAAGGCTGATCGTCCTGATCAAGGCTCAAGCTGTCGAAACTAAACCAAGCGTCGGACTTCAAGACTTAGGAAAACACTTTAAAGTATGTTAAATGTTGTATCTTCTTTATACCAAGTGTATGAATAAAATCTAATTTATCTGAATCATTCTATATTTTCTTTTGTACCACTAATAAAAAACCTTCAATGCTTTTTTCCAGCGTATATATTTAAAGCGAACTGATATTAGTACCTGTGTTTCTCATACTTGCGAAAAAAACGAAAAAAAAACGTGCCTCCACCGGGATTAGATCTCGCGACCTTCGATACCAAAAAGGATGACGCAAGATTCCTTTTTTGACTCACTGGGGACACCCACGGGAGCGACAGGAGCCCTGTGCTTTTGTTCCGCTGATCGAATGAACGACTATCGCGGGCTCAAATGAGATTCACCGAGACACTGAGGACACCGAGTTGCTGTTGTTTTGAGCTGGAAGTGGCTTGATTTACTCACCAAATGACTGGTTTCAGTGGCTATGTTCATCTTTTCTATTCATGGATCTATTTAGACGCTCGACAGTGTTTTTTGCTCACCCTCCATATTTCCTTGGCGTCGGCGAATGGACTCGCATCGTTTGTTGAGTTATTATTTTTTTTTTAATACCTCTTAGTCAGCGCGATGGACGATGTTATCATATGCATGTACGTTATTTTAGTTGCATGAATGGTTGAAATAATTTTAAAATATTATTATCGGAACGAGGAAGCGTTGCGTGACGGGGGACAAAAAAAATATAAGATTTACCTTTCATTTTCATAGTATCTCAATATGTTTTTTTAATAGGAGAGCAAACCCATTTTTGATAATTTAACTGTAGCTAATTTTAGTCCAAGAATTGCAACTTCATAGATAACTGAATTATTTTTCTTTCCAAGAGTTTCGTGTATGACAGAACTGAAGACGAATGAATGTTTACATATACAATTAATTTTATATTGTGCGTGCGAAGCACAGACTACACAAACAAGATCAGAATGTTTTGAAATGATTGAAATATTTTATTTCACGAACAGCAACTTGCTTTCAAATAAAACTCAAACCAGTTCGAACATATTGGCCGAATATTTAAACGACGTCTAAAAAGTTAGTTAATGAGGTCTAAATCAGTCAACTTATAAGCAGGTCAGTCTAAGTCGCTAAATGTTTTTTTAGTCTGTGTTTATATACACCTTCTAAACAGGGTTTACTGTACGCTTTATACATTTAGGTTGGCCAGTCAGTTTAAAATCGTATTAGGCCATGGTTTTGTAAACCCTGTGTAAACCTTGTTTTTAAAAATATCCGGCCCATAAAGTTGGCGATTATCGAATATCAGTGATTAAAGACTTTTCGTTTGAGTTTCCCTCCCGACCAACACTGATTTGGACGTGAATACGAAATACACCGGCTTGCGTGAATGCCGGGCGGAATCTTATTATTGTTCTGTTTCGAGAAATAAATCGTTTCCTCGAAATCCCTATTCGAGTCAGACTCAAAACTCGAAACTCGATTCTCAAAAACATCGAGGACGAGACTGTCAACTTACATTTACCCGGTACTACTGCATATTTCTATGTTAATTAATTTCTTTACTTTTCCATTCACGAGTTGGCACATAGTGCCTTTGATTTTTTTTAGGTTCGAAACCGGGCCGTTCTTTTTTTTTTTTCCCCTTTTCTTTGCTGGACTTCGACGTAATCTGTGTAGACGTAATGTAGCGGGAACAGGAACCGCTACTCAAGAATTACCCCAAGTTTGTTTATCGATCGAATTTATATGGGAAGTGACTTTGTTGGACGTTCAGTAGTGCGGGGAATTTGGGACAAAAAAAACCAGCTTTATTAAATCCGGTATCAGGAACAGGAACGACGACTCAATAATTTCTCAAAGTACGATCAACATATGGCTTTATAGTTTTCATTGTAGACGTGAAGACTTGTGTCTACAAATAATTCGCCGATCGATATTGCGAATTTGCCAGGCGGCTGAATGCAAGAATGAGTAAGAGAAGATTTTAGCTACAAAAGCGAGGTGGTTTCAGATCATTCGACGGAAAAGCGGGAAAAACAGTACATCAATTTCGAAACGCTACAATTTATTCCACATACATTGTGTTGACATTGTACAACTGCAATTTGACATCTGTGAACACCTTCAATTCGATTCGATATGCTTCACAGACTTCACAGTAAAATATATATTCGCGGATTAATCTCGGCGTTGAAAAAAAGGAAATATGTTTTCAAATGTTTCCTTAACAAGAAAAGGAAAGGTTCTTTGCATGAAATCATTATAATTGGTGTATAAATCTGTAGTCAGAAATTCAGAACATTTTCTAAGCGGTGTCACGCAAGTTACTCGTCCAGTCAGTCGTTAGTCGAAAACAAGACCGTCAACACCGGAAAGGGCAGATGTCGGGAGACCAGCGAACTCCAGTCGATCTCTAAGGCCTGGTTATCACCCTCACACCCCAACGATAATTTATCCCCATCACAGATTCGCGAGGACCCATGCGAGTCACGTATTACTAGTTTATGTGTGGTTTTTGCTTTTTTCAGACATCTTGAGGACAAAGTGAAATCCAAGATGGCGGATCCAAGATGGCGTCATTTGATGGTCGTTTAACGTCATATAAATGCAAATATAAATGAAACGAAAACGCAGGGGAGTTATTCAATCAATTCCCCCCACTTGTACAGTGATGGGATTATGACTTTGGATGTACGTCCGAGGGTTATATAACAAACAGGCTAGCGTCAAAATATCTAGCATTCTGACCTGTCCAGGTAATCAGCCTGAAAGCGTAACATAAAGGTTAACTATATTTTCGTATTTTATATATTAAATGAGAGTATTTGACACCTAAATAAAATTCTAAACGTGTGTTGAGTGTGATGAGTATAGCGCACTTATTAATCCTTACCTTTAGACTGATTCATTTGCTTTATTTTCAACAGCGGAGCCAATTCAACGGATGTAATGCTTCTAACTGTGAGACCCCGTAAGCGGACAGTGATTTAATTCCAACTTTACCACGTGTTAGCAAACTATCAAGTAATAGCAGGTGTTTCATGAAAAGCTTTCAAGTCGGTACAGGTGTTTTATGAAAAGTTTCAAGTCGGTACGCCCTTAACGTACGCGCTTCCACGTATCGCACGCCCTTAACGTACGCCCCTTTCCATACGCCCTTTCAAGTCGGTACGCCCTTAACCTACGCCCTTCCACGCATCGCACGCCCTTAACGTACGCCCCTTTCGGTACGCCTTCTACGCCCTTAAGTTATCACTTGTCTTTATTGTGTCGAGTTTGTGTAAAATTATAATTATGGTTTACAGAACATTGGATCACTGTCTTCGATATTGTTTGGTTCATTTTCTTTTTTTCGCCTCATGATTCTAAGTACAGAAGAAATATATTTTTAGTCACTGACGCTGTTATTTTATATTTATAAATAAACAAGATACTACGCGCGCTCTGATTGGCTCAAAACTATTTACCATAACTCTATGGAAACATAGAAAAATGTTTCATGCTTTTATTTCATAAAAAGACAATAGAAAACGTTTTCCCTGTGTTTCCATAGAGTTATGGAAACACTTGAGAAAGTTTGGGACAACTCGAAATTGCCGCGGAAAACGTTTTCTATTTGGTATTTATTTTAGTTCATTTTATTTTTAATCTTACGTTAACTGACGTATATTTTGAAATAACTAAAGGTAGTTGACTTAAAGCCTCAGTGCTTCCCGAAAACCGTAAACACCATTTACGATGACTGTAGATAATATTAAACTGACCCAGAAAATTAATCCTTACCTTTCGAGATATGTTTTTCTTTTCACGAGCAAAGCCTGTTCAACGGCAAGAATGGATTTAAGTGTACGACTCTGCACGAGGATAATTACCTAAATTCCAACATTGCCACCTTCCAGTTGCTTGTCTAGCCTTCAAACAATAACAGGTGCTCGTTTAAAATATGTAAGGTGGCTTATGGTATGTTGTCAAAGTGTCGCGTTTCTTAAATATAGCTAGCTAGTTTGTTTGGGCCAAATTTATTATGGTGCTCGTTGGAAAGCTGTTAAGTATGGTATTTCTTAAAGGTATCAGTTTATTTTTGTCTGAGTAAAATTCGTTATGACCTACATTCAAATTTGAGATATTATCTTCGTTACGGATTTGTTGTTCCATTGCGTTCATTTGCCTACCATGGACAATACGACATACACAGTCGACTCTCGTTAACTCGAACCTTCTAGAGAAATACATGAATAATTAATCAAGTTAAAACAAAGGAAATCATAACCGTGACGGGTTTTTGATATCTGATGAAAACCTCCATTGATTTTTGAGTTTCCTCCGAGGCTTAATTTTAGTTCGATTGAGGAGATATATCAACCACGTTTCCAGTGTTTATTACTTTCTCGACTGCAATAGGAATTGGTCTATACTCCTTGTATAGAAAGAAGATGATTACTATTTAAATATACGGAAAAAATGATAGGTCACAGTGCTCGTTAACGAGAAAACGATCATTTACCAATCTGCCATGTTTTTAATGTGCGCGCTAATTACGCGCGAAATTATGCGCAGAATGGATGCGCAGTGCAATACTAAGGAATCGCCTTAAAATAACTTTCTACTGAGCCGTCGTTGGCATTCTGTTTCGAGTTGTATCTTTACCCAAACAACAGGTGGCCTCAAACGACTAAAACCCCCTATATTCTTTAGAAGGCGAGACCAGATAACCAGAGTTGGCTCTCTCATCGATTATCATGAAGCGCGGGCCAAACGAGAGAAAACTCTCAATGACTCTCAAGCAGGTTCAAATTCGAAGAGAGTACACGAGAGATGGTGAGAGTGAATGGAAGTTTTGGCCAGGCTTTAGGTTTTATCGAGTTCGCATCTCATATATGGTCGTTATTTATATATTTGCTCATTTAATAAAGGAAAGCGACATCTATTCCAATCCTAAGATCAGAGGCCTTAACAGTTCTGGCGTTGATATTTATATACAATATTGGTCAATTCACTCTTTCCTGCCCGTACGAATAACGGCAAAGGAAATATTCTAAGTCAAACTTCAGCGGGGTCGTTTTAGTGGGTAAATATGAGCTAGAGTTTGAAAATTTATTTTCAACGGGGGAAGGAAGATTCGATACTAGAACAAAATAAAATCATTTGTATTGAAGGCGGTCCCAGCATTGGAGCACCCTTCAAGTTACCAGTTACACGCACACACGTTTACGACATGTTGAAAACTTTTAATAGCAATGGGGCAATGATACACCAGCAGCGCCCTTCGTGTTACTTGTAGCTAGAGAACGCCACTTGTATGGAAGGAGGTTTTTTCTTTTGTTGATCACCACCAACCCACTTCGCATCACCTGTTACACGACACAGAAGGACAATGTTCATGGATTGTTGAAATATTTTACCCCTAAGAGGGGTGTTTAAGGGTGTGTCAGGATTAATAATAAACGAGGTAGTTCGGATATGATTGGATCATGTTGTATTAAAAAGTAATAGAACGCAAGAAAGGATGCGGTTATCAAACCAGTGCCATATCCATGATTTATTAGGTGAACAAATAAATGCTTCATAAAAGCACAGTTTTGAACAATACGGGATCATATACTTACGAGCATTGCATCCGTCGAATAGACTCTGCTGTTGGGAAGGAAGCAAATAAATCTAAAGGTAAATATTATTAAGTGAACTATAGTCATCACACCCAATACAAGTTTAACATTGTATTATATAAGGTGTCAAATACTTCCATTTAATATATAAACATATAGGTAATCTTTGTTTACGTTTTTATAGTTTCAGGCTAATTATCTGAACAAGTCAGATTGCTAAATATTTTGACGCTAGCCTGTTTGTGATTTAATCAAAGGTTTCGTTTTTTTCAAATTTGCCGGCAGAGTATATAGCTACTCTTAATTAATACCATCAGGTATATTAAGGACTGGGCCAGCTGTTGTTTAATGTTAAAAGTAATGGGGTGGTCCCGGCTATAGCTATAAAGTACAATGTCAACACATTATTGGGCATTAAAACATAGATTGAAAAATGCGCGCGCTCTGATTGGTTAAAAACCATGTTTTATCAGAGTATAAAACATAGAAAAGCGTGTTTTATCGTTTCGCGCGCGTAAATCTATATTTTAAAGCACATAAAGAAGTCAAAACCATGTATTATACAGTCATAAAACACTCCGGGAATTTGAGAACACTTGAGAAATTTAGAAAACACTCGCCTGCGGCTCGTGTTTTCTAAATTTCTCTCGTGTTCTCAAATTCCCGTCGTTTTTTATGACAGTATAATACATGGTTTTGGCTTCTTTATTTGTTAAATATAATTATTGATCAAATAGTATTTTAAAAATAATTCCTACAATGAAAAGTATTATAAGACGATGACAATTTATTAATAACTGATATCCTTTCAAACAGTGTTCTCACTTCAAAATCAAAAGCAGGCGAATTAAAACTAAAATAAAATAATAATAAAAACAGCTGCTTTTTCATTCTTTTTTTGGTCTAAACAATAATGCAAAGGAATTTTAACGAACCGTTTCTCGTATCATGAACACAGCACCACACGAATCTATAATATTATTGTTAAAAAATATACGTATACTGTAATCAAAAGTCTATCAATCCGGCTAAGGAAGTAGTCGTGTTACGTATAATTAATTACGTTTTGTTTGTTTCTATTTTGTTCTGATCACCGCTAGTTTATTTTTATTTTTATGTTTTGAAAGGAATAATTGTAGTTAGACTTTTTTCTATGTGACATACACCTATTTCAAATAACGTTGTCGGATACAGAAGCGTAAAGCTTACAAGACAAGACCGAATGGTGGTCTGGGTAATCATTATAATTTGCATATCGGTGGAAAATGAATCTACAAGTTTTTATTTTGCCGTGATGTATTTGCTTTGCCCCGAATTAGATAATTTGTTTTCCATATTTTTCACAAGCTGATTCTGCTAAAATTGAGTTTGGCTAAAATTAGCTTACTTCTACAGGTTTAAAACAAAAAGGAATCGTTAAAAATAATGTTTTTCGTGTTACTTCTCATTAGTATTCGGTGCGTGCAGCAGTTTTCTACTTTTACCCATGCTACCTTTCGGTCTTGTCTTGCGGGTTTAAAAAAAATTCACTATCCGACACCGTTAATTAAAATAGGTGTATACAATGAACTATCGAAATCGAACAAAAGTTTATGGAAGTGAAATTTCTACTTGCATGAGCTTTTAAAACTAGAGACATCACGGCCACGTGTCAACTTTAGGGCGTGCCACCTTACCCAGAATTGAAATATTTTCAACGAACACATGTTATTCCTTGAAGATTTAATTTCAACCAATACCACGTGGTAATGTTGGAATTTACATGGAGTAATTGTCCTCGTGCAGCATCGTATAATAAATAATACTACAGTACTGTGCAAAAGTAATGCAAACGTATTTCGACTCTAACTTGATCGAGCGAAATATAAAACATAACGAGCGAGCGAGCGAAGACACGATAAAACAATGTTTGTTGTTATCGAGCGAAGACTAAACATAACGAGCAACTGGCGAAAGACGCGATAAAACAATGTTTGTTGTTATCGAGCGAAAGACTAAACATAACGAGCAAGCGAAAGACACGATAAAACAATATTACATTGTTATCGAGCGAAAGACAAACCATAACGAGCGAGCGAAAGACACGATAAAACAATATATCTCTATTTTCCAATCCCCCATAATACACTTTGTTTGCCCCCCAAAATTTTGCATAAACTATTGTTTTCAAATGCTCTTGGGAGGACTGCATATTCCCAAGAGCATTTGAAAACAATAGTTTATGCAAAATTTGGGGGGCAAACAAAGTGTATTATGGGGGATTGGAAAATAGAGATATAATCGTACCTTTTTGGTACGCTTCAGCGGCATATCAGGCGAGTTTGGTCGAGCCATGCGTATTTTGGCGAGACGCAGTCGAACCAAAATACGCATGGCGAGACCAAACGAGCTTGATATGCCGCCGAAGCGAACCAAAAAGTTACGATTAGGTATTTACCGTACCCAAATTCGGTTTATTATTTACGCGAAGAGACGCAAAGACGGCTTTCATCGAGTAAAAATGTGTCAGCCGTTCCGATCGTCGATGGCGATGCGTGATTGTTTATGGTTTGAAAATGAACTGAAAATGAACTGTGACAACTGTTTACGGTCAGAATTTCCATCATCTTACCTTAAATGTCCTCTTTCCTTTCTCCTGTGGCGAATTTGCCGAAAAAATCGTCCAATCTTATCGCTTTTGAATTGTTTTGAAGACGAGTTTTGAGACGAACCGCGATCGATCGAGTAGGAGACGCAACGCATTTAGTGCAGCAGCCGCGTTTTGGGCGCGAAATTTATCTTAGTTTTTCTTCGCTAATTTCCCTCGAACTAGACTTCGTCAACATTTTCCTGTTTTAAGTTTGACTGTAATTTCGCAAAGGTTTGCTAAGGAAAATTCAGTTCTAATCTGCAGAATTTTATTACCTGACTTCAAAGTGACCATGATATTGGTGGATATCAGGTCAGTCACTAGATATCATAGGATATCAGGTCAGTAGATAGAACTTCTGATTGGCTAATCCCGAATTTGGGTACGGTAATACATTGTTATCGAGCGAAAGACAAACCATAACGAACAAGCGAAAGACACGATAAAACAATGTTTGTTGTTATCGAGCGAAAGACTAAACATAACGAACAAGCGAAAGACACGATAAAACTGTTATCGAGCGAAAACTAAACATAACGAGCGAGCGAAAGACACGATAAAACAATGTTTGTTGTTATCGAGCGAAAACTAAACATAGCGAGCAAGCGAAAGACACGATAAAACAATGTTTGTTGTTATCGAGCGAAAGACAAACATAGCGAGCGAGCGAAGACACGATAAAACAATGTTTGTTGTTATCGAGCGAAAGACAAACATAGCGAGCGAGCGAAGACACGATAAAACATTGTTTGTTGTTATCGAGCGAAAGACAAACATAGCGAGCGAGCGAAGACACGATAAAACATTGTTTGTTGTTATCGAGCGAAAGACAAACATAGCGAGCGAGCGAAGACACGATAAAACAATGTTTGTTGTTATCGAGCGAAAGACAAACCGTAGCGAGCGAGCGAAAGACACGATAAAACAATGTTTGTTGTTATCGAGCGAAAGACTAAACATAACGAGCGAGCGAAAGACACGATAAAACAATGTTTGTTGTTATCGAGCGAAAACTAAACATAGCGAGCAAGCGAAAGACACGATAAAACAATGTTTGTTGTTATCGAGCGAAAGACAAACATAGCGAGCGAGCGAAGACACGATGAAACATTGTTTGTTGTTATCGAGCGAAAGACAAACATAGCGAGCGAGCGAAGACACGATAAAACATTGTTTGTTGTTATCGAGCGAAAGACAAACATAGCGAGCGAGCGAAGACACGATAAAACAATGTTTGTTGTTATCGAGCGAAAGACAAACCGTAGCGAGCGAGCGAAAGACACGATAAAACAATGTTTGTTGTTATCGAGCGAAAGACTAATTAAACATAACGAGCAAGCGAAAGACACGATAAAACAATGTTTGTTGTTATCGAGATACACGCTAAGAAGCGGCGAATGATACACGCTAAAAATATTGTCATTCGCGAGCACGCAGCAAGTGATAAAAAAGATTAGGTGTAAACAGCCTTTATCCCCTTTAAAATTACATGTACTAATTTCCACTTTGGTTTTTCGTTTGTACGAGTTTCAATGGTTCTAAATTTCGCTTGCAACTGCGAAAATCCGCGAAATTTCGCTTCCTCAAATTTTCGCTAGTTCGAAAATCCGCGAAATTTCGCAGTCTTCGAATTTTCGCTAGTTCGAAAATCCGCGAAATTTCGCATCCTCGAATTTTCGTGATTAGGAAATTTCGTTGTCATCAACGAAATTTCGTCGAAATTTCGTCGAATTTCGTTTTAAACGATTCGAATCTTTCCGAAATTTCGTCGAAATTTCGCGAGAACAAAGCACGAAAGTCATCGAAATTCGTTTGTATTACTTTTGCACAGTACTGTAACAATCATTTGTGCCTATTAAACTTGTTTTTTTTTTACGGTCACTCGGGTACAGTCATCGGACCCTTTGAGACATGTACAGTTGAATCCCGATAACTCGAACCTTCAAGGGGAATCGAAAAAGGTTCGAGTTATCCGAAGGTTCGAGTTATTGAGGGTAAAATTAGTAAGAAAATGACCTGAAGGGGAATCGAAAAAGGTTCGAGTTATCGGAACCCAACTGTATATTGAAGAGCACATCTAGCGTTTGCCTCTATAACTATAACTACAGAAAAATAACAGATATCTTGACACAAACTTATTATAATAACATAAACATTTCAAACTGTATACTTGTAGAACGAAAATCAGCTATTACGACGTCTTGGTATTGCCTATAATTGTTCTTGGCACTTTTTTGGCTTGTGACACGGTTACTCGTTGACAAAATCCACCATAAATGAAAGTTCCCATCCAAAACTGAACAGTACACGTACTATCTAAACTTCTACTTCGATTCGTAGGCCTCTATTGGCGTTTTAAAAAGTCTCGAACATCCCAAACCTTTATGGAATTAAAGTTCTCTTGATAAAATGCAATTGAAAATACAACAGCAGTAATGTAGCAAAGCAAAGTTGTAGACAGTCATTCAGTTTACTTCTCTAAGAACCGAAACGGCAATTTATACTTCCTGGTATTTAATTCATCATGATGGAATAAACCATTGCGCTCCATTATGTCTATAGCGATTTATTGCTTTTCATGTGTAGGTTGATAAAATTGCCTTATTTGTCTTCTTTGTAGCATTTCCAGCTTGAGAAAGACACTCAACGTTGCTATAAAATGACTCTGAAGTTTTATTTGATCACGGTAAGAAAGTAATGTTAAAATATATTATATTTCTGACATCTTCTTTTGTCACTTCACTATACATGGGCGGGATCATAATGAAAGACAAACAGACCTTCGCAGTTTCAAATCATGCAGTTAAAAAAATCGTGAAAATAATTTATTTTTTGTATGTCTCGGCCAATCCAAATGTGTTGATTTAGCAGGTTTAACAGGTTTATTGGCGGGTTTAACGGAATATACGTTTCAGTATGGGTGGCAGCTGGAAACGGAACACTTGCCATTAGCCAACTCCGCCACAATACTTCTCAGATTTAATGGATCTAAAGTATGAAACACAACAACAATCCCGAGTGGCAACGGTTTGGCGCTCATTACTGGCATCAAGGGCGATACATCAGTATTCAGTTTGTTTTGCGCTGGAAGATTCATGAATTGAAATAAGCTGCGTTATCTTTCAGTTCACCCCTTCTAGTCCTTAAAGTATGCTTCCGGTTATCACTCTTTGTTTTGTTTTGTTTTGTTTTTGTTTTTGTTTTCTATTTTTTTCTGATTTTGAATAACTGGTATTATTTATATTTTTGTCTTGCAGTCCATGTTGCTTCTATGTGTTTTTCTCGTTGTTATTCCACCAGCTTTTAGCATCAGGTGCTACAGGAAAGCGTGTGTAGATAATGATTGTTATGAAGACTGGGGAGCTGGGGGATTTCAATGCCCAGCGGACGACGACAAATGCGCGACATTGGAGTTTGCATCAGAAACCACTAGTGGTAAAAATAGACAAATATAATCTAACTTTTCTGTGCACGTTGATGATATTTGCGAGGCGTTAGGGTCAGGAAAACAGCACAAGCGAAATCTCCCATTTAAGGTCATTCCTTAGTATTGCACTGCGCATCCTTTCTGCGCATAATTTCGTGCGCAATTAGCGCGCGCACATTAAAAAATTGCGGCTTTTTCGTTATGGCTATGCTCGCCAGAGGTAAATGATCGTTTTCTCGTAAACGAACGTGGTGACCAATTCTCAGTGAAGAAAAATTAATAATCACTGGAAACGTGAACAAATACGTGTTTTTGGTTGATTTTGTAAGGAATTATGACCTATTCTTTTTATTCTATATTTTGAAATATTACATCACAATGTTCAACTAGGGAAAGTTTCAGAAATGTTCTAGTGCAACTTTTATTTCGATGGAATTACCTTTAAAGATGATTTACAGTCCGTACTGCGCAATCTCTACCTGCAATGTTTACTAGTCTCATACGAAGGAATGTAAATACTAGCGAAAATAGAAATTGTTGTACAAACTTAAATTTTTCTTCATTATTAACGCCTGATATCCTTGCTAAACAATAATAACGAGTAGAAGAACCTCGGCGTTATCCCAAACCGACGTTTCAGCTCATCGAGCATTCAAGATTTCAACGACCCGTAATGGCGGATCAAAAACTTCATAACAACTTAATGTACGCTATCACCAAAGTGTAACGTTTCAACAAATTCAAAACAAAAATGAAAACAAACCAGCAGCATGCGCCGTACGGACTGGAAATCATCTTTAATACTTGAACGGAAGCTTGGTTTCATGATTTTTGTTTTTCATACCTACGAAGTCCCCATCAAAAGTGCTAAAAACCGTGTCTTGGTTTCAGGATATTCGATTCCAATCAAAAACGGATTATCGCACATACCTGTAAACCGGTTCAAGTTTGCGGTATTTTCAAATTTCAAGATAAAATTATGTGTTATATACCTGAAGTGCTCTTTGCTCCTTGTCTGTTGTAAATATCCAGGCCTGAATCAACTGCCATTCACTATAAAATTGCTGGTACTAGCCAGGCAGCTATTCTTGAGCAAATTTCCGTTGGAGAAAACTTCAATTTGTCTTCTCAGTCCAGCACTACACATTTGAATTCTGGCGACTCGTTCATTTGTACCTTCATTATGTTTCACTTGAAGTGAAGCCTTTAACGAAACTGTCGAACTGCCCACAGGTTTGTGTCAAAGTTTTGACAGCATTATCGAGCAATTATCTCTCAGCAATTCATCGCAAACTGATTAAATGAACTGTAAGTACTTCGAGCAACGATCCGAGAGTCAACACATGTGCATGAGTATCTTTAATTTGCATACATTGAAATGGCCTGACGCGAGTCACTCATGCATGGTGATTGTCACGCATTGAGCGTCACACTCTTGCTATTTTTTGAACAAAACTTTGACACTATTTTTTGCGTGAGTTAGGATGGAGGTCGCCTCGTTGGTATATACTAAAACAATTATTCGCCTCAGGCACAGTGAATATTAGTGATTATAATATACTCACCACAGGATATCGTAATTTTGGACAATCTGATTGGTTCCCTACTCAAGGCATATGAGGCAATGTACCATTACTACCTTATTTGGAAATCCCGCTAATTACGATAAATATCCTATTTTTCCGCTGTTTTTTCCTTCCGTTCTTTCCCCAGTAATTTTTAATTGCAATATCCTGTAGTGAGTATATTATACGCCTCGTTGGCTATGAGTTAATGTACGACTCGATTTCGTGGAATAATTGTTAAATATATTTACCTCGACTTCGTCTCGGTAAATATTAACCATTATAATCCATCAAATATTTTTCTCGCGCGGGATTGGTTTAAACCAGGGGGGGGGGGGGGGGGGGGATAGAAAGCCGGCACTTTTCTTTGAGGACATAGTGGTGCCGGGCAACAGATCAACAGATCAACAGTGCGAATCGTGTGTCACTCAAGCCGTTGCTAAGAATGACGTCAACCAAAACTTCATTGTTTTCTAACCCGGGAAACTTTTTCAAGCTCGCAGCGTAGAGCTGTACGCGTGTAGCCTGCAAACATAGCGCTGGCGGATTTTTGGCTTGATCTTTCACGCCGCTGACAAAATATCTCGGCAGCGTGAAACAACAAGCGAAAAATCCGTCTGAGCTGCATTTACATGCTACTGCGAGAGTCTTTCGGATACGGTAGTGTTACTACTGGAACGGAAAGCGAAGTCGGATGAAAATGTTTATCGTAATACACGAGGCGAAGCGAAATCAGACAACAAAGAAAAAAACACGTCTTCGTTTTCGAGCGAAAACAACCAAGGAAAAACACCTTTTTGTTATCATGCATACTAATTTTAGGTGTGAATTTCTTGCCTGACAAGCTTTTTTATCGTTAATAAGTTTCCATGGGACAATCCTCTTAGCAACTATCCGGTGATATTCCCCAAGTGATATTCCCCAGTTTTCAAAATTTGCGTTTTACTTTCGCACGTTCAGTTTTCGTCTCAAATAAATTGTTAAATTGAATAGAACCGAATGTTTTGAACAGACTAGCAATATTTTTGAACGCCAACAAAATTATTTTTATATTTAACAGCTTGGCCGAGATCTTCCACGGCAAACAGTCAGAGCGGCCTTGTGAAAAAATATTTGAAGGATAATAGCTACAATAGCCTCCATTTGGCGAGGAAATATGCTCGGCTATTTGTCCTTGGACATTATCTGTTCCTCGAAGCTCACAGTTTTCCTCGAGCTTCGCTCTCGGAAAACTGTTCGCTTCTCGGAACAGATAATGTCCAAGGACAAATATCCGAGCATATTTCCTCGCCAAATTTAGGCTATTGTTTATATATTCACTTCGCCTTCGGCGAATAATTTTTAACTATCACCTCGCTAAATTTGAGGGAAACCGAACAAATTCCCTTGTAACTCTTTTCGAGATCAGTTTTCGAGATTAAATATCGCGTAAGATTGAAAAATATTACACAGCGTCGATAAAACAGCACTTTAAAAAGACAATAAGTTTTGTTTACACTTTCTTGGATCATATTTATGTTTGAAAGTTTACTACGAAAACTGTATTGCTTCACTGAACTATGTAACTATATATTTTCTCACATTATGTTTTCGATCATTATATAGGGCCACTAATTTACCAGTTTGTTAGTGTTCCATGCATACCCTGTATAACTAAAGTTGATTTCATTTTTTTATGTTCAGGAGACAGAATCCAAGTTAATCAAAATAACTGCTCCATCACAAGTGACGATTGTGACGAGCAAGACGTTTGTGCGAGGGCCAGAGCATTTGTGGAAGGTTATAACGAAACCCTTACGCAATGTTCCGTGTCTTGTTGTAATACTGACATGTGTAATACACCAGGTAAGGACGAAATATGTTTTAAAAATCACCATACAATTTGTTATAGGTTTCTTATAATATATAGAATGTTATGGGAGGGGGGGGGGGGGGGGGGGGGGGGTGGGGGGGTTAACGATAGTTGGCACCCAATCACCTCAAGATAACCTGATTCTACAATCATATGCGTTAAATGTGCTAGAGTTGGACCTGTGTGCGAATAAAATATTTCACTTTGCTTGTGAGTTGAAGCTATTTGTAAAGTTTATTTGAGTACAAGTATCCCTTACAAAATCCCTTACAAACCGTAACAGGAGGGGGAAACGTAAGGTGATGACGTCATATGACGTGTTAATTACTTCGGAAAGCCACCAAAAGTGACTCAAAACAAAAAGAGGATGATCTAAGAGAAGGATTTTTCCTGTGCCCTTATATTTTTTTAAATATATTAATAGTTTCGCGCCATGCTGTGAAAGCTATTTTTAATTCCTTCTGATCGAGGCTGCGAAATCGCGTTACTTGAACTGACCAATCAGATAGCGCTCTTAAAATAGCTCTCAGACAACTTTTAACACCAAATTTTAAAACCATGGTATTAAGGCATCAGGCCGGAAGAGTCACTGTACATCTTGTTTATTTGACGACATAACTAGTTTCGTCAAACCGTAAATTTAATTTGACCTTTATTTGTCTAGCTCAGTCGGAATAACATACTTTTACGTGTCACGAGACATTCTTTTGTCGATAACGTCACAAAATACGTTTTATGAAATGGGAGAAGGATATTCAGCAAACTTTGCCAATCAAATGGTGTGTTAAATAAGTAAAAAATATGTCCGGAAAAAGCACAAGAAAGCAGCCTTATTGAAAGTTCCTAGTATATATATCTTATTGACCAAGCGCGAGGGCCGTACTGGGAGAATATCGGCCCGAGGTCTTGACAGTACGGACCGAGCGCAGCGAGTTCCGATCCGTACAGAAAAGACCGAGGGCCGATATTCTCCCAGTACGGTCCCGAGCAAGCTTGGTTAATAAGAGATTTATTACACGACTGAAATGTTTTTAGAGAAACTCCCATGATCACGAGCAGGAGCGACACCGTAAACTTCAAGCGCTCAATTCTTATTGAGAACCGACTTAGCTTTTATAGTCACGTCTGACTTTCCCCCAAAAAGGGAGGAAAGAAAGATAGAAAAAAAAAGGAAAAAAGTAAGCCATAAAACTACAAGAAAGCCTTCAAATGCTGCTTGCATCTTTTATTTAGGCAATCAAATCACTTGCAGGTAATGAAAGAAACCACCAAAGGGTTCTTTGCAAAACAACCAGGTCATGGTCTCCGAATTGTCCGCTTTCAAATAGTTTTTTTTCTTCTTCTGTCAGTTCTCTTGTTGCGTTTGGTTTGTTGCCAAAACCGCTCTGGACAAGACTTTTCCGTTTAGCGGCAAGGACCTGACGGGAACGAGAAAATTCTTCATCTTCACGTCTACGTCACGGATGGCGCATCTTGAAAAAAATGCCCAATTTTTTTCAAGTTCGTCGTTCGCAATCCGTCTTAATCTTCTCCATCCTCAACCATCCTTGTTCATGTTTGGTTTATTATCACCTCTTTGGTGTTTTACTACCTTAGTAATCTATTATTTTGAGGCTTTCTTCAATTTGAAGGTGATTTTGTGCTTCGCAAAATGACATGACATAGCTCCTTTAAAAGATAGCTTCTTTTCAGCAAAGTAACGTTGAAAGCTCCGTTGAAAACTTGTTAAATAGGTTGGTTCGTACTCGCCGCCGTCGACTTTTCTGACATCTTTAAAAACATTTCGCCAACAGTTTGTCAAGCTCTTTTGCCGTTAAAAATTCAGGTTCTCTTGGTTCGTTTATTGTAGCTGCAAAGCGCTTAAGAGCTCTTATGTCGGACTCGTTGTTTTTACTGTGTTTGTTGACTTCTGCGCAGTAATAAATTATTCCAGTTCTTGGCTGTCGTTCGTGACGGCTTCATTTTCATCACGGTTACATTCATCATGGTTTTTGTTGAAGTACTTGTCTTATTTGAGATGTCTTTGAAAATTCCAAAGTCAAATGCAAAGCAAGGAAACTCTTGTGGAAAAATGTATTTGTTCGCCATCTTGAATTATCTGAATAAAAACATTGCGCGGAAACTCGCGCGGGATCTTTCGAGAAATTACCCGGTCTGTACTTGGAAAATATCGGAACGGCAAGAGAGAATTCTGATTGGCTGATATTAGTTATCGACGCTCTCAACTATCTTAGACGTGTAATAAAATGGTTTAATCGATATATTTCACCTTTATATTAGGAACAAAGAAGAAAAGTAGCGTGCACATACTAAAGAAACAAACCGAGGCAAGGAAAAACCTCAAAAAGAAACTGATGGCTGCTCCCATCTTGAAAGGATAATTGGTGAGTAGTACAACCCAAGATGTACAGTTTATTTTTATAGCCACCAAACGTCATCATATTTCTTATCTACCACACAATATCATTATGTCAAGAGAAGAAAACTTTTGGAAATTATTCATCACTTCACCCTGTAGAAGGCTAGAGTTTTAGCCCAATAAACGTCGGGTTCTTAGAGTATATATTTTATATACCGAGAACAAAATAACGTTTTTAATTGTATTTATTTTGTCGTGAATAACGTTTGTTGCTTTTAATTACGTTGTTAGGTGCTGAACCACAATTCACTGGACTGAACGGGATTAATTGAAACCAAAATATATTTAAAATAGATTTTGGAAGCTTAAAAGTGAATGCGATATTGGAAAAGAAATAAACAGACTGGTGTCCTGTGATACTCTTTGTTTTGTGGTGATTTTTAATTTATTCGTTGTTTTCTTTGTTTTGATTTTCTTGTTTCTTCTTTGTTTCTCTTTTCTAGTCTGAAAAAACCTCCACTGTTGGAACAAATTACCATTAAATTGTTGGAAATATTGTTTAAACTGAAAAAACGTGCAGTGCTCAAGACAATTAAGGCATGGGTCTAAAGTTATTTCATCAAACAAGTTAGGGGGTGGTCCATCTTCTGAAGATAAAGCCATACAAGCGTAAAACTTTGACAGACTAGTAAGTTTGTAAATTTCATAATATCGACATGTATGACATATGCAAATTAGGTCACGTGACTTGTTGCGGCCACAAAATCCAGGAAAATATCTGAGCAAAAATGGCACCGGCTTATACCAACAGTCATCTAACTTTACTGCTGGCAGAAACGTCATAGGAACAACAATAGAAGATCTGTGTCCGGGCCTTGTGAAATATTTTATTACTTTTGGAAATAAACGACATTTTGTACTAGTGCCCAGTCCTCTCATAAAAGTAATTTCTTATTTCATTCTGTTGTTTAAATTATTTTGAAAATCCCGGGCACAGAAATGATGTAACTAATAGCCTTAACATTATAAAGCTGATTGTAGCTTCCAGGCAATAATTAAAAGTGGTGCCATTTCGCTATAAAGAATTTTAAGCTAAAAATAGCTCTGACAGGTCACGTGACCTAATTTGCATATGTCATGTATGTCAATATGATGACATTTGCAAACTTACCAGTCTGTCAAATTTTACGCCTTTATGACTTAAACTTCAGAAGATAGACCACCCCCTAACTTTTTTGGTGAAATAACTGTAGACCCATACCCATTAATTTTATTGAGTGTAAATTCCTCGCTGCGCCGCCAGTTTGTATTATATCACGTAATCTGATTGCCACTATTGCCAGAAAACAAACCTCATAAAATCAAATATGGCGGCGCGCGGGTAAATTGACACTCAAAATGGTAGAGATATGTATACAGAGATGTGTAGGCACTGATATAATTTTACTTTGATTTCATTTTCGGTTTAGATCATTTTCCCATCAATTTAATGCAATTTCTAATATTTCAAACTACCGCAAAATATCTGTCATGTTCGGATGGAGGTAACAAAGGCTTCTTCACCATATATGGGCATGACGACAATTTGTTGAATAATAATGTCTGATCCCCGTTTTCATATTTTCTACCACGTGATGTGTTTTGTCCAATGAGAGAGCGCGCGTGGGTTATAACGCATGATATTAGGCAAATTGGCGAAGTACCAGGCCATATACCGCGTGATTTCGCAGCACAAGTCAAATATTTCCTAGTTATTCAGTGGCGGATACAGGGGAGGGTCGGGGTGTCCGGATTCCCTGTCAGACCTAATTAAATGGATTTTAAACTGAAAATCTTACCACTGAAGGATCGCACACGACTATTAATTGTTTAAAAATGAAACTTGCGTTGCACTTCGCCACTCAACTAAATATCAGGCGTGTTCGAATTTGTATCTACTACCCTCTATTAAATGGTCAGCTCTGCTCGCAAAGCAGTCTTGCCTTGCGATCTATAAACTCAGCGTGTAAGATCTTTGGATTATTTCGCTTTCGATTCGTAGGACGTGTTTACATCAGTTGAAAATAAACAACTGTACCTGTAAGACCTGTAAGTTTAATTTGAACCAGTGAGCTTGTGTAAACTTTTTGACCTGCCTGATTGAGCTCTTGAATTACAGTATTTATCACCAAAAAAATGAACTTTTGTTTTGTGAATTTCATTTGGTCACCGTAAAGTGAAATTGAGTTAAGTTAATCAGTGAATGTAAAATCGAAAAAGGAATAATGAATTAAAGTGCTTTCACCATTATCCATAACAAAACCATCTCTAGGATCCACCAAAATGCACTTTTCAGAGTCTGAAATCTCAATTTTTTTTTTTATCGGACAGTTTAGTTGCTAATGAAAATTGAGTAGAAGAAGTCATTAACTAATGAAATGCAACTGCCTAGTCCAGGCTACCAAATGAAAATCAAAGAAAACATATTGATCTCCAGGCTAAGTCTTGAAAACTCAATGAAGGGAAATAATCGTTACAGTGCATGTTGACTTTTATTCATATTTATTTTTAATTTGACATTTTTTATACAGCCTTGTTTCAAACTAGTTATCCATATGGCAAATATTTTACCTTTGTGAAGTTCAAAAACCTTGAAGTTACGTTCATTAAAATTTGTTTACCGAATTTCACACATGTTGTTATTATTACGATTAATTGGTAATAGCATTTATTGTCGTACAGTTCTGGGGTAATCGTGCTCGTAATTTCAAATCGTCCGATTACTACCTGAATTGTACGACACGAAGTCAGTACCATTACTAATCATACGAGTGATTAACCGATTACAGCCCGAATTGGAAGACACGAACAATAACAAAACTCGAGGAAGAGATTTAGACAAAGCAAATCCTGCTAACAATTAAGAGAGCGTCTCCACAAGAATCAAACAAAATCGGAAAATAGCGGCAAAAATGTGAAAACTCAAAATCGCTCAAATTTTGGCTGTTAGTAGTACACCTTGAGTTATTCATTGCTATGTGGTTCATTTGTCAAATAATTTATTGTTTCGGCAGAAAATGACGAAAATCAATTTCAGGGCTCGATACGAGAAAATTTGGCTTGAAAATTAGCCATTTTTAAGCGAACCGCTTCCCTTAACTATTAATCCAGAAGACATCCAGTTGTTATCAGCGTATTCTACGTCTTTTCCAGGCTCTATTTTATAATTTCCATGAAGATTGAAAAAATTATGACACTGAGAGAGGCCTGAAAAAAATCCCCCTGTTTCTCTATGGCAATTACTAGCTAGATTGAAAAAAATATTTACCCTACTACTTTATCACAAATCAAATGAAATTTAGCAATTACACTAAGGAGGAAATGGTCTTTCAACTGATATAATTTTTTTCTGGGGAAATTATTTTGCGCTCTGTGAGAAAGAGCTGAAAATGGCCGAAAAATGATTTACGCGACTAGTGGATTGCGTGACATACCGTGACCGTAGCACATATTTCAGTGCTGAGTTTAGTCAAAGAAATGGTAAAATCCAAATTCCTGCATAGGGATATTAAAAACCACTTTCTTTTGAGAATATCAGTATTTTTCGTACATCATTGATGCTTCCCACGATGATGTGACGTAAGAAAATGGTTAATTTCACTGTGTGAATTGTACTTTGGCTTATAATAAATTATCTGATATCCACGCTATTTGAACGTAATCTTGTGTAATCTTGTTGTTTTTCTAACATTCATTCTCAGCTAAACACTTCCCCGGTTGGGTGCTAATTTGCACATCACATGTGTTACAAGAGGGTTACCAACTTTAAATCAGAAACTAACTGCGATTCTGATTGGTCGGGAATAATCCAGAACATTGTTTCAAACATATAGAGAAGTTACACGCTTCTAGGTGATAAGCTTCTGCTTTAAATATATAAATACTAGGGTGGATCTAGGGGGTGGGTTTCTGGACCCCCTTTTCCATGATGGTAGATACTTTAAGGATAAACAAATTAAATTGCTTTACGCGTTTTGACACCTAGCGGGAATTGTATCTATTTCTACATTTACGTATACAGTTCGGGCCATACCCAGTTCTGGAGACCTGTTTTCCTGTGATGTGATTGGCTGAGACAAAACCAAAACAAAGCAAATTTGACCGCGAGAAACTGGGCACTAGTAAAATCTTGGATATATTTTCTCTTCGCGGCCATGTTGTAATGCGGCGGTCGTCGAGTGATCTAAAATTCACTCAAACAGTCGAAGATACCATTTATTTCTGGTGTTATTACAGAAATTCAACGAACATTCAATCAGCTTTTACGCACGCAGGTTGAATCGCGCGAATTTGTTGAAGATCAAACTCTCGCGCGGTGCTCTTGCGGCCGAGTGAAACATGCTTGTTCTTACTGTACTTTTGGCTTGATTTGGGCTTTGTAGTTATAGTAGGTTCTCCTTGAAAAGCGAAGTAAATAAACCTGAAGGCTCAGAGGGAATGACAGACTTCGAGAGTCCCACTCATCTGTAATTTACTGCCAGATTTGAATGCCAAGTGCCCTCAGTCTTTTCAAAGTACTTCCATGCATTAGATATCTATTCAGTTGGAAACCAATCTCATAGGTTATTGGTGTAATTTTTCGAATAGCAAATGTGTGTGCAAGCATTATCATCAAATCTGTAATAATTTAGCTATGTTTAATTTTCATGGCAAATCAAAACATCTCTCCCTGTTGTACAGTATACATGTACATGTATTATTGTCTGGCCAATTTCGATGCCCTGCAGGTAATCCTTTTTCAGGTAAAATATTAGCTTGAGATCAGGCTCCTGAAGAAAATTTACGAGCGAAGCGAGCCGAGTCATGCTAGTAAAATATGAAAGCCTTAACCAACTAGCAGAAAAGGCAAGTTTGTGTAAATCATTGTGTTGGCTAGTAAACCATTTTTTTTTTTTGCTGGTGTAAACAAGGGCCCTTGGATGGACCAGCTAAATTTTCAAGTTAGAACATTTTCATTCAATTTTTTTTTTGAGAAGCAATGATTGATTGTTTAGCTGGGGCTTAAGACAGCCAGCATTAACTCAAGTGGCCACCAAGCTACTCCAATACATCAAGGTGTCACAAATAAAAGTAACAGAACATAGCCATTAAAATAAAATTCAATTTATTTTTAACACAACTTGACCTTGTATCCCAACCAGTACAAATAGGATTAAGAATTTTAACATTAAATATGTGCATCTCAGGGAAAGCTTGTTTATTTACTCCTGTCGCAGTTTCTTTGTCGATTGAAGGACCTGGAACAAATAATATTACAGTTTTAATCAGTACTGATTTCAAATATGTTGTAGATGTTGTAGTATATTAATTTTATAAGTGGCTGAAACATGATTAAGGTAATTTTGTTCATATCAGTATGAGTAAGGAGAGAGAAAGGTGCCATTATTATTTTTGCTGAATTTGTTTTGCATCTCCATTTCATTGGGTGGTAGCCTGAGATCAGACTCCGACAGGCTAATTGGGTGGCTGATACATGTATGCGAACTGATACTGTAAACTAGTATCCAACACAGAGATAACAGCAGTCAGTTTATTAATTCCTTTGGAGATGCATAACTTTAGCTAGCATACAGAATTGCTTGGAGTGTGGGAAAGCTGTAATTCAATTTTTTAATTATGTTTTTGCACTACATGTGATTGCTGTGAGTACTATTTTGATTTTGGAGAGAAAATTATACATAAAGTTCCCTGGAACAAAAAATGGCAGGACTGCACCACCACCTGCTTGCCTATTTTTGCCACTTTGGTGAGGTATTTGGCATTAAACTGGCTTTGGCATCACCAGTGATACATCTGTTATAAAGTCACAGGGCAAAATTTTAAACCATAAGTGAATACCACCAAATTTATAAACTTGATAAATTAAAAAAATAATAATCTGTCAGCATTGGGTTAACCATGAAGCAACGCAAAACTCACAATACCTCCCAATCAAAATGTGGCATAATTTATGATGAATACAGTCAAAGCTCTTGTTGCAACCACTTGCATAAGCGACCAAGCTCTACATGTAGTTACAACCACTTTTGGGAACTTATGTACCAACTGGTCTTTTCCTTTGTTTTAAGCTCTCTTAAGCGACCACTTGTTGTGCTACACCTCAAGTTACGACCACATTTTCGAATTCCTGAGGTGGTCGCATACGAGAGCCTTGACTGTAATTTGAAAATAAAAATTTAAAAACATGATAGTGTGTTGTTATTAAGACCAGGAACAAATAAATGCATGGAACATTTGCACTGGAACATAAATCATAAGCCTTTCCTAGTGATAGAAATTAATAGTAGTATACATTGTAGACTTTGTTTCTTGTGGGTCTGACAAGCCAAATGAATGCAATCAGCATGACCGTGTTAAAGGAATCATGGGGAGCAGGGATGGCACAGCAGTGGTGAGAGCACTCGCCTCCCACCAATGCGACCCGGGTTCGAATCTCAGACCCGACATCATATCTTGGCCAAGGGTTTTTTGCCGGATACTACGATTTTCATCCCTCCACAAAAACCAACATTTCAAAGTTCCAATTTGATCTGGAAAGAGTGGAAGAGAGGAGCCACTCTGTGGATTTTCACTGAAATTGCCATTATTTATTTATTTTTAATCGGTCAGTATAAAATTCAGACTGCAGACTGCAGATTGCAGACTGCAGACTGGGTATAAAATGCAGACTAGGTATAAAATGCAGACTGCAGATTGCAGACTGGGTATAAAATGCAGACTGATACCAAAACTGTCAATTTGTGTTATTCGCGATTTATTTTCAATTTTTAACTTACCGGAGTCATGCAATCGCCTTCTGAGTTGAAAACTGTCACTTTGTCTTTAAATATGGGATATATTTTCAATGTTTAACTTGTAAATTTTTTATTAAATACGTTTCACAGCTTACCATAATAAGTTCAAAAGTCTATAAAATACCGACAACAAGATGGATTACTAGCACATGGTCAACAAACTGAAAGGCACTTTGGGTAGCCCCTCACAACAGTGTCACGCAAGCGCTTTTTCGAGATTGATGCCGCGAATATTCTTCTTCTTGGCCCATTTAAAAAAGTCATCAACATTGAAAGGCTATTACAGTATTCATTTTCTTTGGCTCGATTTGTTTGCTTTCTTTTCCTTTCCTTTCGCTCAGTTTTCAGTTTTCTGGCTGGTGTGTTGATTTGACCCCGGGTTTGACCTATTTTCACGATATGTTTTTGTCACTAACTCAAGGCAATGATTACACAAGGCCTGTACTAACCAGGGACAATTAGGTCTATTTCTGAATGTATCTGATTAATTATTTTGCGACTGATATAAACTGAACACCGGGTATGGGCCAAGAGGGAAACTTTTCATGGAAGATGAACGTGTGACTCTGAGGTAAGTTAAAAATTGAAAATAAATCGCGAATAACACGAATTGACAGTTTTGGTATCAGTCTGCATTTTATACCCAGTCTGCAATCTGCAGTCTGCATTTTATACCTAGTCTGCATTTTATACCCAGTCTACAGTCTGCAATCTGCAGTCTGCATTTTATACTGACCGTATTTTTAATTGTATTTTTAATTAAAGTACACTAAACCCATGAACATATTTCACTTTGCCTTGGCCAATAGTATTCCCTTCGACTTCTCTAACTTTATATTCCTTCATTTAGATCGACTTTTCATGACCACGTCGATGGTGTCGAAACTCGTAATCTTACCCTTTGATCATATTACATGGCGCCCAAATTACACAGATCACAGATTTTCAACGGCCGTGCATATGAACAAAAGTATCGTGCATATGACTTCTGTTTTTACCAAAATGAAGTAAATTTACTCTAGTTTCTCACAATATTTTATTTAAGAACCAAAAAAATTGTTACATACCTTAAATTTTCACTTAACCAACGACAAACACTGTAACGCGGCCTTCGAAACTAACACGTTTGATCGATTTTCAACGCAAATATCTTCACCCCAACGCGAAGGACGCCATCTTTCTTTAGTTCACCGTGTTGCCGAGATGTCCCATTATACTCCCGCACAGTCTTATGGGATAAGCACAAGGGACAAAAACGCTAGGTGTTTAGAAAGCGGGATGAATGGAGTTTTTCCATAAGGACCCAAGACGCCATTACTGATGACGTCATCAGGTCTCCAGAACTGGGTATGGCCCGAACTCTGGTATATGATAATTTATTTTTCATCCATACTGTTGTCAGAACTTACTCATTTAGCATAACGTGTGACAATAAAGACTGTTATTTGTTATATGTAACATCTTTGAGTACCAACTAAATTAACACTATTCTGCCTGGGATTTGTTTTTCGTTCATGAGCCTGGGGGAGGGGCAGAATGTGCCCCCCCCCCCCCCCCCTCCAATGTATCTACAAAAGTATTTACGCAAAATAAATTAAACTTATATGGTGTGTAAAGCATCCAAAAATGTATATTTTGGTAACAGTTACGTGTCAATCACGACGTCATATCACGCCAAATTGACGTCATACGTTTAAAAAATCCGCCCTCTTGGATCTGCCATATTGGATTGCTAAATCTTTCGGAAATGTCAGAAAGATCAAGAAAAATATAAAAGATGCAGAAACTGTAAAGATTTTGGAAGAAACTCTTAATAAAAAGTGAAAATCACATAAAACCCGAAAAAATTAGCTGAAAAACACCTAATTTGAATTAAACGACCTGTCAAAAATTGGTTGCTATGGAAATGTCAAGTCACGTGATCACAAAATTGACTCACCAAAATGTTCCCAGATAATTTTTAGGAAAAGTCACAAAGTTTGGCTACATTTCCTTTAAGTAATAAAGGTTTGGAATCAGTGCGGGAACTTTCTGCCCCCCCCCCCCCCCCCCGAAAGGCTTACATGAGACAATTACACAATACCAGAGGTCTATAACTAGAGGTTTCCATCTAGCATTGCGCGCGGCCCATCAGATTAGGAGTTAGGCTATTTTTAGACACTTTTCGCGCGAAACCAGCAGCCAATCACGCACCATGCCTGACAAATATGGTCATTGAACGCGCTAGCTCGACAATTTTTGTTCAAGACGGTTTGTTCGTCGATTGAAAAGATGGCTAAAATCACTAAGTAAAAAGCCTTGGCCCTTCTAAATCAAACAAAAGTTAATTCTACTAAATAATGCACGAAGTTTGGAACGAAATATTTAATGGGAAATGCCTGTAAAATGTACAACTAATGCGACTGAAAGAGCACTAAAGGCAGCCTGAAATTAATTTACGGGAAGACCGCGGACACAATTAATTCGTCCAAAGAATGAAAACCTGTTTACAACACAAGTTTAAGCTTAGTCTATTCAGTATTGTTACCTTGTATTTCGACGAGGCTTGTCAATTCCAGCTGAATTAAGTTTTAAAATCAGCACAATAAATATCCATGGATCAGTTAAGCCGTTATAAGCTTATAACTTGAGCTTACGGCAGTTCGTCAAGCGTTCGTGACAGTCAATCATTCAAAGATCACTTCACAGTGAAATTCTCTTTCTTTCCATCCATGTAGACATTGAGGGTTTCCTTTGTTCTTTTACTTCAATGAACTTGATTTCAAGCTCAGTTCGTTAATTCTGTAGTCGCGCAAGTTTCGCCCGCCGTATAAACAAGTGAAACCTTCGGCTGCGTATAGCTGTCCGTTCAACTTGTAAAATGAATATAATGTTCAGCTCCACAATTATTTCGAAACTTCCCATGTTAAGCTAAACCATCTGCACAATTTTCCAGAATATACGAAACTTTGGAGAGATTGAACGAAGATTAATCCGCGGAGAAACCTTTGTCTTTTCATTCAACTTTCGACAACTTGCCAACTGGACACCGCGCCAAGTTTTGCCGCCGAATTCATACAAATCATGCTTCATTTAGATTGAACTGAAAAATCACTCAGTCGATTTATAGTTTTACAAAAAGTATACCGAAGTTTGACCTAAATTTAGTGAAGTATTTAAACAATTATTACATTCTGCTGTGACGCTTTTCGCTTTTCCTTGGCCGGCAAAGTTTCTGCCTTTGCGTAGCGCTCGCATATTAAAAATGGTTCAACGTGATTGGCTGCTGGTTTCGCGCGAAAAATGTCTAAAAATAGCCTAACTCCTAATCTGATGGGCCAAGACCCAATACCAGAGATGGAAACCTCTAGTTATAGACCTCTGACAATACATGTAAACTTTTACAATTTACAAAACAAGTTGCCTTCCCTAATTGGTTTGGGTCGTACACTTTTGAAACCCCTCTCCACCAGTTATAAAATTTCTAGATCCTGAAATATACAAGTCTGAATCCGTACCAGACACTAGGAACATGTACCGTCTACATTATATGCGCTTGCTGACATTACAGCTGCAGCCCTGCACCAGGTTTGATAGTAAGTCCACGAATGGCTTTTTCCGACTGACTGTAATTTCCGATGTGTCAAGTCCGAAGGCTTCACAGACACTCCATAACAGTAACACTGAGTTCAACACTAGCTCACAGATGTTGTAGGAGTCATAGATTACCGGATGGCAATGCTGGATGCTGACTTCAGACAAAACCTTGTCCCTAAGCACACTCTGGAAGGTCTTCTCCTAACCTGCGATCAGGCCAATTTTTCGCGCTCCTTACTTTCTCTTTACGGGTCTCACGCTAAAAATGGGCCTGATACAAATCTTCTTCAGATTGTCTGCCAATTACAAATCACGTCCAGATTTTGGACGTGATTCTAATGAATCTGATTGGCTGATTCAACAATAGACCTTCGCCGGAAGTAAAAGCAACTGCGCGTTTCGTGGAGAGTCAAGAGAAATCCGCCATGTTGGAAAGAGGCATTTCTTGTGTTCTTGTTCAACTTTTTTCATCAAAGGTCGATGAAATCAACCTTTTCAGGATTTTTTTTTTCGGTTTTTGAGTATTTTGGGAAGTTAACAAGGCTTACAGTTACGAGGTTACGTTGGATTTTCAGTCCACGAACGACTGGAAGACTTTGAATTTCCGAAGAATACAGCTAAGCTTGTATGTCAGCTATTTACCTACACATGTAGCTGTCTGTTATTTGGTTTTGGGTGCTTTACATGTACATGACAGCCTCTGTATTTGACCCTTGTTTCGTGGATGGAAGCCGCTACTTAGGACAAAGGACAGTAAGCAGTACGAGAATATTGTATATTTTAATGAAGTGAACTAAGCTTATTTGTTTCTGCGTGTTTAATAAGCTTATATACTTAGTAGTGTAAAATTTTTCATTGAATGTATATAAACTTATTAAGCTTTTGAAACGTACAATGTAGAACGACTTACATAGAAAAAAAAATCGATATTTCTACAATAATAAAGTAAAGGATATATCAAGTTGCACAAAGTTATGGCTATACTGCCTTGAAAAATCCTTATTTGTTGACAGTGGTGTTGTATAAATTGTATAAACCGAATTATTAAACGACCTGAAATTTATCAAAAGGTGGTTGCTGGACTTTTCACTGACTATATTAATAAGACCACTGATCAGATGAAAATTAACTAACGTAATAAATTTCAATATGAAATTATAAATTCATCGGCTAGGCACTGAGGTCAACCCCGGGACAACCAGGGGGATATGTTGTAGCCTGTTCCAGGCATTCAGATAATGAGAGGCGGTACGAGTAGGCGCAAGAGCGTGAAGAGTGGGCCCGATCCCCTCGCCACTCCCAATTATCCGAATGCCTGTAACAAGCTAGATTTGTTGGGGAATAGAAGGAGATGGATTTGATTGATTGCCCCTGGGTTGGGGAAAATACTATACTTATTGTAATATAATTATTGGGTGCATTCCATTTGACCAAAAATTCCAGTTTGAAATTCCTGAATGTTCGGACAAGCTTTACCCTGGGTACCAGAGGTTTATTTCTCCGTCGCGTCGAGATCCGAAGTCGGCCGAAGGCCGACGACGCCCCTGCGAGCGGCGGAGCCGCGAGAAATAAACCTCTGGCACAGGGCGCATTGATTTACCGTTCCAGTTGAACTTTGATCATTTTTAACGTATTACATTTAAACCAATCACAGCGTAAGTGTCCTACTGTGATCACATGTAATGGCACGTGGAGATATGACAGCAGATAGTTTTACAAGGTGTCAAATGGCGGTATTCGTTGAACGAAAACAACTCCTGTAAAAAGGGTCCCTACCTCGAAGTCTTCGCTATCGTGCCGATTATGTGAAGCTGGTGTGGTGGTTAATGGTGGATACGTTCGGAAAACGCCAGAAAACTAAACATTTCAGGTAGCGTTTCAGAGCTTTTGGCGATCGACAATGATCTTTCAGTCGGCCCGCGAATTCTCTGTAAGAAGTGTTTTAATCGAACGATATGAGGCAACTCTCAAGGAGTTAACCTCCTTTAAAGAGCGGTATCATGAAAATTTATCCCACTGGAAAGCAGACGAACAGCATGTGCGAACTAAGCGATGTTCAAGCTCTCCTGGTTTGGGCATCTAAAAGTCTCACGGTGCAGCATGTGCAGATATCAACAAGCCTTCGGCCGCTAAAACGTCCTTGCGGCGAATAAAATTAATAATGCCATCTGTCTGCTCGGCGCTTAATTCGTCGACACCGTCGAACGTTTTTAAAACTATCGCTAAGGTCTCTTCAAGTGCTTTCTCCAAACTTCCATCAGAATCCGCGATTATTCAACAACATGCAACAACAACAAATACTGTTCTATCGATCACTGCTCTATCTCTTCATCGCCTCGTCATTCACAGGCTTTTTTCCCCGCAGCGTACTATTCTTGTCAACCAATCACAGAGACTATTAGATTCAAAATACCTTAGGGAGTCGTTAGGAGCCAATCAGCAATCTAGTCCAAATTCTGGACTAAATCCATTTAAGCAGGCTTGCCATTGGCTCGGCGTTATCAAAGCAATAGCGCCCTGCTCCAGAGGCTTTTCGCGCGGGCCATAAGAGAGATTTGAAACCGGAAACCGCGCAAGAAAAGCCTCTGGCACCCAGGGTAGACAAGCTTAAGAGGTATACCCAAATTTCTGCAACTTTTTTCTGGAATTTTGGGTTGAATGGAAAGTGTCCATGATGTTTTAAGTTCAATGAATAGGGTGGGGGAATTCACAAGTTTGTAAAATCATGGCCAACAACGAGTCTGTGATCCGGGACATATTACCGGTATATATCAGATGAAAACCTTACTATGACTTTCACTGAAATACATATCAATGTAAATCAGCTGTCTCAAGATGTTATTCTGTTTGATTTACAAATAAAATTTTAAAATGATCCCAGACTATCGCCCGGTCATGAATCACTGAGACAAATCCCTCTCTATTAGGGACTGTGCAATAATTATCAGGAGGGGGGGGGGGGTTGGAAAATGGACTTCATGTAGGACAATATTAGGTAATACCCCCCTCCTAAAGGAGTGAATTTAGTTATTGCCCCCCCTCTAATCAGTCAGAAATTATGTACGACCCCCCCTCCCTCACAGTATACACACACCTTTAAACAAATGGGTGGTTTTCATCAACATTACAAAAACTGTTTGCTTGCATGAACAGCATCAGAAAATTAACAGGTAAAACAACTGGCAGAAAGAAACGTTTTGTCCAAATTATAGCTTTGTAGCGTTTTTCATAACCGAGTTATTTCCAAAATAATTTTCAGAAAATTACAGTGTTTAGTATGCAGCCGCCATCTTGGTGCCCTTCTCTGGGGCACCAACATGGCCGCCATAAAATTGCACAAGAATTAGAGTATATTCTACCGTAAATATCATTATCTTTCACTTCAAACCTGTTTAGACACCTCTTCTAAATTATTATCACGTCTGAACATTTAAAAATGATATAAAATATCCGGTTTTTGTGACAGTTCATTAACACGTTCATCCGGGACATCACAAATTTCAAATAGCTTTATTTCAAAAGGAATCACTGGATCGATACCAAACTTGGCATAGAGATTAATGATTTCCATGTCTAGAAGATATAAAAAGAATAGCTTTGTAGGATTAACAGTTTAGATTTTAGAATTTTGATGACGTCAGATGAAAACAAAGAATACCCTGCATTTTCTCTACACGCACCTGTAGATTAAAATTTTGTAACAGAAAGAAGAGCTGCTACTTCATGTTTAATTGTTGGACATCGCGTCTGGAACAAACACCACCTCCGTAGCAATGTACAACAGAGCCATAGCAGAAGGAAAAGAGCATGTGTGTTATTTTCAGGTCTGATGAAGGCCCGAAGTGCCGGAAAATTATTCGGTCCCCACCTTATAAATAGGTATGGATTCGCCAATGTAATATGTACTTGAAATAAAATGTTAATCCCCCCCTCTCTTGAGTGAATTATTTTACCCCTTGAGCCCCCCCCCCCCCCCCTCCTGGTAATTATTGCACAGTCCCTTACCCCTTATATATAGGTGGATATCAGGGGGAATGTTTGTTGAGAAACATCCCCTACAACTGGGTCAAGATTAACTAAGTTTACAATTCCCCTGGATGTCCCGGGGGTCTACCCCAGGGGCAAGCTGATGACATGTGCAATTTGCTTTCATTTCTTTTCCACTGACAAAACATTTTTTTGACCATAATAAGACAGTCTTCTGCATCAACAATACTCGTCATCAAAACATGTAGCAACCTCCTGTCTACCTACCTGAGAAATTAAGAATTATCTGACCAGATATTAAATTCTCCGAATTTTCCCTGATACCATGAAAAAAAAATTGCTGGCTTTTTCCCGACCTGAAGCAACCATGCAAGAGTAGCTCTACAACTGCATATTAAGTTATTTTTGTTTTAAATCATTAGCAGTGTCCGATCCTGTCAACCCTCATCCATAAAGTTCATGCCTGTGGGTTTAAAAATTATGTCAGACAAGAAATTTGACAAGAAATTTGTGTGCAATAATATTATTACACACAAATTTCTGATACTTGGCTAAAATTCCCTAAAATCCACTGTGTGACCAAGAAAGGAATATGTTTCAAATAAAATAATGGGATTAGGAAAAGGATATTCCAAGAAATCACATTCCTTGATCCAAAGTGGCATATAAACATTTAATAATTATTTTAAAATAAGTTTAAAATGCTTTCCACGATTGCTTTACAAATTATCTATCGCAAAATCCGGGCGCAAAATAGTTTGTCCATTCAGTACAAGTCAATGATCTAACAATAAAATAAAATAAATCTATTTATTAGTTGCTAAAGAAAATGAAGCACATGCCATCGCGTTGTAGTCGATCGCAACAGCCACAGAGTAGGTTCGATCGATCGATCGATCGAAGATAAGCTTACTATTCCTTCACTTGCCGTGCTGTTTACTCACATAATATCTAATAGTCCTTCCTTCTTTCAATGGCAAAATCTCCCATGTAGATATAAATACCGGGAAAATTGAAAGATTTGATTTCAAACGTTTCCTCTCGGGCATTCACAACAAAAATGGCGTCCAAAGCTGTTTCGTTCCACGCGTGGAAATCCGGCATTCTCGCGAGTGTCGCGTATCGGAAGTAATTTTGATTGGCTATTTAGAAGTCATGTCAATCAATGTCAATCCATCACGAAAAGGGGGCGGAAGGCATCTCGTTGAAGAATTGTGTCAGGCTTAATTTTTCAGCGCGACCACGTAAAGACGAAGAGTAAAAGAGAGCGCTGAAAAATTCGCCTGATACTCAGGTTAGACTTCTCCTGGACTCTCGTCCTCACCAACAGGCTGGTCCACCTCGACACTTCGCTTAGCAGCAAGGCGAGAAAAGTAACTGCTAATTAAATTTAAAAAAAATTGTCATATTTGTAGTTTATAGAGTTTTTTTCTTTTTCTTTTTCGATATGTAACTTTATATTTTTTGAATATTTCTTCTTTCTTTTTTAAATTATAAATATTTTAGACTATTTTTACTGAGAATTAACAATTATTTATGTACATATTTTATATTATTTACTGCATCGCACATAGGTTTACACCAGCTGTGATTTTTTTTCACAGCTGATCTATACTGCAGTATAAATAAATATTTTATTATTATTATTATTATTATTATTACAAGTGGAACCGGAATAAAAGCAATATATAATTTAATTGTCATAATGGAAAAGTGGTAAATATGATACCAAGTACTGCCCTTAAGTTTAGTTTTAGTGGGGTTTAGAAATTGCCGTGAAAATCATGCAAATTTGTTAGTAAAATTGTTTGCCAGAGTTTCAGCAAATGCTGCACACTAATAAAGCAAGAATCAAATTCAGTATTTTGGGTTCTTTAATCAAATGGATCGATCTATTGACCGAGAAATCAATTGATTGATTGATTGATTGATTGATTGGATCAATCAATCAATCAATCAATCAATCAATCAATCAATCAATCAATCAATGAAATATTAAATAATAATAAAAACTCCAAACAATCAGCCACTTAGGCTTATGTACTGAGTACAGTCTACTTTTTTAGCACTATATTCCATTCCAGTTCATGTTGTCAGACCGTATTGGTCTTGAATTATTCACCAACTACAGTGGAATGCCACCTTAACAACATCTCAATACAGCCACTTTTTTGGCTGGAACAAAAGCTCATGAGTCCTGTTAATGCAACTACAGCAAACAGGAGTCCTTTGGGACTTAGAATTAAATTATATACATGTCATGAAATCATTTAAAAGGTATCAGAACTGGTACCATAAATTTAACCTAGATGTACATGTACCCTGTTAACAGGACCTGACCCCACTTATAATACACTGTATGTCTAAGCTTTTATGGCCTGTCAGTGGTCATATTAACAGCTTTCCACTGTAACTTGTACTTAGTTACAGTCATTATAATACTGAATTTAACCACTTAAGCCTACAGAAAAGGTTTATATTTTAAGTTCTCAATTCTTTAGCCATTTGCACAATCATTTCTTTCATCTTTATTTGTTTGTTTGTTTATTACCACTGATTTCATTGCTAAGCAACCTTCGAAGTCAAACCTCTGACTGTAAAGTTGACAATACACTTCCGTCAATCATGCGTAACGATACGACGAGACATCTATTGCCAAGTGAATTTTGGTTTCGAAGGTTGCGTAGCATTGAAATGAGTGGTAATTTGCCACACAAAAAATATAAAACATTACAATAATAATAAAAAAGGGGGCCTATGAAGAAATCATAATTATATTAGGTCCCCTTGTTACATTACTTGTTAAGACAAATGTTGGAAACATGGAATGATTCACGGACGTTAAATAGGTCTAATTTATTCTGGAAGTCACTTAATATAAACTGCATCATCCAACTAGAGCGTTTCAGAAGCCCTACCATTTAGTTTGCAATGCTTTTGGATATTTAAAAGCTCCTGCTATCGCTGCTGAATCACAGCTGTCTTCGCTTCTTCCTGGCTTGTTGACCTCAACACCGTTAGCAAAGCCGGCCAAGACTACCGTTCGTACTGAGACAAAAGTAAAGGTAACTGTTGAATACCCATCGAAGCCGGCCAATAAAACCCTTGAACCTTGCTATGAGGCTATTGGAAAAGCCTTAGTTCATGGTCCACCGGAGAGAATCGCAAGTGCTGTGGTAAAATGCGAGCCAGTGATCAACATAATCACCTGGCCAATCTGGATATGTCATCAGTATTTAAATGGATAAATGACCATAAGAAAAATGTACACCTTGGAGTCAGAGCTAGGTAAACAATAATGACTTATGAACTCTTCATCTTAAACACTGTGATAGAGTACATGTAAATACACTGAGGGCCAATTATTTAAACAGTGCTTTCTTAGCCAATGCTTTTTAATTATTTCAGACAATCAATAGACACCAACTTACATGTAGCCTTCTTTGCAGATGTTTTTTGTGTCAGTCCCACTCTCCCTCCCCAGGAGATGGAGGTACATTGTAGGGAGAGTGGGACTGACACAAAAAATGTCTGCAAAGGAGGCTATGTAGGTTTAAATATTATTTAAATAATGGTCTTTAAATGTGCAACAACAACAACAGCATGTAAATAGTGCTAGATTGATGTTTTTTAATTTTTTTAATTTCTCTTTCCTTATTTACACTAGCTAAGTAGTGAAATGTAATATTGTATGGTTTTAGTGTACTCTAGCTACAGTAATTCATTGTATTAGTACTTAACAATGCAATGCCATTTTTAGCCTAACTAACAATACCTTCAAATAAGAATTTTATAACATTTTCTCTATCTGAAAATTAAAACATCTGTAAAGGTGACTAAAAATTATAACAACCCTCATTTAAAATTTGCTGTAGATTATCTTCAGTTGAGAGCACACAAAATGCTGTTAAAATGTTGAGCATACATTGTATTTTGTAACAATGCCCTCATTTAAGAATTTTCTATAATCACCCTGAAACAATTACAGTGGAACCCCATCAGTATGGTCATCTTTGAGCCACTATAAAGACATTTTTAGAGTTAACTGTCGTTGGGTTGCAAAAAATAGTGGTCATACATGTGATAACAGGGTGGTTGTAAGACTGGGTTACACCATAACATTAATTATTGTTATTGGTAAAATTATCAACCATGCTAACTTAGGGCCTGTTTACATGGAGGGAGGGTGACCCGAGTACCAGGGTCACCCTCCTAGCCGGGCTACCCTGGGAGGGCCAACTTGTCATACAGTTCTTTACAAAGCACACTGAAGTGTTTACATGATAGACAGGGTCACCCGCCTACCCGGGTCACCCTGTCTGCTTGCCAGGGTCACCCTCCTAGGCGGGCTATCTTTTCTGCATGTAAACGGTCAAACCCGGGTTACCCTCCTAGGCGGGCTATCTTTTCTGCATGTAAACGGTCAAACCCGGGTCACCCTCCTAGGCGGGCTATCTCTGTTGACTTGGAAAACCCGCGAAAATGGCGGAACAAGTGATAAAAACAACAAAATCACCGCTATAGCCTTTCTTCTTGCTGCCATGTTTGTTATGTAGTGCTTAATAAATCGCGCCGTTGCAATAAAAAAAGTCCGCCAAAACATGAGCCCGCCAAAACAAGAGCCCACCAAAAAAGATAGCTCGCCTATATGATAGCCCGCCCTAATAGCCCGCCCATGTAAAGGCGGGCTATGTTTTAGCCCGGCTGGGAGGGTGACCCGGGTACACCCTCCCTCCATGTAAACAGGCCCTTAGAGAGTACCTAATTTTGGTATTTCTGCATTATCTATTATTATTAATACGCCATTTTCAGTTGAGTCTACAGTCATAGTCATACTGTGAATTTTCAAAGCTGTTAATAGACCTTTCCCAAATCTGCATGACTGATCAAGTAACAATAGACTCAAGTCGAGCCTGGGTTTTCAAATCCATGCGCTGTATTTTGAAAACACCAACCTTGACTTGAATCTCTTGTTCCGTGGTCATTCAAGCGAATTTGGGAAATGTCTACTGAAGAGAATTAAATTTCATACTTCAGGAAATACAACTTTTTGTTGTGATTTGAAAATATTTTTGGTGAAAAAATTTTCAAACCAGTTTGATTTTTCTTGTCTTGTATAATGATAATGACTATCAGACAATGAAAGCTGAAGGTCAAAATGGTTTGACATTTTTGAAACCAAAAATTAGTTCAAACCATAACATATTCATTTTCTTCTAGATTTATATATATTACAACAGTTCGGAGCATGAAAAAGTTCGCTGGCTTGTCTAGAACTTTCAACCTCTCAGGGTTCTCTTCAGGACATGATAATGACATAACATATTCATAACAGTTTTTAAGGAAGTTACCGTTACATTGTCAAATTATAAATAATAAATTATAATACTGGAACAGTCTCGGGTTTTCTAGTGCACTTACTGCTGCTACTGGGATATTCTCACTGTCCATTGTGTTATCAAGAGAGTCATTCCCTGATGCTTCTAGTAATGACATAGAAAGATTATATACTGCTAGTTTATTGTCTGGCAGTAAATAATTGTTCTAGTTGTATCGATACCATGTTCCAAAAGCTCTTTAACAAGCCACTCAAAATATTTCGGTAGACTTTCATCCCTTGACATATACAACACAGAGTATGCAAAGTTGGATTTATCAGGGCTCTCATAAATTATGTACGGATTGTCCATAAGCAAAACATCCATAATTGCTTTCCTTGTCTCGCTGGTTGCTGTAGCAGTGAGAGCTACTATCTTGACAAGTGGAGCGAGAGATCGTAACTCGTGTAACCTTCCATAGCATTCATGAAAGACTGCTTTATCAGTTGTAGTTGATGTTCCCCTGAAAGATAAATTTATTCATTAATTCTAATAATCAATATTATCTGGTGATTTACATTTCATGACAGTTACTGGCATTGTTTCTCCTGAAATATAAAAACAAACTTGAACATCCATTTAACAGTTATTTCAATTCACTGAATCAAGAATGAAAAGGTCAGAAAGTAAGGTTTATTTTACTCGATTGAAGTAACGATCAACTACAATTATGCCCGAAATCCAAGGAAATTTTGGGGTACATCAAAACATATCAGCTCAAAGATATTCTATTTGACAGTGTAATTTCAAATCAAAATCAAGTTAGACATCCGTCTTTTTCTTACCATTGTTTAATTACATGAGCTTCGTCGACTGCAATCGCACATAGCCTTGAAGAGTACAATGGGTTTGTTAACATGCGTCGCCATCTTTCGTTTAGCATCAAAGCCTCTGGGGTTGCGTAAACCACAGAAAACCGTCCATTTTCTACATATTTTATCTTGTTTTCAAGATCTTCTTCATCTTCTACTACTGAGCTTAGACTCACTGCTGAGATCCCGAGTTTCTGGAGAGTATTTACTTGTTCTTGTATGAGATTTAGGAGTGGAGAGACGACGGCAACTATATATATATATTTTTTTTTTGTAATTTATTTTTTTAATAAATATTACTTAATTACAAAAAGGTTACAACACTGAGTTACACAAAATGACACAACGGCGCTATGCAACTCTACGCTAAAAAAACTACACTACACAATTCATTAGCCTAGACAACACACACTAAGCTACACTGTACGGAGACCAAAACCTGCAGGAAAACAAAATATTTGATACTCGAGGACCGGAGACGACAGCTACTGATCTATTAAATGGAGTAGAGGTTCCCATTTCTTATTATGTAATTTTAATTTATTTTTCTTTCTCGCAATGAAACGTTCAATTTGATATGTTTTCTTAAATTTCTGAAGCAATAGCATAAGAGAACAACAATATGGCCACGAACTGATTCTGAAACTTCGTCGAAGATCAGAGGAAGAGCTTGGTAGATTAGTGATTTTCCAAACCCAGTTGGAAGATTTAGGAAAACATCTTTTTTCTTTTTGACAATAGCAAGCAGTGCCTGTTTTTGGTGATGATTCAGAGTTTCGATTTGGAACTTTTCACACACAACTTGAAATGCTGACACGAGATCCGCCATTTTTTGATGAGCCGATAGGGCGGGGACTGGATCTTAGCCACCGAAATTTAAAAGCCACGCTGTGATTGGTCAGTTTTGAGAAACAGCATCTCCGGCTCGGTTCAGCAGACGTTAGTGGGGAGGGAGAATAGGACAGACACAAAAAACGTCTGCAAAGGAGGCTACTTAAAAATTGAATGCTGAAATATCATGACGTTTTTTCAAAAACGTCAAATGCGATATTGGAAAATAAATAAACTGACGGATGTCCAGTAGTATTCTTTGTTTTGTGGTGATTTGTATTCATTATTTTGTTTAACTGGACTTTCTTCTTTCTTTACTTGTTTCTCTTTCTTAATTAGGGTACGTTCGATTGACCTTATTCCGGAATGAGAATAAAGGTAGACTACGAGTGGTCCCTAATTTTTCTCAGATCGACGCGCGCGCTCGCCCGCTCGATCTGAGAAAAATTAGGGACTACCCGTAATAAAGGGAATAACCCCGAAAAACCGTTCGATTGAGTCGTTATTCCAATTCCGGAATAGGCGGAATGTATTCCAAGCATTCTGCTCTGGGGAGCAGAATACTCGGAATAATCCGGAATAATGACGACACTTCCTCGTCGCTTCGCGGCCTTTTCAAAATAACAAACAAAAAGATCAAGCCAGTTTTCTTGTTCTACAACGTTATTCAAAGGTCTCCACGGAAAGAAGAAAATGACTACGAAACTCCTACAAATTATAACTTGGCACCACTGTTTCGGCGTATCCCTCGATGCAAACGGCTTTATTTTCTCTGAATAACAAGTCAAGGTCTCTAAACAAAATGTTCAATGAGCTAAACAATGGCTCCGATCCGCACGTACGTTTTATATTTTGAATCATTTCTTAGCTGTCCTCTGCAAACAACACCTCAAATCACCAAATTACAGAACGAACGAGAATCGCATTTACATATGAGGATAGTTCTGACACTGACCAGACACAATGAACAGAACTATATAGTAATTGCAAGATTCTTAGGTAAAATATAAATTCATTTTTTGATTGACGTTTTCTTCGGCGCCGCTGTCGTGCATGGTTGCTAAAGCTCGCTGTCTTTGCAATATTGTGGAAAACCACTGCCTTGGTCAGTGTTATATCGTGCCTGTGAGTGGGCCATTATTCCGAAAACGGAATAATCGTTTTATTGACGTACGGACGGAATGGCTATTCTGGAATAATCCGGAATATATTCTTATTCCGGAATTTAGGCCCTGTTTACAAGGAGGTAGTGCTAGGGTTACCCTCAGGCAGGAGGATTACCCTATCACTCGCACGTTTCTTCTTTTTTCAACGACACGTTTACAAGGCAGCCGAGGGTTACCCTAGCCTCCTCGCAGACTTTATTTTGCCTCGTCGCGCAATTAATCTCTCCTCCCCAACGAACGTCTGCTGAAACGGGCGGCAGATTCCTTTCCTTTTGTTCGTAACCGGTCGGCATTAGCGGCCAATTTTTTTCAGACGTCTCTATCGGGAGTAAGCGACAGAGACGGCTGAAATTTAATCTAAATTCAAGACGAAAACACCCTGAAAAGCATACCCTATCGTGCCGCATGTCCCCGTTCAGGCCAGATAGTACCACCGCCTCCTCAAATTAAGGCTTCAGCTAAAATAGGGCATTATGGCGTATTTTGGGGTTAAAATGGAGAATTCGGCGGGCTAAAATTTAGCAAAACTATTGTTTGTTTGCTTTATAATGACAGAATAACTGAAACAATTAACGAAGAAGTAAATTCTCATATTATGATTATAACTGTGTAACGCCACTGTTGGAGAGTGGAGATTAAAAAAGTATAATGATTGGCGCTAAAAATGTTTAAAAACATCCAAACGTTTCGGGACTGCTGTCCCTTCTTCGGTGGAAAATTAAAAGTAAATTCTCAGCCTTCTTAGTACAGCTAGTTGGGCTCTTTGATAATCTAATTTTGTCTGAGTTACAGGGATTCGAAAAAAAATAAGCCTAAATCTGTTTCTTCCCTTGCCGTATTCTTCAGTGTAAGGCAATCTTTGCAAACTTCCAAGCCCACAGTAGTTTGGTCTCAATCAATCAATCAATCAATCAAAAACTTTATTAATGTGTCGTAAGTGTTTTAGCCAAGGGAAAGCCCTCTACTAATAGGGGACACCTACCTAAAATTATATAATTTAAAAAAATAGTATATTTACAAAGTAAATAGACTAGGTATATGTTTCGTGTAACGCAATATATACGTACGGCGACGTTACTTCAAACATCAAATTGAGCTCCTCAGTACCCTGTGACCATGTTGGCTTATAGCGAATCCATGCTCGAGGGCTTTAACTTAGATTATCTTCAGTCTGATAAGTGCAGTTTGCAAGGGCGGCTGTTCTATTAGGCTGGCCCACAGTTAACTAGGGGTTGACAATAAGGTGGCTCCAGTTTGCATGGGCGGCTGTTCCACCTTGTTACTTGCCTATTAATTTGCATTGCTATACGTTAGTGTTGGGTTATTCGTGTAAGTGCAGGAGCCCATTTTTGGGGCTCCTGTGTAAGTGTCATTCCCCTCATTTTTTTTTTGTGCTGCGCTTGCCTGGGGTGGGGTAGTATATGTGCACATACAGCTGTTTCGAGAAAGGTTGTCGGAAAAAAGCGCACGCGACCATCCCGAAAGGTATTGTGGGTAGTTTTAAGTTCACGGTTCTTGACTTCAGCATTTCAGGGAAATCTGAGAAAATGGCACGAGACGCCATGGATGTATGTTTGCGAGTGCTAAAAGAAAGCAACAAAAGTAGGTTCGACAACTACAGTGTCAGGAACGTACGTTGCTGATCATATCCCAGATTACCTTTCGGGTTGTCGCGTGCGCTTTTTTTCGACAACCTTTCTCGAAACAGCTGTATGCTTTTGGCGTTTTCAGTGCCCACAGCTTTACTGGACCAAACTATGTATCAAGGATTTTTCCGAGGAAATTTGAAATGAAACCATAATAAATATTAGTCCATTATTCTGTTGTTGTCCTTATTGACCAGCAAACAGAGCTCAGGCAAGGCAGCACTGGGGGAGGAGAGAAAAGGCATAAATAAAATATTTGCTCGCAAATCTAATTTTTTTTTCTCCCCGTTCAATGTCTCCTTAATCCGAGTGGGGCCTGGGTCTTGGGGAGGAGTTATTGAGGATTAAGTTTAACCCCCTATTACGCTTGAGCGTAGGTCATGTGACTAACGAAGCCATGTGTTTGTCGTTCGTCCCGATCCATCTACGGTGAAAGACTTGTTTCACGGCATTCATCCCTGCTCCTCCCCATGTCCTGTCCACTTTGGTTTTACTAAATTATAAATTAGTGCTGGCTTTTTGCGTTTTCAGTACCAGCACCATTACTATGTATCAATGATTTTTGCGAGGATATTTGATACCGAAAAAAGCGGCTATGGGCAAAGGTAGCCCATTATGTTGTTGTTCTTTAATATTGCCCAGTAAACAGAGCTCTGGCAAGGCAGCACTGGGGGAGGGGAGAAAAGGCATAAAAATATCAAATTTAAAATAAATATTAATAAAGGTCAACACTGTAACAATTATTTCCATTCATTTTGTTTTCAAGAGAAGCCCCCTGAGATCGAGATGTTTCCTTCATTTTCATTGGGTAGCCTGGACTGGGAAGTGGTATTTTCATAAGCTAATGACTTTTTTCTACTCAATTTGCATTGGTTACTTAACTGTCCGATTTGACCTGTCCGATTACAAGCAACTTGTAATCGGGCAGGTCAAATCAGACAGTTTGGCTGTTACAACAGTCAAATTAAGTAGCAAATAAGTGCTGTTAAGAACCAATCAGATTCGAGCATTTTGTTATCGCTATGATTACAGTCCGAATTGGACTCCACTCAGTGAACAAAAAACTAGGACATGTTTAACAATTGTGCCGCGAAATTGCGCGGTATACTGCTAATACTGGTACTTCGTCAATTTGCTCTCATTGGACAAAACACATATCAGACATTATTATTCAACAAACTGTCGTACCTTCATCCGTACATGACATATATGTAGTTTGAAATATTTGAAAGTGCATTAAATTGATGGAAAAATAATCTAAACCGCAAATAAAATCAAAGTAAAATGGTATCAGTGTCTACACATCTCAATCTACTCATCTCTACCATTTTGAGTGTCAAATTACCCGCGCGCCGTCGTCTTTGATTTTATGAGGTTTGTTTTCTCACAATAGTGGCAATCACATTACGTCATAAAATACAAACTGGCGGCGCAGCGGGAAATTTGTTCCAACATTGGAGGTTTTATTTAGACTAGGAAAGAGAACCAAAGAAGAAACAAGACAATCAAAGCAAAGAAAACAATGAATACAAATCGCCACAAAACAAATAGTAGCACTGGACACCAGTCAGTTTATTTATTTTCCAATATCTCATTTGACGTTTTTGACAATACATATATGTTATTCGCCGGCCGGGAGGTCCGTATAGGGAAAAACTGTGCCCGAGGTCTCGAGTGCGGCCCGAGGCCGCTGCGGCCGAGGGCCGTACTCTAGACCGAGGGCACAGTTTTTACCTATACGGACCGATCAAGGCCGGCGAATAACGTGTTTATTTTTTCCTACTTGGTTCTGTATAAATGCTAGAAATCTTGAAATCTTGTTTTGCAAAATCTGTTTTTCACGCGCGCACGTATTCCTTTAACTTATCGCAAGGTCGCTATATTAAAACTACCGAAGAAATAAAACTTAATCCAAATAACAAGAAACTCAGATGATTAATTTTTACACCAAAATATGTAATTACAGAAAGCTACGTAGCTGTGAAGAACAGACGATGGAGACTCAACGGAAATTTCACCACTAAAAGCAGCTGAAATGAGAAGCTATTATTTAACACAAAAACCATTCAAAGTCGCAGCCGGTGGCAAATTTTAGGACAATCTTCAATATTCTTGAAAGCATTTTTCGAGCAAAGCTGTTTCCTCAGTTTTCACCAATTTCATTTCTCGTGTTAATCTAATTTTTACCATTCGATGGCAATTTATAATTTTCATTTTATGCGAAACCTTGACAAACTGTAAGCTTGAGAATCAGGCTAAAATAAGCTTGCATGCATTCAGTTTCAACGTACGGCACAACTGATTTATAAGCTTACGTGCCAAGGATTATTTTGTGGACTACCGGTAATCACTAAGTTCATTCTTGAATGAAACTTAACAGAAGGTATGTTTAGGAAAAAAGAGAAACGAAAAGCAAATGATTAAAACTAAGGAAATGAGTCTAAACACGGAGATTTGTAATTCAAAAAATACAGAGCGCGAGCGGTGAAACTGATTTCCAAAAACAACAACAAACTCAAATTCTGTCGGTTAAAATCAAATGAAAACTCGCCTTTTTGAAGAAATGCAAGCTCTTTAATTCCACTGCGTTGTTCTCCATTCACTTGACAACGGTAAGAGAGCAATATAATGTTAGAAACGGCAGTATAAAAAGCTTCTTCGCATCGACCTTCGTCCTTCGCACGTTGCTGAAATTAAAATGTTAGCGCATGCCTACGCTACGATTCCGCGGGTCTCCGACGGGTTCACTGGCAATTTTTCCCGCTCCCGGGACAAATTTTGGCTTGATTAATATGTTTTTGTGGGTCTTACAGTATTAAACGTATTCTGGCAGTTTTACAAAGCTAAGCAAAATTTTCTACCCGAGTAAATTGCGCAGTGGTCGGAGCGGTCCGTAACTCGGGGTCCGTACTGCAGGATACGGACCGTTGAATCGCGCGCTCTTAGCCAATCAAATTCAAGGATTTGGATACGGACCGCTAAAAAAAAAAAAAATCATGTTATTTCAGCATTCACTTTTTAAGCTTCCAAAATCTATTTTAAATGTATTTTGGTTTCAATTAATCCCGTCAAGTCCAGTGAATTGTGGTTCAGCACCTAACAACGTAATTAAAAGCAAAAACGTTATTCACGACAAAATAAATAAAATTAAAAGCGTTATTTTGTTCTCGGTATATAAAATATATACTCTAAGAACCCGACGTTTATTGGGCTAAAACTCTAGCCTTCTACAGGGTGAAGTGATAATTCATTTCCAAAAGTATTCTTCTCTTGACATAATGATATTGTGTGGTAGATAAGAAATATGCTGACGTTTCGTGGCTATAAAAATAAACTGCACATATTTGGTTGTTCTACTCACCAATTATCCTCTTTAGACGGGAGCAGAAATCAGTTTATTTTTGAGGATTTTCACTGCCTCGGAGTCTTTCTTTAGTTTGTGCACACGCGGTACTTTTCTTCTTTCGACTTTTCCAAAAATTTAACTGGGAACAATTTGGTATGACATGTCATTGTTCACGGAACTTGCTGTTACCATGGTAACCATATTTTTGCAGGCATGTTTTTCCAAATTTGCAATGTTTGTTTATTAAGGAAGAAAACAACTTTATGGCAATAACTTTTATCTGTTTTGATCATTTTAGCATTATTTTATTGGTTTTATTTACTTTTGAGTCGTTTTTGGCGGTTTTCTGACGTTTTGGAAGAATCAAGAAATCCAAGATGGCGGCTGTTCGGAAGTCATGACGTAATTTCTACGTCATATGACGTCATAACCTCGTGTTTCATACGTCAAAAGGAACATTTTTGGACGTACTATATATCCTCCAAGTTTCGTTCTTTAGCGTTGGCTTACCAGCGTATCGCTACTTCATGGCCGAAGACGAAAACAATTCGCATAAATTTGCCCGTTATCCGATTTGCGTGATTTTTTGAGAGTATCGTTACAATACTCTAACCCAATCCCCTAGCGAGTTTGAACAGGGACCCTCCAATGTGACCTACATGACGAATTTTTCAAAAAATGGTTCGAGAACATCATTGCAGTATTAGTATATTTGATCAATGTTGTTTTGGAATAATTCCTCGCGTAGCGGGGTTTATAATTCTGTCCCCTAACAGCTCAGCTGGAGCGAAATCTCGTCTGGCGTTTACGATCATATTTATGATAAAGGAACGTGGCGGAAATGACGTCACACGATGCGCTGGTGGCCTAATGGTCTAAGACGCTAACTTTTAAATCTGATCTTCGGGACTGAGGGCGAGGGTTCGACGCCTGGGCCGTTCTTTTTTTTTTCCCCCTTTTCTTTGCTGGACTTCGACGTAATCTGTGTAGACGTAATGTAGCGGGAACAGGAACCGCTACTCAAGAATTACCCCAAGTTTGTTTATCGATCGAATTTATATGGGAAGTGACTTTGTTGGACGTTCAGTAGTGCGGGGAATTTGGGACAAAAAAAACCCAGCTTTATTAAATCCGGTATCAGGAACAGGAACGACGACTCAATAATTTCTCAAAGTACGATCAACATATGGCTTTATAGTTTTCATTGTAGACGTGAAGACTTGTGTCTACAAATAATTCGCCGATCGATATTGCGAATTTGCCAGGCGGCTGAATGCAAAAATGAGTAAGAGAAGATTTTAGCTACAAAAGCGAGGTGGTTTCAGATCATTCGACGGAAAAGCGGGAAAAACAGTACATCAATTTTCGAAACGCTACAATTTATTCCACATACATTGTGTTGACATTGTACAACTGCAATTTGACATCTGTGAACACCTTCAATTCGATTCGATATGCTTCACAGACTTCACAGTAAAATATATATTCGCGGCTTAATCTCGGCGTTGAAAAAAAGGAAATATGTTTTCAAATGTTTCCTTAACAAGAAAAGGAAAGGTTCTTTGCATGAAATCATTATAATTGGTGTACAAATTTGTAGTCAGAAATTCAGAACATTTTCTAAGCGGTGTCACGCAAGTTACTCGTCCAGTCAGTCGTTAGTCGAAAACAAGACCGTCAACACCGGAAAGGGCAGATGTCGGGAGACCAGCGAACTCCAGTCGATCTCTAAAGCTTGGTTATCACCCTCACACCCCAACGATAATTTATCCCCATCACAGATTCGCGAGGACCCATGCGAGTCACGTATTACTAGTTTATGTGTGGTTTTTGCTTTTTTCAGACGTCTTGAGGACAAAGTGAAATCCAAGATGGCGGATCCAAGATGGCGTCATTTGATGGTCGTTTAACGTCATATAAATGCAAATATAAATGAAACGAAAACGCAGGGGAGTTATTCAATCAATTCCCCCCACTTGTACAGTGATGGGATTATGACTTTGGATGTACGTCCGAGGGTTATATAACAAACAGGCTAGCGTCAAAATATCTAGCATTCTGACCTGTCCAGGTAATCAGCCTGAAAGCGTAACATAAAGGTTAACTATATTTTCGTATTTTATATATTAAATGAGAGTATTTGACACCTAAATAAAATTCTAAACGTGTGTTGAGTGTGATGAGTATAGCGCACTTATTAATCCTTACCTTTAGACTGATTCATTTGCTTTATTTTCAACAGCGGAGCCAATTCAACGGATGTAATGCTTCTAACTGTGAGACCCCGTAAGCGGACAGTGATTTAATTCCAACTTTACCACGTGTTAGCAAACTATCAAGTAATAGCAGGTGTTTCATGAAAAGCTTTCAAGTCGGTACAGGTGTTTTATGAAAAGTTTCAAGTCGGTACGCCCTTAACGTACGCGCTTCCACGTATCGCACGCCCTTAACGTACGCCCCTTTCCATACGCCCTTTCAAGTCGGTACGCCCTTAACCTACGCCCTTCCACGTATCGCACGCCCTTAACGTACGCCCCTTTCGGTACGCCTTCTACGCCCTTAAGTTATCACTTGTCTTTATTGTGTCGAGTTTGTGTAAAATTATCATTATGGTTTACAGAACATTGGATCACTGTCTTCGATATTGTTTGGTTCATTTTCTTTTTTTCGCCTCGTGATTCTAAGTACAGAAGAAATATATTTTTAGTCACTGACGCTGTTATTTTATATTTATAAATAAACAAGATACTACGCGCGCTCTGATTGGCTCAAAACTATTTACCATAACTCTATGGAAACATAGAAAAATGTTTCGTGCTTTTATTTCATAAAAAGACAATAGAAAACGTTTTCCCTGTGTTTCCATAGAGTTATGGAAACACTCGAGAAAATTTGGGACAACTCGAAATTGCCGCGGAAAACGTTTTCTATCTGGTATTTATTTTAGTTCGTTTTATTTTTAATCTTACGTCAACTGACGTATATTTTGAAATAAGGTAGTTTACGTAAAGCCTCAGTGCTTCCCGAAAACCGTGAACACCATTTAATTTGACTGTAAATGATATTGAACTGACCCAGAAAATTAATCACGTCAGAAAATTAATCCTTACCTTTCGAGATGTTTTTCTCTACACGAGCAAAGCCTGTTCAACGGCAATAATGGATTTAAGTGTACGACTCTGCACGAGGATAATTACCTAAATTCCAACATTGCCACCTAGAAGTTGCTTGTCTAGCCTTCAAACAATAACAGGTGCTCGTTTTAAATATGTAAGGTGGTTTATGGTATTTTGTCAAAGTGTCGGGTTTCTTAAATATAGTTTGTTTGGGCCAAATTTATTATGGTGCTCGTTGAAAAGCTGTTAAGAGGCTGTCTCTGTTAAAACCGACCATCGATTTTCTTTTGAAAATTCGATTTTTCTCATATGCTTGTATTTTGAAGCCGTTTACCTACGTAATCACTAAAATGAGTTTTATTTGATTAAAAATTATAATTTAAATTTTTTAGGATCGATCGAAGTTTCGTCCGGTCGACACTAATTGGGTGCCTCCCGAAACTGGAAAAATAACGCATATTGTTGTCGCTGTGAAAAAATAAATATTCGCTCAAAATACCCAATTCTTTTTTAAAACTATAGGCATATCATCGTAGTTTGTTTAGCCATGTTGCAATTATAATTTAATCTTGTTACTTTAACGATAAAAGTAAGATTCTCTACCCACCTAATCGAGCATTGAACGAAACACGAAAATAGCTCAACTTTGAGGGCACATTTTAAAAATGTGGCACCTGTTTGAAACCGCTTAACTACATGAACAGAAACTATAAATGACCCTTAATTCAAAACAAAAATAAAATTTGTCAGCGCATCACGTATACAAAACTAACGACTGCTTAAAGTTCAGGAAATTTTGAAAATATAAAAGTAACGAACACACTCGCCTTTACCAAGTGTTCAGATAATTTCACTTATTTAATTCTCTTACCTGGCTTTAAGATGTAAGTTTTGGCCTTTGCAGTAATCCTTGAATCCTAGGTATTAATCATCAATCTTGTAGCTTATTCCTCCAGTTATAGGTTTTACATACAAGGTCTGCAACGGTATTTACATTCATCATCAGATCTGTATCAAGCGTGACAGTCACATCGCAACATATAGCAACGTCTCTGCTTACCATGTTGTTGGAAGCCGCTTTGATCATATGTGTACATTCGTCTTGAAAATTTTGCAGAGATATATTTAGGAATACTACTACTAACAACAGATAAACTGCAGTAAACGGTCAGGTGAGTCGGGGATCGAAGGTAAATAAATGCCGCGGCCATCGTGTAACTTGTGCATTCGTTTCCAGTCTCCTTGTGAGTGTGATCACAGATGAAATCGACAAGTTGCAATGGAAGCGAAATGTTCATTCTCGGAGTTGCAAAAATCTACTTGCGGTGAGTTCCGTGGTTCGCCATATGTCGTGCGAAAATTACTGGAATGTAAAGAAGACATTACGAGTCATTTACAAAGCTGCCACCTCTCGAAGCTCATTGGAAATGTCGAAGAAAATTATCTGATTCTGTTGAGGGTTGGAAAATGGCCGAGGTATTATTTTATTCTTCCTTCGACAGCTTTGAATTTCGACTCACTCGGCTGTTTACTGTTGATATGTGTTGTAGTAGGCCAAAAGGTACCTCTCCAAAATTTTCAAGAGGAATCTATACATGATCAAGTGGCTTCGAACAATATGGTCAGCACCAAGTCGACGTTGTTACGTTGCGGTGTGACTGTCACGCTCGATGCAGATCTCATGATGGACGTAAATACTTTGTATGCATGAAAAACCTATAGCTGGAGAAAACGGCTACACGATTGATGTCATCTAGGATTCAAGGATTACTACAAAGGTCAAAACTTACATCTCAAAGCAAGATAAGAGATTAAAGTGAGTGAAATTATCTGTGACACTTGGTAATGGCGAGTGTGTTCGTTACTTTTATATTTTCAAAATTTCCTGAACTTTAAGCGGTCGTTAGTTTTGTATACGTGATGTGCTGACAAATTTTATTTTTGTTTTGAATTAAGGGTCATTTATAGTTTCTGTTCATGTAGTTAAGCGGTTTCAAACAGGTGCCACATTTTTAAAATGTGCCCTCAAAGTTGAGCTATTTTCGTGTTTCGTTCAATGCTCGATTAGGTGGGTAGAGAATCTTACTTTTATCGTTAAAGTAACAAGATTAAATTATGATTGCAACATGGCTAAACAAACTACGATGATATGCCTATAGTTTTAAAAAAGAATTGGGTCTTTTGAGCGAATATTTATTTGTTCACAGCGACGACAATATGCGTTATTTTTCCAGTTTCGGGCGGCACCCAATTAGTGTCGACCGGACGAAACTTCGATCGATCCTAAAAAAATTAAATTATAATTTTTAATCAAATAAAACTCATTTTAGTGATTACTTAGGTAAACGGCTTCAAAATACTAGCATATGAGAAAAATCGAATTTTCAAAAGAAAGTCGATGGTCGGTTTTAACAGAGACAGCCTCTTAAGTATGGTATTTCTTAAAGGTATCAGTTTATTTTTGCCTGAGTAAAATTCGTTATGACCTACTATTATCTTCGTTACGGATTTTTTGTTCCATTGCGTTCCTTTGCCTACCATGGACAATACGGCATACACAGTTGACTCCCGTTAACTCGAACCTTCGAGAGAAATACATGAATAATTAATCAAGTCAAAACAAAGGAAATCATAACCGTGACGGGGTTTTGATATCTGATGAAAACCTCCATTGATTTTTGAGTTTCCTCCGAGGCTTAATTTTAGTTCGATTGAGGAGATGTATCAACCCCCCCCCCTCCCCCCCTTCCCCCTCGAGACAGGGCTTGATCGCATTTCCCAACTCCTCGAGTTTCGTTAAAAATACTTCGCTGTGCGTCGTATTTTCAATGTGATCAAACCATGTCTCTCTGGTGTGATATATTACTTAAAAAACGGCGTTCGAGCTATCGAGGGTAAAATTAAAACGAAAATTACCTGAAGGGATAACTAATTTACTTCGAGTTAGTGGGAGTTTCGAAGTATCGAGGGCTCGAGATATCAGGAGTCAACTGTTTTGATGATACCGTGCTCTTGTAATCCATTGTTCACCAGTTCTAATATCGAGCAAAATCAAGATTTTGTGCATGTGTTGCTCAACCTGAAGCAGTTTGTTTCCGCCAAGGTACCTTAGGCCCAGTTCAGACGCCGTACTTCACATGAGCCGAATCGAATTCGAATTTAGGCCGACCCAAATTAATTTAGACCGGCTGAATTGATTCAGACGCCGAGCATAATTCAGCCGAACTTAAATTAATAGGCGAAGATTGCTGTTATATTGAAAAATACATTATAATAATTCATGAATTTGTTTCGGCTCATGTGAAGTACGGCGTCTGAATCAAAGCCGGTCCACATCAGCCGTTATTCTCGGCTGAGCCAGGCGGGAAGAACGGCTTAGCCGATCCGAATTGATCCAGCCGTTCCGAATTGATTCAGACGCCGTACCTCACATGAACTTAATTCGTCGAATTCGATTCGGCTCATGTGAAGTCCGGCGTCTGAACTGGGCCTTAATTTCACGAAATATAGGAAAATCAGTTTTCAGGGAAACTGCTTTTGATGCAAATTCAGAAACACGCCTGTCCTTGAATTGAATTTCCAACAGCATAATATAAATCATAAAGAAGGAACACATTTGGTGTTATGTTACCAAATGTTACTAAAATTGGTTAAAGACGCAGTTTGGGAAGTGTATTTCAGATAGATTGTGAACTAGTTTTTATTGATAAACCTTTATATGTTATTTTCATGCAAGTGCATAGCCTGAACAAAAAAACTTGCTTGTTTTCTGTTGCGATGTTATTCTTGTTATTTGTTGTTTTCCTTTACTTGTAATGCAACTTTCCATCAGATGGAGAAGTTATATCCAGCACTTACCTAACCTTTCGAGAAACTCTGAAATTAAACCTATACCATTATGATTGGTCAATGTGACTAATCTAGCACCACTTGTTTTTCGCATCGCTCAGTTAATTTCAGTCGATGGTATTAAGGTGGTTCCATCAAAATAAAAGTTGCAATATAAAGTTTCTGATACTTTCCCAAGTGAACATTGCGATGAAATGTTTAAAAGTATAGGATAAAGAGAATAGATCACCATTACCGCGAAAAAGATATAATTGACTAAAAAATACCTCATAATTTCTAGCAAAATCAACCAAAAACACGTAGTTTTTACGTTTCCAGTGTTTATTACTTTCTCGACTGCAATAGGAATTGGTCTATACTCCGTGTATAGATCGTTTTCACTCACGTGACCAAATCCTTGACTACGGTTACTACGCCGCCATATTGGTGTACCAAATTTGTAAACAAAGCGACCGCGGCCTTTGAATGTGAGTCATATTTTGTGTCTGATCGTGGGCTGTGGCAATAAAAGCGGACGAAATAATTATATAAAGGATTGTACTTTGCAAGAGTGCCTTCGATTGTTATAAATAAAGGGGGAAAAGCCAGATAATCATCCGAAGAGAGAAGATCGCGGTGGATTTCGGCGATTTACAGGGATGCCTCGCGGATACAATTTTGGAAAACGATCGCGTATGTGAAAAGCATTTCGTTTCTGGACGGGCAGCCAAAAACCTGGGATAAATTCAACGTTGACTGGGTGCCAACTTAGTATTTAGGGCATAACAAGAAGGCAGATCGAGAAGAAGCGGCCAAAAAGAAGCGAGAGGGCGAGGGAACGCGAACTCACAAAGAAGCCTGCGTTTGCTGAAAGAAAGCCTGAAATAATAATAATAAATAACTCGAGGCAGAGAGAGAGAAGCGAAGAGGCAAGAATTTTATGCAGAAAATTTCAAATTTAGCCGAAGTAAAGTTTATATCTCGGAAGGTATAATCCACGAGCATTTAACTTGCATGTTTATATGACAGTTTACCATTTAGCTTTGTCCACGCTTCTATGTAGAACTGAAAGAAAACTAGCTACATGCGAACAAGATTCTGCTAGCCCGGCCTTGCAACCTAGACAATGAGCAGACAAAACTGTTCCTTCTTTTCCCGTGATAATCCAAATCGGGATCAAAGAGTTGTTCATATGCTGTGAATGTCTTACCTTCGCTAAAACAACAAAATTGTTTGCGATACATATAATGTACATTGTTATGTGGCCTTTTACGCTAGTAATGAATCCAGATACTATTTGATTATATAACCTTCGAGGCTTCGGAAAGCTTTAAACTGCTACTGGGTGTAAAAGCTAGTCTCCAACACCATAGAACAAAAGATCTGTTGATTCCACAGGAGGCAAGCAGTCCGGCTCAAAATGCTTACCCTCTATCAGCACGGGATCGATTCCAATTGCCGATAATTTCTCCAAATAACGCTGTTTTATTCGCGGTTCCAACTTCTTGGCATATTCAGAAATAGGAAAAGAAAGAATCACATCGGGATTTTCCCCAGACTTAGCTTCACTTGCTGAATTATCCATTTCTAAAGGCTACAATATGTAGAGGTGACTTGTATTTGCATGCTATTATGCTATTACGCAATCAAAAGTGGTACACCAATATGGCGACCGGAAATGATGTGACGTCACGTGAAAACGATCTATAGAAGGAAGATGATTACTATTTAAATATACGGAAAAAATGTTAGGTCACGGTGCTCGTTAACGAGAAAACGATCATTTACCAATCTGCCATGTTTTTAATGTGCGCGCTAATAGCCCTTTTCACGGTTAACCTGAAATATTTGCATAACAATACAGCTAAACATAGAAGCGAGGCAATTTCGGGCACAAGCTGTAAAACATTGTGATTTTCTTGAGCTCCTTAAACTATGTTAGCATAAAAATAGTTTTAAAAACGGAGAAGAACTAAATATGCAACTATTTTAGTTAAAGTTTGCCGTAAAGATCGTAATCCGATCTCCCTGTTGCTTATGCGAGTCGACTCTTTATTATTAGAGAAAAGTCGTTTTACATTTTTTTCTAAAAACAACGTAAACTAAAAGAATTGTAGTTCTTCTACATTTTAAAACTGTTTTTATACTAAAAGAGTTGAAGGAGTTCAAGAAAAACACGATGTTTTGCAGCTTGTGCCCGAAATTGCCTCGCTTCTATGTTCAAGTGTATTGTTATGCAAATATCGCAAGTTAACCGTGAAAAGGGCTATTACGCGCGAAATTATGCGCAGAATGGATGCGCAGTGCAATACTAAAGAATCACCTTAAAATAACTTTCTACTGAGCCGTCGTTGGTATTCTGTTTCGAGTTGTATCTTTACCCAAACAACAGGTGGCCTCAAACGACTAAAAACCCCTATATTCTTTAGAAGGCGAGACCAGATAACCAGAGTTGGCTCTCTCATCGATTATCATGAAGCGCGGGCCAAACGAGAGAAAACTCTCAATGACTCTCAAGCAGGTTCAAATTCGATGAGAGTACACGAGAGATGGTGAGAGTGAATGGAAGTTTTGGCCAAACGAGAGTGAGGGTTTGAACTCTCATCAACTCTCATCCTCGTTTGGTCCAGGCTTTAGGTTTTATCGAGTTCGCATCTCATATATGGTCGTTATTTATATATTTGCACATTTAATAAAGGAAAGCAACGTCTATTCCAATCCTAAGATCAGAGGTCTTAACAGTTCTGGCGTTGATATTTATATACAATATTGGTCAATTCACTCTTTCCTGTCCGTACGAATAACGGCAAAGGAAATATTCTAAGTCAAACTTCAGCGGGGTCGTTTTAGTGGGTAAATATGAGCAAGAGTTTGAAAATTTATTTTCATCGGGGGAAGGAAGATTCGATACTAGAACAAAATAAAATCGTTTGTATTGAAGGCGGTCCCAGCATTGGAGCACCCTTCAAGTTACCAGTTACACGCACACACGTTTACGACATGTTGAAAACTTTTAATAGCAATGGGGCAATGATACACCAGCAGCGCCCTTCGTGTTACTTGTAGCGAGAGAACGCCACTTGTATGGAAGGAGGTTTCTTCTTTTGTTGATCACCACCAACCCACTTCGCATCACCTGTTACACGACACAGAAGGACAATTTTCATTGATTGTTGAAATATTTAACCCCTAAGAGGGGTGTGTGGGGGTGTGTCAGGATTAATAATAAACGAGGTAGTTCGGATATGATTGGATCATGTTGTATTAAAAAGTAATAGAACGCAAGAAAGGATGCGGTTATCAAACAGTGCCATATCCATGATTTATTAGCTAGGTGAACAAATAAATGCTTCATAAAAGCACAGTTTTGAACAATACGGGATCATATACTTACGAGCATTGCATCCGTCGAATAGACTCTGCTGTTGGGAAGGAAGCAAATAAATCTAAAGGTAAATATTGGTACGGATTTTTGTAATTTAGGCAGTTAAATATATTCTTATTCGTATTTATCTCGTTTTCTTTACCGCATTGTAAATATTTTGCCTTTTGTGTTGATTTTCTTTAATATTCAAATTGATAGTGCACGCTTTTATTTGCCGCCATATGATAATTTGCCCTATATATAGTTACGTGTAGCTGTTTATTTTTCACACTCGGCTCACGTTTTTTCTGTCGGTTCCCTGAACCTCGTTTTTCCCAGCGATTGGTAAGCCATTTTTGTTTCTTGTATTGTAGCTTGTATTTCCTTAATTTTCGTCGCCCTTTTGTTGTATGTATTCAATCTAATTTCATTTGTATCTGTCGTTAGGAATTTACGATCGAATAAAGGACAATTCTTCATGTTTGATACAATAGTCCATTTTACACATGTTTGGAATTTACATGGAGTAATTGTCCTCGTACAGCATCGTATAATGATACTAACAATCATTTGTGCCTTTAAACTGGCTTTGTTGTCGAGCAGAAAGAAGTCGCTAGTACTTGGATTTCACTTATTTTAGCTTTAGGTCGAGTATTGGAGTGAACATACATATATACATATACTTTATTTATTCTCGAACAAATGTGGCTTATTAGGCCTCTAAGCGGCCTCTAGCTAATCGCTAATGAGTCGAGCGACATTAAATTACATACGGGACTTACTGGACATCTTTTTTTGTACTAGATTGTTGTTATTTTTTACGGTCACTCGGATACAGTCATCGGACCCTTTGAGACCACAGGCTTCCCAAGTTCGTGATAATTTTTTTTTATGAATAAATTACTCTTGTTTATGTAAGCGCTCAGAGTGGAACGTGACTCTCTGAATTAAGCAGTGTTGTGTTACAATGTCGGCCGTTGGGAATTTGAGCGCTCTATAAGACGTTGTATGGCGATCGAAACAGCGTTTAATTTAAGCGTTCGATATGGTAAATTTTTTGTCGTATTTTTTATAAAAGAAGTAAATGAACTCACCTTGACTGGTTTCTGTGTAGCTTTTGGGCTATTTAGGCGTTTTGGGGCGATTTTGTCATTCCTGTCCTAGCCTTCATAAGACGTAGTCAAGGCTGCTCACCAGCGGACGCCGGAATCTCGACCAAGCGCCGTTCAAAAAGCCGTAACGTCCAGAAAATCGAACCGATCAGCTTATTTCCAGCCACAATTAAACATACATGACCAGACTTCCTTCGAAACTCTTCAATGTCGAAAGACCCCTTCTCTATCCCCTCCAAATAAGCTGACTTTTGCGGCCGATCCGAAGATTCGCCTTCTCTGCAACCGCCTGTGATTTTCAAACTCGACACGAACCCGGTACATACAACACTTACACACCATCCCCCGCAAGTGGCAATACGATTCGCTCTATTGTCCTAATTGCTTGTACCACCCCTGGATGTGGAATATTTGACCTCCGACAGGGGTGGTATGTATTGAAGATCACATCTAACGTTTGCCTCTCTAAGTATAACTACAGAAGAATAACAGATATCCAACCTCGTTCCCAGGGTCTCTCATCTTCCCGCCCCCTGGAGCGAGAGAAGAGAGACCCTGGTCTGGTCTGGTCACGTGTCTAATTGACATTTTTAAACCCTAGGGAGGGCTCCTATAATTACGAATCTTTGTCGCGCTTTCTTTTGTCGACAACAAAGTGAGGCCAGAAGCTAACGGCCACTTGCACTGTTCACAGGCAAGCGATGTTTTTATACAGCAATCTTCAGTAGTTCGCTGTTTGCAGCAGTTACTCCAATGTTTTAAAAGGTAATTTACTGTGGCCGAGATGTTGCTGCTGTATCGGGCTACGGAAAATCGATGAATATCAAGCGCGCTAGCGCTGCTTCACGGCAGGCAAGGTCTCGAAAGGTCAATGTCGTATCGGAGTCAAAGCGTCATCATTATAAAATTACACTTACGTCTGAACATTTCCACAAAGAGGAAATGAAAATATTAAGATACCATCGGCTTAATTCAAGTTTAATAAACCAAGCTTATATTTTGCGAGTCGCGGACTCTTAGTCTAAGCGCTCTAAAATCTAACACATCACGTACACATCGCACACTGAAATATGTAAAACAAAGTGAATGCATTGCATGTCGAGTTTTCCTGTTTAAAGATCGATATATCCTAAGGGTAAAGGTGAGGCGAGTGCAATAAAAACAAACAGAAACAAGCAAAAGTACGTAATTTACCTGGAGTTGGGTTGAATTTTCTTGAAGATTCATACCGATCGCGGAGACTTGCTCGGTGATCATTATTTTTCTCACCTTTTATCATTTTCGCAACGCCGCCGGTAGCGACGAAATACATGAGACCGTCAAATAACCAGAAAAAAGAATCAAGCAAAACATCGCCGCCGAATAAATAAAAGCTATAAAGATTTTCTTTATCCCAATTCCTGTCCTGGATTTGAAACATTAACTTTTCGGCGGGAAACTCGAGCCGGAAATTACGTCTGCTCTCGCAGGCTATCGTATTCGCGGATCTTGATCAAATGTGCGTTGTACAGATGGCGATATTTCGATACATCTAAGAACCCTGGCTTTCCTTGATCGCGGTCTTGAAGCTTCAAAATTCTTTAATCGTCTTTTTGGCGTCTCGGAACGGCAAAAATGTTTACCACGAAAGCTCGTCCACATGCCGTTATTTTGATTTACAACACTTTCCGCTCACCCCTAGGCAAAGTGGAGACAAATTACAAACTCATCTGCCCCCTCCACTAATCTTTTATTTGTTACCTACCAGATTTTGGTCGGCACGTGACCAGACCAGACCAGGGTCTCTCTTCTCTCGCTCCAGGGGGCGGGAAGATGAGAGACCCTGGAACGAGGTTGACAGATATCTTGAGGGCAGTGACACAAACTTATTATAATAACATAAACATTTCAAACTTTATACTTGTAGAAAGAAAATCAGCTATTGACGGACGTCTTGGTATTACGGATAATTGTACTTGGCACTTTTTTGCTTGTGACACGGTTACTCGTTGACAAAAATCCACCATAAATGAAAGTTCCCATCCAAAACTGAACAGTACACGTACTTTCTAAACTTCTACTTCGATTCGTAGGCCTCTATTGGCGTTTAAAGTCTCGAACATTACAAACCTTTATGGAATTAAAGTTCTCTTGATAAAATTCAGTTGAAAATACAACAGCAGTAATGTAGCAAAGCAAAGTTGTAGACAGTCATTCAGTTTACTTATCTAGGGGGTGATTACATGGCGAATTTCAGCCCGGGCTGAAATTTCAACCCAGTTAGGGGGCTGGGATTTGTTGCGATTACATGACGAATTTCAGCCCGGATTAAAATTTCAGCCCGGGCGCCAAATTTGGATTGCGCGGGAAGAGTCATCAGAGAATCAGGGGCGATTTGAATAACCGGCAACTTATTTACATATCGGCTGAACGTTTGTCTCCATTAAAGTCGCTGTTGTTATATTCTATTTTGATTTCGATTTGAAATTCGCGACACATCGAATAAGATTTTCGATTTTATATCTCCCTTGTTCCACTGGAACCTTTTTTCCTTTGCTGTTGCCATCTTGTTTAAAAACACAGGAGCGCTTTTACAATACCCGGAAACTTATTTACATACCGGCTGCACGTGTATATAAAAACAAAAGGACAACTCTTATTTAATGACATGCAAAATACGTTGCCGGGCATTCTACAATTTAGCCAAAACACAATCACTGCGCATGCCCAAGTTCACTTTTCAGCCCGGGCTGAAAATTCCATTCCGATTACATGGGTTTTTTCAACCCGTTTGGCCGGGCTGAAAATTCCAGCCCGGTTTCTCAAACCGGGCTGGGATTTTCAGACCGGGCTGAATTTCAGCCCGGGCTGAAACCTTGTCCATGTAATCGCTAACTTCATTTCAAGAGGATTTGTTTCGGAAGCCGGGCTGAAATCTCAGCCCCCCTAACCGGGCTGGAATTTCAGCCCGGGGTTGAAATTCGCCATGTAATCACCCCCTATCTAAGAACCGAAACTGCAATTTATAGATTCGGTATTTAATTGATCATGATGAATAAATAATTGCGGTCCATTGTGTATATAGCGATTTATTGCTTTTCATATGTAGGTTGATAAAATTGCCTTTTTGTCTTCTTTGTAGCATTTCCAGCTTGAGAAAGACACTCAACGTTGCTATAAAATGACTCTGAAGTTTTATTTGATCACGGTAAGAAAGTAATGTTAAAATATATTATATTTCTGACATCTTCTTTTGTCACTTCACTATATATGGGCGAAATCATATTGAAAGACAAACAGACCTTCGCAGTTTCAAATCATGCAATTTAAAAAAATCGTGAAAATAATTTATTTTTTGTATGTCTCGGCCCAATTCAAATGTGTTGATTAGCAGGTTTAACAAGTTTATTGGCGGTTTAACGGAATATGCGTTTCAGTATGGGTGGCAGCTGGAAACGGAACACTTGCCATTAGCCAACTCCACCACAATACTTCTCAGATTTAATGGATCTAAAGTATGAAACACAACAACAATCCCGAGTGGCAACGGTTTGGTGCTCATTACTGGCATCAAGGCATCAGTATTCAGTTTTGTTTCATGAATTGAAATAAGCTGCGTCATCTTTCAGTTCACCCTTCTAGTCGTTAAAGTATGCTTCCGGTTATCACTCTTTGTTTTGTTTGTTTTTTGTTTTTGTTTTTGTTTTTGTTTTTGTTTTTTGTTTTTGTTTTTGTTTTTTGTTTTTGTTTTTGTTTTGTTTTTGTTTTTGTTTTTGTTTTGTTTTTGTTTTTGTTTTTGTTTTTGTTTTGTTTTTGTTGTTTTTGTTTTTGTTTTGTTTTTGTTTTTGTTTTTTGTTTTTGTTTTTTTTTTGTTTTTGTTTTTGTTTTTGTTTTTGTTTTTGTTTTTGTTTTTGTTTTTTTGTTTTGTTTTTGTTGTTTTGTTTTTGTTTTTGTTTTTGTTTGTTTTGTTTTTTTTTTTTCTGATTTTGAATAACTGGTATATTATTTATATTTTTGTCTTGTAGCCATGTTGCTTCTATGTGGTTTTTTCGTTGTTATTCCACCAGCTTTTAGCATAGGGTGCTACAGGAAAGCCGTAGTGTAGATAATTATTGTTATGAAGACTGGGGAGCTGGGGGATATCAATGCCCAGCGAACGACGACAAATGCGGAACTTTGGACTTTGCATCAGAAACACTAGTGGTAAAAATAGACAAATATAATCTAACTTTTCTGTGCACGTAGATGATATTTGCGAGACGTTAGGGTCAGGAAAACAAGCATAAGCGGAATCTTCCATTTAAGGTCATTCCTTAGTATTGCACTGCGCATCCTTTCTGCGCATAATTTCGTCCGCAATTAGCGCGCTGCACATTAAACAAATGCGGCTTTTTTCATGATGGCTATGCTCGCCAGAGAGGTAAATGATAGTTTCTCGTAAACGAGCGTGGTGACCTATCATTTTTTCCGCATATTTAAGTCTAGTAATCATCTACGTTTTATACAAGGAGTATAGACCAATTCTCAGTGAAGACAAAATTAATAATCACTGGAAACGTGAAAAAATACGTGTTTTTGGTTGATTTTGTAAGGAATTATGAGGTATTTTTAGTCCATTATATCTCTTTTGCGGGGCTGGTGACCTATTCATTTTTATCTATATTTTGAAATATTACATCACAATGTTCAACTAGGGAAAGTTTCAGAAATTTTCTAGTGCAACTTTTATTTCGATGGAATTACCTTAAAGATGATTTACAGTCCGTACTGCCGCAATCTCCACCTGCAATGTTTACTAGACTCATACGAAGGAATGTAAATACTAGCGAAAATAGAAATTGTTGTATTGCAAAAACTTACATTTTTCTTCATTATTAACGCCTGATACCTTGCCAAACAATAATAACGAGTATAAGAAATAATAATAATAATAATAATTTATTGACCTTGATATAGCGCCTTTTAACATTAAAATGATCAAAAGCGCTTTACATGAATGAATTAAGAGTGTATGTATAATATATAGAATCCAGCAATAATAAGAACCTCGGCGTTTATCCCAAACCCGACGTTTTCAGCCATCGAGCTTTCAAGATTTCAACGACCCGCAATGGCGGATCAAAAACTTCATAACAACTTCATGTACGCTATCACCAAAGTGTAACGTTTTCAACAAATTCAAAACAAAAATGAAAAACAAACCCTGAGCATGCGCCGTACGGACTGGAAATCATATTTAATACTTGAACGGAAGCTTGGTTTCATGATTTTTGTTTTTCATACCTACGAAGTTCCCCATCAAAAGTGCTAAAAACCGTGTCTTGGTTTCAGGATATTCGATTCCAATCAAAAAACGGACTATCGCACATACCTGTAAACCGGTTCAAGTTTTGCGGTATTTTTCAAATTTCAAGATAAAATTATGTGTTATATACCTGAAGTGTCCTCTTTGCTCCTTGTCTGTTGTAAATATCCTACGCCTGCATCAACTGCCATTCACAAAAAATTGCTGGGTACGTGCAGCCAGCAGCTATTCTTGAGTCAAATTTTCCGTTGTAGAAAAACTTTGTCTTCTCAGATCCAGCACTACACATTTGAATTCTGGCGACTCGTTCATTTGCACTTCTTTATTTTTCACTTGAAGTGAAGCCTTTAACGCAAACTGTCGACTTGCCCACAGGTTTGTGTCAAGTTTTTGACAGCATTATCGAGCAATTATCTCTCAGCAATTCATCAGCAAATGGATTAAATGAACTGTAAGTACTCCGAGCAACGATCCGCGAGTCAAACACATGTGCATGAGTATCTTTAATTTGCATAAATTGAAAATGGCCTGATGCGAGTTCACTCATGCATGGTGATTGTCACGCATTGAGCGTCAACACTCTTGCTATTTTTTTTAACAAAACGTTGACACTTTTTTTGCGTGAGTTAGGATGGAGTCAGCCTCGTTGGTATATTATACCTCAGGCTCAGGCCTCAGTGAATATTGGTGAATAATATTTAATTTACCTCTACTTCGTCTCGGTAATATTCACCATTATAATCCATCAAATATTGTTTCTCGCGCGGGATTGGTTTTAAACACAGGGAGGGGGGGGGGGGGGGGGGGGGGGGGGGGGGGGGGGATAGAAAGCTGTGCGACTTTCTTTGAGGACATAGTGGTGCCGGGCCAACAGATCAACAGTGCGAATCGCTGTGTCCACTCAAGCCGTTGTAAGAATGCCGTCCAACCAAAACTTCATTGTTTTCTAACCCGGGAACTTTTTCAAGCTCGCAGCGTAGAGCTGTACGCATGTAGCCTGGCAAACACAGCGCTGCCGGATTTTGACCTGATATTTCACGCCGCTGTGATAAAATATCTCGGCAGCGTGAACAACAAGCGAAAAATCCGTCTGAGCTGCATTTACATGCTACAGCGAGAGTCTTTCGGATACGGTATTGTTACTACTGGAACAGGAAAGCGAAGTCGGATGAAAATGTTTATCGTAATACCGAGGCGAAGCGAAATCAGACACAAACGAAAAAAAACACTCTTCCTTTTTCGACGCGAAAACGCACTCAGTGGAAAAAACACTTTTTTAAATCCATGCATACTAATTTTAGGTGGTGAATTTCTTGCCTGACAAAGCTTTTTTATTGTTAATAAGTTCCATTGGGACAATCCTCTTAAGCAGCTAGTCGAGTACTAGTGCGCACACCTCCGTTGCCCGGCACCACTAAGGTCCCCGTAAAAAAATTAAATGGGCAAACGTCATTTATAAGAAGTTTCTACCCCCCCCCCCCACCCTCACCCCCCCCCCCCCCCCCCCCCCTGGTTTACAGCACGTCACGCTGACGCAGCCAAAACTAGGGAATATCTGGTGATATTCCCGCAAGTGATATTCCCCAGTTTTCAATTCAAATTTGCGTTTTACTTTCGCACGTTCAAGTTTTCCGTCTCAAATAAATTGTTTTTAATTGAATACAACCGAATGTTTTGAAGCAGAACTAGCAATATTTTGACGCCTTGGCTGAGATACTTTCCAACGGCAAACAGTCAGAAGCGGCCTTGTGAAAAAATATTTGAAAGGATAATAACTACAGTAGCCATCCATTTTGCGAGGAAATATGCTCCGGATATTTGTCCTTGGACATTATCTGTTCCTCGAAAGCTCACAGTTTTCCTCGAGCTTCGATCTTCGGAAAAAACTGTTCGCTTCTCGAACAAATATCTCGAGCATATTTCCTCGCCAAATGAAGGCTATTGTTTATATATTCACTTCGCCCTTCGGCGAATAATTGTTAACTTATCACCTTCACTAAATTTGAGGGAAACCGAACAAATTCCCTGTAACTCTTATTCGAGAGCAGTTTTCGAGATTAAATATCGCGTAAGATTGAAACATATTACATCGGCGTCGAATAAAACAGCACTTTAAAAAAGACAATAAGTTTTTGTTTACGATTTCTTGCGCATCATATTTATGTTTGAAAGTTTACTACGAAAACTGTATTATGCTTCACTGAAACTATGTAACTATACATTTTCTCACTTTATGTTTTCGCATCCATTATTTAGGGCCCACTATTTACCATTTTTGTTAGGTGTTCCATGGCATACCCTGTATAACTAAAGTTGATTTCATTTTTAATGCGCAGGACGTCAGAATCCAAAATCATCAAAATAAACTGCTCCCTTTCACAGTGCGATTGTGACGAGGCCAAGACGTTTGTGCGAGGGGCCAGAGCATTTGTTTCGAGATTTTAACGAAACCTTACGCAAATGTTCCGTGTCTTGTTGTAATACTGGCATTTGTAATGCACCAGGTAAGGGACGAAAGATAGTTTTAAAAAATCACCATACAATTTGTTATAGGTTTCTAGAAATGTTATGGGGGGCTGGGGGGGGGGGGGGGGGGGGGGGGGGGGGGGGGGGGGGGGGGTAACGTAGTTGGGCACCCAATCGCTTCAAGATAACCTGATTCTACAATCATATGCTTTAAATGTGCTAGAGTTGGACCTGTGTGCGAATAAATATTTTCACTTTGCTTGTGAAGTTGAAGCTATGGTAAAGTTTATTGCGTGCAAGTATCCTTACAAAAATCCTTATAAACGTAACAGGAAGGGGAAACGTAAGGGTAGATGAACGTTAGTGACGTGGTAATTACGTCGGAAAGCCACCAAAATTAAAATGCCTCAAACAAACATAGGATGATCTAGAGAAGGAGTTTTCCTGGCCCTATTATATTGTTTAATAATATATTAATAGTGGAGGGGGGGGGGGGGGCGCCATGCTGTGAAAGCTCATTTTTAATTCCCCTTCTGATCGAGCTCCGAAATCACGTTACTTGAACTGACCATCAGGTAGCGCTCTTAAAATAACTCTCAGACCAACTTTTAAAACCAAATTTTAAAACTATGCTGTTAGAAGACATGGTTTTTAAAGGGCATCGGGCCCGGGAATAGCACTGTACAATCTTGTTTATTTGACGACATAACTAGTTGCGTCAAACCGTAAATTTAATTTTTGACCATTCTTTGTCTAGTTCATTCAAAATAACATACTTTTACCGTGTCACGTGACAGTTTCCTTTTGTTTGATGACGTCTCAAAATACTTGGCTTATGAAAATTGGCAGAAGTATGGTGGGCGGATAACTGCCATTCTGCCATTCGATTTGTTCCATGTAGCTAGCAAAAATTGCAAGCAAAACAAATCAAAAAAAAAAGAAAAGAAAATAATATTAACCAAAAAACAATTTAAAAGTTAAAAATGAAATGAATTAAAATTTAAAAAAGTAATGTTAAGTAAAACCCAAAATACTTTTAAAGTTAAAAAATGAAATTAAATTAAATTAAAAAGTAAATAAAATAAAATAAAACCCATTAAAAATTCAAATTAAAAAGCGAAATTAAAATGAAACGTAAAACAAACTAAAAATTTCCATGGCCTATGTCTGCCATAGTATCCCAGCATACTTTGCAAGGGACTGATTTTGCAGAAGGAGAGGGGACTGGTAACGGGTAAGGTTTGTTGTTTCCTGAATGTAACATCAGCTGAAACTTGCGTACTTTCGAATGTGCTTGGAAGGAGGACTTGGACCCAGGAGGAAGCTTTGAAGAAATACGTGGCATCAATCGGGAATTATTCTTGTTATCCTTGGAGTATTCGCTCGCTCGATCGCGGGCTTCGCCTTTTGGCGATCTTTTACAGTGACAAGGAAGTAAACAGTTGTACGACCGTCGGCAAGCCGTTGCAAAGGACTTGATGGACACAGGGAGACTTCTTGGATACCGGGCCATGCAGAAAAAGATTCGACAGGAGCAGAACTGATCTTGTCTCCAAGATACTTAGTCAACACGCTGTCAGGATGAGTTGGATCAGAAGGGTCTCGAAGCACGTGGCGTTGCTGCAAAAGAAAAGGAAGCCCGAAAGGACATTTCACCACTAAAGGAAACCGAACTTTGGTCCCCACTCAGGTTGAACGGTCCGATAAAGCTAATGGGATACCAGAATAGTACTTATCCCCTCGCCATATACGGTTTGTATCGAACACTGCAAGTCGAAAGCTTTTTGTGGCTTCGTATATGGGTCTCAACCTCCGATCCAATGTTAATTGGTCGTTGGTACCTTTGAGTACCTTTACGGAGACGAGACCTCATTGCGTCTTACATAAGATGGACCACGGGCACTGAGACGGGAACATTGGCGAACTATGGCATACTTTCCTGAGACCATCATGTGATGTTGATGCACTCGAGCTGTTTATTTTTTATGGATCGCATCAACTTCAAACCAAGTGAGTTTTCTTTTCCCCACATTCGCTTATGTTATTTTAAACATTTTCCCTACTAGAACTACTGTTTGGGAACGTCAAAAATCAATTTGTGTATTTTTGTGTAATATTGAAAGGTGGTGGAGAGAACTCATGAAAGGGTAGAGAAATACCTTTCAAGAGCCACATCAGCTGGTTGAAAAGAACTACGTCACTATGATCCAGGAAATAGCAATGCAGGTGCTGACTAGCAACTTAATTTTTATATTTAAAACAACCTCAAAGTGTTTTTGATAAGGCTGATACAACAACATCCTCTTTATTACCCTTTTCAAGTATTTACAGGATTACATAAATTAATATATAATTAGAAAACAAGGGTACTGGCAACCCCGAAATAACCATTAGGGTAAACATGCCAGTTGAATGCCAGTTAACATGTACAGTTTACAATACACATGTACATAGACCATGTACGTACAGTAAACATAAAATAAAACCATTTAACTATATGAAGCTCTGAATGAAAGAAAGAGTTAAGTTGTTGTGCAGAGATACCCCTATCTCCAAAAGAAAAAAAAAAGGAACTGATCAGTATTGAACCAGAAATCATATACATCTCGCATGTCATTGCTTTCAAAATGTGTACTATAAGAATGTTTTTAATTGGCAATCTGACTTGACATCCCCCGTATAGTTTTTTGAAATGTTTTTTTTTTTGTGCCCCACAGGATGCTTTCTTGCATTTTTCATCACATGATCCCCCTCATGCAAAGAGAGCTTGATACATTCAAAGACACCATCTGGATTCCCACAGGTAGAACAACAGAAGGAATGCTGTGCTTTCCAGCTGGAATACACTACCATATTACAGCTCCTAGATAGAATATGGTTTAGAATAATGTGTTTAATTTATGATTAGCTATAGATGATTGTGTGAACAATTGTTTTAGTGGCCAAAAGGAAAACTGTTGAATTACTCACTGGAATAAGGGTGTAACTTTTCATTAACAAACAAGTGTTTACTACATTCAACTTGCATACACACCTGGCAGTTGGTGTTACATTGTTGTTATTTGTACGCATATTTTCCAGTCACAAGAGGAGTTATTGCATCATGCAATAGAAGACATTAATTTTTGATAATTCAATGTAAACACAACCTCTCTGGCATAACAAACTGCAAATGAGTAAAACAAAATTGAAGCTACAGAGGCATGGTATTTGCTTTTTATGCATAAAGGGATGTGGGGGTCTTAAATACTATTTAGTGTGTTGTAAGCATGAGCATGCTATTAGTAAGTTGAAGTCATTGACGCTTCTGCATGTTGTTCAGTATCAGGGTCTTGGTAAACTTCACTGAAACTTCAACTCCTCTTCAGAAAATTCCAGCTCAAACACTCTCAAACCATAATTTTTAGGTTGCAGTTTCAGGGGAGCAGTTGAAGGAGGCATCATCAACAGTCGGTGTTCTTAATACCAATGAGGACTTCCCCTTGATCCTGCCTTTAGGTTTGGAGTGTGAGCGGCTGATTCCACAACTTCAAGATATAAGAGGCCAAAAGACTGCAGAGAATCATATCTTTATTTAAAAGAGAATTTCAACCTATCTTCGTGAATTGATATATTACCACAAAAAACTTCAACTTGACATGACCTGATATGTGCACAAATAAACCCTTTCTTTAAAGCGTGTTATATATGGAATACAATGGAAGGTGATCAGAGAATCAAATACAGTAGGAGGGTGGCCATTTCCAAGTTGCCCTTTTGCCATCTTTCAAAACGAGTCCAGATGTCAAAAACCATTCATAATGGAAAATGGTCTTGTATTTGCATGAAATGAACCTGTTTAGTAAAACTAATTTTCCATATGAAAGGTTTTGCACCAGGACTTTTTTGAAACAGAGGTCAAAAAGAAACTCTTAAATGGAAATGGCCTACTGTATTTAATCTTGGTCATATCAATTTTTTTTTTTTTTTTTTTCCAAAAATTTTTTTTTCTAATTTTATATTAATTTTGTAACGCAATACTTATGTCAATTTATTTAACCATTTATTGAAATTTTAATCATCATTATAATCAGTTTTTCATTTGTCATTTAAAATCATACACTATCTGGTATTGTCCGTGGAAGGTTGCTTACTTTAGAAACATGCCTTCTTATATTACATGTAATAGTAACTCAAAAAGAACTTGTAAACACAGTTGATTTTGCCCAACTACCATACCTTCAATACGTGACCAAAGCAAACTAAAACTCAAAAGCAAAACAGTAACGAGTAACAACAATATTTGTGAAACAATCGTTCAGGACCTATCATAACCAGTTTGTGTGTGATAATGTCTATAAATCTAGTGAACATACATAAAATCAACAGCTGCCAGCATTGGCTCATTTGGCTCATCACAACAAATGACCCTGTTCATAAAGCACGTCAGTCATTTGTCAAAAAACATAAAAAAAAAAAAAAAAAAAAAAAAAAAAAAAAACAAAAAAAACAAAAAAACATCTTAGTTTTGCTGTTGAGTCACAGCCCACAGTAGTGCATTATTTTAAAACCACATAATTGTAGTAAGCTAAGCCAACAAAGGCTGCTGTCACCCATAGTCAAGTGCTACGCATGTAGCTTGTACTATGTGAAGTTGAAGGGGGTGGGAGGGAGATGCCTTAATTCAGTGGACTGGACTTCGCCTGTGGGGAGGTTAAAATGAAAATGGAATTTGACAAGAGAAGCATACGAGCCAAAACCCACTCCGCCCACCCCCCTCTTGATTTTATTTGTTGTTGAGTAATGTAGGCATTCCCTGCAAAAACATTATCTGGCATTTATACCAAAATATTAAAAACAAAATCCAAAACACAAATCAATTTCCATCAGTACATATGAAGAAGGTATTTTAAGTATTTCAATGTGGAAATTTTCCTTAATCCCTAAAAGGGTGCAGTACAAATTACAATCGGTATGTTTGTCACAATAAAATTGTTGATTGCTGTAAGGGAACAAATTGCCCAGTGGCAAAATATCATCCTCTTCCCACCCATCTACCAAATCCTTTGAGGCAATTTCAGGATCGAACAAGATTGTCCACATGCCCTGTATATCTACCACCATCAGTTTGTTCACGTGAACGCTCATAAGAGAAAAGGGGCCAGGACTTTCAGTTTTTTCGCATTTCTGCCGATGTCAGAGTCATCACCAGCCAGGGTATTCACAGTGTTTGTTCAAGTACTTTAATGAATTCCCCATCAATAAATTCTTCAATGGTAACCCATTCAGCTCCCAAACTGTCCATTGATTTTTCCCTGTATATTACTCTGTAACTGAGGTTTTCCCCATATAGTCCAACTGTACCCCCCTGTTTCAAATCTTGTTACCAAGCTTTAGGCGTAAAATTCCTGGCGCAGCATGTGGCATTTGCACCACCCTTCTTTGTATGCTGGGCTCGATTTGGGTTGTTTTTTGTCTCTTCATTAATGTCAAACGGCAGACTTCATATACTTTTCATTCCACTACCACACTGCTGATGTTGACATCCTGGGCGTTTTTGCTTGTCGCCCTTAAAAAAACGCTTCGCGAAACCCTCCTTTTTTTCCAAAAGGCTCTTTGAACAATGCTGAATTTCCAAACCGTCGAAGGTTGGCTGGACCACGCCCATGTCGGTCAGATGCAAACGTAAACAGTTCAATGCTTTTCAGTTCTGACTTTCGTTGATAACTTTGCCGAGGCTTCATGGGTCATTTCCCAACACCGACAGACCCTTTGGGGGTTTTTTTTTTTCTTTTTATTGACTTGTTGCCCCCCTTTAATGTCTTTTTTGTTTTGTTTCCCCGGGGTTTCCTTCCCCGTAAATTTTTTCGGCCCCGCCGGGGAAAAACCCCGGGGGGTTTTCCGAAAAAGGGCGGGTTTTCCCCCCAAAAAAAAAAAAAAAAAACTAACAAAAATTTTCCAAATATGAATTAAAATTTAAAAACCATTTTGTTCTTTTAAAAATTCGGCCCCTGGGAATTTTGCCTTTGAATCGGGCCCTTGTTTTGAATTAAAATTACCTTTCTCCCCAAATTATGGGGGGGCTTTTTTGTTCCCCCCCGCCCTTTATTTTTTTTTTAAAAATTTTTTTGGGGGCCCCGCCACAACAAATAATTACCAACCCCCCCCCTTTTGAAAATCGTTTGAAAAAAATTTGGGGCGGGGGGCCAAGGGATGGTTTTCTTTTTTTAAAATTTTTTCCCTTTTAAAATTTTCCCTTTTTTAATTTTATTTTTTTTTTTTTTTTTTTTTTTTTTTTTTTTTTTTTTTTTTTTTTTTTTTTTTTCTTTTTTTTTTTGGTTTTTTTAAATTTTTTTTTTTAATTTTTTTTTTTTTTTTTTTTTAATTTTTTTTTTTTTTTTTTTTTTTGTTTTCCCCTTCTTTCCCCCGTCTTTTTTTTTCGTTTCGGCCCCCGGGGTCCCCTTTCCCCCTTTTTTTTTTTTTTCCCAAAAAAAAAAAAAAATTTTTTTTTGCCCCCTTTTTTTTTTATTTTTTTTTTAAAAAAAAAAAAAAAAAGAAAAAAAAAAAAAAAAAAAAAGAAAAAAAAAAAAAAAAAAAAAAAAAAAAAAAAAAAAAAAAAAAAAAAAAAAACCCAAAAAAAAAACCCCCCAAAAAAAAAAAACAAAAATTTTTAAAAATAAAAAAAAAACCCCAAAAAAAAGGGAAAAAAAAAAAAAAAAAAAAAAAAAAAAAAAAAAGGGGAAAAAAAAAAAAAAAAAAAAAAAAAAAAAATAAGGGAAAAAAAAAAAAAAAAAAAAAAAAAAAAGGGGGAAAATTTTTAAAAAAATTTAAAAGTTTGAAGCTAAAAATCTAAAAAATTCGGGTTTTAAAAACGCCAAGGAAAAAAAAATCTCTTTTTTTTTTTTTAAAAAAGTTTTTTGGGGTTTTTTTGGGATTTTTTTTTTTTTTTTTTGTTTTGGGGTTTTTTAAAATTTTTTTATTTTTTTTACCTTGATTGTGGTAATTTTTAAAATTTACAAAAATAATTAATAAAAAAAAAAAATTTTAAAACTTTTAAAAATTTTTTTAAAAAAAAAAAATTACTTAAAATAAAACTTTAATTTATAAATTTTTATTTAAAAATGTTTTGTTTTTTTTTCTTTTTTTTTTTTTTTTTCTGCAAAAAAATCCCTGGAACAAAAAAATAAAAGTTTTAAAAAAAGAAAAGAAAAACTGCGTTAAAAAAATTGGTTAAATATAAAAAACCCAGCCCAAAAAAGATAAATTTATTTCCATATGAAAAAAAAACCCTAAAAATCAAAAAAGGGGAAAAAAGGGGGTAATTTGAACCAAAAAGGAAATAAGAAAGATGTGGGTTTTTTTAGATTTTTTGGTTTAGAAAACCCAATTTAACCCTTTAAAAAATTTTAAATCTATCCCCAAAAATCTTCTTGGGGGAAAAAACAAATTATTACCTAGGGCAAAAAAATTTTTAATAAAAAGTCCCCCCTTTTAATTTTTAAATTATTTTTTTAAGGGAAAAGGGGAAATTTTTTTTTTTGCATGAATTAGGTTTTTTTGAATACCGGAAAGGCGGACCCCAAACAAATTTTTAAAAATTTGAACCCTTTAAAAGGGGGGGGGGGGAAAAAAAAAACCCCCCTTTTAAAAATTAAATGGGTTTTAAAAGAAAAATTTAAAAAAAAAAAACCGGGTTTTTTTTTTTTTTTTTTTTTTTTTTTTTTTCCTTCTTCTTTTCCCCCCTTTTCGGCTTTTTTTTATCCCCCTTTGTTTTCCCCCCGTAAAAAATTTGTGGGATTATTTAAAACCCGCGTTAAAATTTTGGTTTTTTTGTTTAATTGCGGGCACACATTAAAAAAAAAATTAAAATTTTATAATATTTATTGGGGATTTTACGGGCGTACTAAAGGTACCCCAAATTAATTAAAAAAAATTTTTAAACTTTTGATTCTTTCGAAATTTTAAAATTTTCCTTTTTTAAAAAAAACCCATTTTGAACCAATCCCATAAAGATTTTTAAAACGAAAAGAGGACCAAAAAATTAAAAAATTACGGGGGAAAAATAAAATCCCAGTGGCGGCCGGGGGAATGATTTTTGAAATTAAGTTTTACTTGCCAAAACCCCAAAGAGTAAAAAAACCGGGGAAAATTGAAAAAATGTTTAAAAGGAGAAAGGAAAAAGGGGAAAAGGTTTCCGTTGATTTTTTTAACCCTTTAATTTTTTAAAGTTATTTTCACTTTCCAAACCTTTTTAAACAAAACAAACCCCCCAAAGAGGGGGAGAACGGCCTATTTGACTTTTGGGTTTTTAAGGGGTTTTAAGAAAATCTTTTTTTATCTTTGGGCCCGGTTAATTTCCTTTTTTTCTAAAGGGGAATTTTTTATTGGGGGGTTTAAATTAAAAAAGGGGTTTAAAAAAAATGCGTACCAGTTTTCCTTTCCCAAAAAAAGGTAAAATTTTTGGGGTTTAATTTTTGGTTAAACGGAAAGGAATGGGAGTCCGCCCTTCGGTCAGAAATAAATTTTTTGAAAAATGTTTTTTTTTAAAAGGGGGAAAAAAAAAAAACTTTAACCTGTTTTCCCCGGATGAAGTTTAAACCTTTTTTTTTCCCCAATCCCGCCCTTTCCCTTGGGGATAAAAGAAGGGGAAAAAAATCTGAATGTACCCCTGCCGGTTGGAAGGGTATTTTTTTTTATCCCCCTTTTTTGGAAATTTCTTTTTTCCGGGGGGTTTTTTTTTTTTTTTCTGACCATCACGGTAAGAGGTTGGAATTTTTCCCAACCCCAAGGGACTTTCCACTTTTTTTAAATCCCCAATTTTTAATTTAAACCAAAAAATATAAACAGAAATTGTCCGGGGGGCGGGGAAAAATTGGTGAACCCCCCCCAACCCCCCAACGGGTAGGGGGCCCGAAAAAATTTTTTCCCGCAATTTAAGGGCCCGACAAAATTTTTTTTTTTTTTTTTTTTTTTTTAATTTTTTTACCTTTGATAAAAGGAAAAAGGGAAGGGGAAAAAATTTTCACCCAAAAAAAGGGGATAGATTGATTTTTTCCAAAATTTGTTTTTTGGGGCGTTTTAAATTTCAGTTTCCCTAAAATCGGGAAAAAAAATACCCGGGGGAAAAAAATTCCTTTTTAAGTTTTTTTCCCCTTTTTAAACAAAAATTGGATTTTATTAAAATAATTTGGACCGGGTTTTTTTAATTTCGGAGTTCAAATTTTTCCCCGGGAAAAATTTGAAAACTTTTTGCAGGGGAATTTTCAGGGTTTTTCAAAAAAAAAAAACCAAAGCCACCAATGGCCCAAAAAAAATTTCATTTAAAATTTTAGTCCCTAAAAATGTAAAATAAAATTTTCCCTTTTAAAATTTTTTGGGGGTTTCCGCAAAGCTGTAGGATTGCCGGTTGTCTTCCCCTTTTAAAAATTTCCCCCTTTTCTTTTTCCGAAGGTTTAAAGGGTTTTCGGGGCGGTTTAAAGGTTTAAAAAAAAAAAATAGTTTGTACTAATTTTTTTGCCGGAAACTTGAGTGTTATTATTTGCATAAATTAACAGTTTCACCAGTGGATGTGCTATTCAAAACATTTTTTTTTTCTGAAGTTGCTTAAATGTATGCTGTAAAAGTGAAATATTTTCAAATTATCGATGAGAGAGAAACAGTGTAGTGGTAAGTTGCTACAAATAGCATTATTTAAGCCCCAGAAAGCGGGCATTGAAAATGACGGAAAATTATCATTTTGTCGTGGGTATGAATTGTAAATTTTTTCTTCTGCAAAAATAATTGAGTGCCCGCGGACTTTTCAGTACCAAAAGATTCACAAAGGACGAAATATTAATTTGCAGCTTCAAATTTGATCAAAATATGAATACCAGCTTTATTTTATTTTAGCCAAAGATGTCTCATTTTCATTTTTTTTTAAAGGCGGTTCCCCCCCTTACAAAGGACAGGGGGCCAGGGGGCCCCCAGGGGGCAAATTGAAAATCCGGTGAAAGTTTTGTGGAGTGGAAGGATGATATTTTACCAGGATGCCAGCAGAATATTAACCAGTCTTTTGTATTTTGAGATAATTAGTTAACAAAATCTTAGTTTTCAGGGTTAAAAATACCTCAAAAAATACATTTTTGGGCATGAACTTCGCCCCCTGATCCCATGTCTAGGTTAGTGCAGGAAGTGAAACAAATATCACCATGAATGTTTCCACCCAAAGGACTAACTACACACAAAGTATGAAGGAAAGTTTATTTTGACCATTTCCAATTTGGCTCCATCCTTAGCGACATTCGTTCTTAACAATTAGCGAGTTGCAAAGGAACTGTATTTACCATTGAACACTGATACAAATGGGTTAAACATGTTCATCGTTTCAATAGTAACTCGTGCGAAAAATAACGAATACTTTTTATGAGAACAGGTTGACAAAATAATATGAAATCTGTCGCATCGGCAAATAGTAATTTAATTATCCATTTAACGAGCCCTTCGAATCACGTAACGGAATAAACCAAATAATCTCGGCTTGTTACGCTTAATTATTTAACTGGGTATGTTCTCCCTTTTAGAACCTTCTCTTGTTAGGGACCTTAAGCAACCACGACGGCAACGCCATGGAAAACGTCACTTAAAAAGTGAATTCGCGTTCCTATAAACTATTTCGCGATTATTCCAACACGCTTAATTTGTGGCCAATGTGGCCGAACTGTCCAGGAGATGACAGAATTCGTAGGGGCGGAGTTTCAAGTCCAGATAGAGAAAGTAAAATTCACCGTCGTGTGTTCACGTTCTCCATAATACTTTGAATTTGGTCATTTCACGTTGTTGTTTTGCAGAGGACGGCTAAGAAATGTACAAAGTTTGAAAACGCACGTGCCAGAGCTATTGTACTACTAATTAAACCTATTGTTTTGTGACGTTCTCGTCTCTCGTCGTGGTTGCTTAAGGTCCCTAATGACAAATTTAAGCATCAAACTTCACTAAAATTTCACTTCAAACAACAGCGTGTCCAACGCAATCGATCCGGTCTCTCAAAGTCACTACCTTCAAAGGTCTCAGAACGGGAGAACGAAAAATATATCGTATTGTTATTATTGCTTTAAAGAGTTGACCAACTAGCTTATGTATAGGCTTGGGTTGTTTTGATTTTACTTGACGGAATTCCCACAAGAACTTCCGTTTCACGCTACGGACGGAAAAAAAAATAAACTAATAATAGCGGTGCGCTTAAAATAAAAATAGGTAGTAGTAGTAGTAAAACTTTATTTAAACACGGTGGTCAATTCACAATACATGCTCTTCCATCGAGCCGTGTATTAAATTAATTACAATAATAAATGATTACAATAATAAATTAAATTACCTAGCTAAATATGTTATTTACAAAATTATGTATAATCTATAAAAATTACTAACTATTTATTAAATTCGAATATTAAATACATGATTTAAAGAGCTAAGAGTGGGCTGTGCCTTAGTGCTCAAAGGCAAGCTGTTCCAGAGGACGGAACCGCGATATTGAAAACTTCGTTTGCCTGCTTCAGTACTAGGTCTAGGAACGAAGAGGTTGTATTTCGAATTTCTTAGATTGTGCGAGTGGACACTGGATGTAGTTTCAAAAATACTATTCAGACGAGTCGGAGAAAGATTATGGAGAGTCTTAAACAGAATAACTGCTAGTTGCTTTGAACGCCTTCGCTCCAGAGAGTCCCAGCCTAGGTCATCGAGTAAAACGGAAGATCTAACATTTAGGTCAGAAAAAGTGATTAGACGCGCGGTTCTATTTTGGAGTTTCTGGAGTCTTTCAGATTGACAAACACCAATACTGCCCCATACGGAGCTGCAATAGTCAAAATATGGTTGGATTAGAGCGTTATAGATCATAATAAGAGTCTTGCGAGGAACCAAGTTCCTAACACGTTTGATGGCCCCGAGGCCCGCGGATACTTTCTTGACAATATTGTTAATATGGGAGTCCCATGATAAGGTCTCATCCAAATCAATGCCAAGATACTTGTAGATTTTAGCTCTTTCTAGGGAGTGTTTGTCAATCTTAAAGTCAAACTGGTGGTTTAAATTTGCTAGCTTGTTATGGCTACCAATAATAGAATACTTGTTTTTTTTTACATTAATACTAAGTTTATTTGCTTGCAACCAAGTCTGAATTTCAGCTAAATCGCTATTTAACTTTGATTGTAGATCTATTGGATCACTTGTGCTTAGAGTAAGACTAGTGTAATCGGCATACATTCTTGGCGTAGAGTATAGGGAACATGCAGGGAGGTCGTTGATATAGACTAAGAACAGTAGAGGTCCCAAGATCGATCCCTGTGGGACACCGCAAATAATGGGGCGGTAGTCTGACATATGGCCATTTACAAAGGTTTTCTGTTTACGATTTGTTATATACGACGTAAACCATTTCAGGGTTAAAGAATCGACCCCAAGAAGTTGTAGTTTTTGCAATAATATCTGATGATCTACAGTGTCAAAAGCTTTTTTGAGATCGAGAAAAAGTATCCCATTTATGAGACCATTGTCTATGTTTGAGTACCACTCATTTGTAGCCTCTAGAAGGGCAGTTTGGGTGGAGTGTAGGGGTCTAAAACCAGACTGGGTGTCAGCTAAAAGTTCGTGCTCTATTAGATATGCATAGAACTGATCAAAAACTATTCTTTCTATCAATTTACTGACCACTGGCAAAACAGAGATCGGCCTGTAGTTGTTGGGGTCACTCTTTCCCCCATCTTTGTATACGGGCGATATTCGCACCATTTTTCCAATCATCTGGGAAGCCAGCAGTAGTAATAGACAAGTTTATTATATGGGTTTAAAGATGGGTTAAAGTATCTCGAAAAGTATTGACGCTATGAAAATGAAACTTACAAGGTGTGTAAAGCATCCGAAAATCTTTATTTTAGTGGCAGTCACGTGTCAATTATGACGTCATACACGCCATAATGACGTCATACGTTAAAAAAATCCGCCATCTTCGATCCTAAATCTTGGGTTTCTAAATTGTTCAGAAATGTCAGAAAATCTCCAAATTTGTTTCGAAAAAATCAATAAAAATATAAAGATGCTAAACGGCAATGATTTTGGAATTTGAAGTCAGCGCGGGCAGTTTCTGCCCCCCCCCCCCCCCCCCCAGGCAGAATAGGGTTAAGGTGTCAGTATACCCCAAATGACCATCATGCGTTGGCGCTGTTTTACGTTCGGACGTTTAACAAAGACCCCAATAAAGTATATATTTCTTGAAAGCTTAAGAATTGTAGATTACGAATATGTATTCATTTGAAGTAAAAAGATTAACGTGTTTCGAATATAGCGCTCAATTTCAAAAAGTATATCGGTCCACAAATCGAGTTCGTTTCCGGCCGGAATTGAACGGGAGAAAGCGAAAAACATCGCTACGTGTTCTTGACACCTTTCTCTAAAAAACTGTGTCGGGGAATTTTGATTACTTGTCTGGTTAGCTTTTAACACACAGCAGGAGCCCATCACTAGGAGCGTCCATCTCCCATACTCCGTCTATGTCACAGCATTTTTACAGACCGGGTTATTTTAGACTCCTTTTTCCCGGGAAAAAATATGATCTCCTTGTCAATTGAGAAATATGACACCGCGTCTGTCCGCCATTTTTATTTTTCTGCCTGACTCACATGTCACATGCCATGCAGTGACGTCATTCATTACATCACAACTTTTGATTGGCTTGTTTGAATAGGAGTTCGCGGGAAAAGGAATCTAAAAATAACCTGGTCTGTAAAAATGCTGTGACACGAATCCAGTCCAGTTGCTCGCTCCTAGTGATGGGCTCCTGCACACAGTTAAACTTTGAGGGTTGACAAGGCATGCATTCTCTGTACAAAAAATACTCATAACTTTCGAAGGAGGGAAAAAATAAAATTCTCCGACACTGTTTTTTTGCCGGACTATTGGAGAACATTCTCTCCAAATTGCAGCGAAAAAGGTTGAAAATTCGTTGCAAACGAACTTGAAACGTGCACTTCATTCGCTGAAATTTTAGTTTCGAGAAACAGGGGAAAACATAGCCTGAAATCAGGCTCCTGATGAAAATTTGCGAGCGAAGCGAGCCGAGTCGCTGCAGAATGAAAGCTTTCGTTCTAGCCCAGGCAGCGACTCGGCCTCGCTTCGCTCGCAAATTTTCTTCAGGGGCCTGATCTCAGGCAAGGGAAACATGTTTTGGGGCGTTCTTCCGGTCTGATGAGATTAAATACACAAGACGCGTGAAAATAATTATGCGTTGATCGATAAAGAGAGGCTCGTCTTACTTTAATTAACAAACAGAGTTTGTATTGAATACAAATGACCTCAAATGCGCGCTTCTTATGGCTAGAGAAGAAAGTTCTCCTCTCACCGATCGTGCTACAAGTAAATTAAGAGTTTATGGCTTCAGTTTTCCCTCCATTTAGCTTCTCTGTGGGATATTCGCCCACATGGAGGATATGCAACCGCGAGCGATTTTCAAGTTGTCCTAATCAGTGATGCGATCCGGTGTCATTTGAGACCTGGTTGAGATGAGTGCTTCAGCTCAATTCTCACCGCGGAACAATTTCCCATTTCGGTATATTCTTACTTGAAAACGCGGACACAGTCTCTTATGTTTCTAAGATGCGGCTTTCGAATTTCGGGTGAATCTACAAACATGTCGGCCCTAGTGTTTACGTGACTTTTAATACGTACATGTTGACAAGCTGTTGACGGCTCTCGATTATAAATAATTAATGGCGAGAATCGTGTTTTCTTCATAACTTTCTTTAGAAGCAATCTTTTTTCGTGAAACTTTTTGGAAATGAAAGGTTTTGTTGTGATCTATCTGAAGATAACAAAAAGTAAAATCTTCAAAATGGTCAAATTTGGGGTATACTGATACCTTAATTCGGTATGATAAATCGATCTTTGATGTTGTTTTTCTTGTTTTAATGAAAAGCACCGTGAAATGACATTTTGCGTGCATCGTGACTGTCAAAGCTTTACGAGAATTAGGAAAACAACACCGAGTTGATTACACAGTAAAATTCTTTTAATTATGCCGTTTTGACTTTTATTCAACAACAACGCTTCCCGAGCATCCCTTTAATTTATTGTCCCTGATATTAACAAAATGGAAGTACCACCGTTTTTTTCCCTGTAACATAGTGTGTTTGTTCTCTAAAAATTACACGAACAAGTTTGTACTGTACAAAGCACCGAAGTTCGTGCGATTCGCGCTATTAAAAGTGTCTCCAGTGTTTTGTTTACATTTTAGTTTCGCTTTAAAAACATAACTTTCAAATTCAAGCTTGGACGTATAGAGATCTATAAAGGTAAAACAAAATATGACTGACTCTTATTTTATTTTTGCAAGCAGATCCAAATGAGCTATCAAAAAGTATATTTTAAAAACAGCTTGTCGCAAACATTAATCGTGCCGCCGCTCGCTTTTTCGTTCACGCTTTAGCTCGCTTATTTGCGAAAATTACGATGGATTGCTCGCTGCTTACATAATCTTTGGAAATATTCATCTAAGATTCATCAAAGAAGTAATATCCATTCCTGTTTTGATCTTCGCAGAAAGGCCCGTTTTCAGTCGTCCATGATTTGAAGACAAATTCCCCTGAAAGCAGTCGGAAAAGATCATTTTTTCATCATTATGTTGTTTTGTTCTCGAGGCGCCGGTCGAAAGAAGGAGTTCACAGTTGATTAAACGTTTCGCGTTGCTCAGTCACCCTTCGAGATTCGCTACAAGACCACCTGAATATTCATTGGAGTTATTTATTTCCATTTTGAGCTCCAGAAAGGTGTTTACCAGTGCTAAGAATGAAAAAAGATGTCTTAAAAGTGAAGTGTGTTATGGCGGATTAGCTTTCTCAACACCGAATCCTGACAACTTTCCGCCGGAACTTTACCGATCCATGCTCGTCACTGCGAATAAAAAGCGGTACCTCCCGAAGTCACTCGCTGTCTTCTCGCCGTTTCTTCGCTGTCTCGAACATTGTTTCGGCTTCCCGAACATTTTTTTTTTCTTTTTTTTTCTTTTTAAAATTGACTTTATTTCATTACAAAGACAAAAAAGTTACAGAAATTACAAATTATTTCATATATACAATAGATTAGCTACAACAGCCGCGCAATAGCTGCTGTGCATTAACTTATAATTAGGTTCTAATATAGTTTAAAATGTAATTAATTATGATGGAAACAACTAATTACACAAATAGAGAATTGAATTACAATATACTTACTATACAACAAGTAATGCATTAAATTAAATCTTAATTATAAATACTATACAGTCACAAATACACGCGCAGTAACAAAAGGAAAATAAAAATTATAAACTTAGAGTGGAAAATTATCTGTCCATTTATTATAAAAAGTTGTTAACGCATTATTCTTGGTGGAAATGTATTTTTCTATTGATATTTGATTTTAACTTTAAGTTTGAAACCTTCGATATTTGGAAGTACATGCATCCTCCTGCAATTCCATAAATATACTTTACCAATTAATATTAGATAATTTTGTAAGGGGCATGACGATGTAATAATACCAATGATGATGTCTTGTATGCTAAGGACTTGATATTGTTTTGTTATTGTAAATTGGTATTGTTCAAAATGTTTCCAAAATATATTTGAATACGGACAGTAGAAAAGAAAGTGGTGTAATGTTTTCTGGTTCGTTGTTGCAAAAAGTACATTCATCGTGCTCACTATATCCAATTTTAAATAATTTCGTATTAATGTAAAGTATCGAGTTTAAAATTTTGTATTGAAAGGCTTTGACATAAGGCTCGTGCGCTATAGTATGGGGAAGAATGAAGGCAAGTTTCAAATCTTCTAAAGATAAGTTAAAATCATGTTTTAGTCTCTGTGCATTATTAGGTAGTTGAGCTTTTTTACTAATTATCAAGGCGTAGTAGTCTTTTGATTTCTTCTTTGTTATATCAAAAATAACATTTCCATACTTAAAAGAAGGATTACCTATTGTGGAAATGCACTGTACTGTTTTTAAGTTAGAAGGTATTGAGTGTCTAAGACCTGTCCATGTGAGGAAATTGACCTTTTTTATTTTGTTATTAATTGCGTTGAAAGATTCAATATTGTTAAGATTCAATAGAAGGTCACTAACTGTATGGACTCCGGAATCGTAGTATGTCTTATAAAAACAGGTTTTCCGTTTATTCTTATGTCTTTACGATTCCAAATTATAGATAGCCAGTCTTTCTCGTCAGAAAATAGATCGCGGAATTCTAACCACCACTGCAGAAGTTCTCTATAGAAAATTGAAGTTATTGAAATAGCTTTTAACGTATAATTACAATTAAAAATTAGAGGGCCTCCAACGTCTTTTAAGCCATGCATCAAGTAAGTCTTCCATGTACTTTTATTATTATTAAATATTCTTTTTAACCAGGGTAGCCTTAGAGATTTAATCATGCTTTCAATATCTATCATTCTTATACCACCTTCTTCAAAACTGTTTTATAGCTGAAAGCCTTGTTACCTTATCTTTCCCCTTTTCCAAAAAATGTGTAAATTATGTGATTTACTTTTTGATAAATTGTGTTGGAGTTGGAAGTAACGAGGACGTATAGACTAATTTTGGGGATGAGTAGTGATTTTATTATAGTAACTTTTCCATATATAGAGAGTGCTCTAGAAGACCAAATATTAGTAAGAGTTTTCATTCAAGTTTGTCTTGAAAATTTTGTTTCATAAAGTAGTGTTTGATCATACGTAAAATACACCCCTAAAGCTCTTATAGGTTCGCTTGGCCAATTTATACCAAGTGGTTGCTCGTTACCCTCGAGGGACCAAATCCACATACCTTCCGTTTTAGAACTGTTGACTTCTAGTCCGCTTAGAGCTTTAAATAAGTCTAGTTGCTGAAACAAAGCCTTGGCCGAGTTCAGATCTGAGAGAACTGCTGTAGTATCGTCCGCATATTGAAGAAGCTTTGTTTCATTTTTTCCTATTTTAATTTCCCTCAATTTCGGCATTTTCACGAATAGAAATTGATAAGGTTTCGACGGCTAAAAGAAAGAGGTAGGGAGAAAGGGGGTCACCCTGTCTTACACCGCGTTCTAATGTAAAATAATCCGATGCCAAACCATAGTTTATTGTACAAGCTTTGAATATTCTGATAGAACGTTTTTTACCCAAATTTATTAAGTCGGGGCCAAAAATTAAAGCTTTAAGACAGCTGAAAAGATATTGCCATTCTAAGGTGTCAAAAGCTTTTTTGAAGTCAATAAAAATCAACATGCCGGGAATGTTTTCGGCATCTGTAAATTCCATTATATCAAGAATAGACCTAACTGTCTCTCCAATGTAACGATCTTTAACATAGCCCGTTTGATTGTGATGGATGATGCTTGGCAAAACGTTTTTTACTCTTACTGCAATTACTTTTTGAAATAATTTTCGCATCAACATTAATGAGAGAGATCGGTCGCCAATTTTCTATTATAAGTGTTTCGATCTTTACCTTGTTTCTCGATTAAAGTGATTACTGCTTTTCTTTGAGAGTTTGACATTTCTCCATGTTTGAAAGACTCATTTACACATTCCACAAATGAATCACTAATTAAGTCCCAACAGGTTTTTGTAAAATTCAACTGGTATTCCATCATTGCCAGGTGATTTGTTGTTTTGAAAGCTAAGATAACCTTGATTTCTTCAAAAGTTATTTCACCTTCACAAGATATTTGTTTGGCTCTTCTGATAATTTAGGTATATTTAAGTTACTCAAAAAAGCTTCCCCCGCGGTTTGTTTTTCCACGTCTGTAGATTTAGATACAGATTCTGGTAAAATCGTTTTCTGTCATCAAGTATTTTGAAGGGGTCAGTTTGTGATAGAACCTTACAAGCAATTTTCGTATGTGCTTTTTAACATGATTCCGTTTTTCTAATTTAAAACATATTTTGTGCTTCTCTCTCCATGTTCGTGCCATCGAGCTCTTGCTCCAATAATTATACCTTGTGTTTTTTTTTCATAGAAAAGTTCAACAATTTATTTGGCTTAATTTAAAAGGTTTTGGTTTAAAGCATTGGGCTCTTCTTCATACTTCTTTGTTGCTTCTTCATATGCACTTTGTAAAGTTTTTTCCTGTCCCCTTCGTTCTTTGGCTCTTTGTTTAGAGTAAAACATAGCATGGTTTCGAATATTGTATTTAAGCCAGTCTCATTCACGGACGTTTATCGGACAAATTATCTGGGCCTGATGTTTTTCCATTGTGGAATATTATTTTTCAAATCATTAAGATATTTTCATCTTCAAGAAGAGAAACGTTTCATTTTCCAAAAGCCAGGACCCTTTTGCTTCTTGATCCGAATCGGGCCAGAACTAACTCAATCGTTGCATGATGTGTTTTAATCGCTGGAGTAATGTCCGTTGAATCTACGAAGTCTTGCAAATTGTTTGATATTAGCCAATAGTCCAAACGACAGAAAATTTGTGGTGATCTTTGGCTCCAAGTGAAACTTTTAGATTGAGGATTTTTAATTCTCCAAATATCTACCAGATCCAATTCGTTTTGTAAACATTGAATATTTTCTATTACCATTTTTCCTCGAAACAGTACACCCCCCTTTTTGTCAAGTTTTGGATTTAGAGGGCAGTAAAATCACCTCCAAAAATTTTATTTTCTTCACAATCTAAATCTTCTGTTTGCAACGTTTTGAGTAGATTTTTAAAGAATTTGCATGTTATTTTTGTCTTTATTTGGTGCGTATATGTTTACTAATACGTAAACCTTGTCTTCGATGTCTACCTTTAAAAACAACAAAACGCCCCAAGGGATCTATAATAGTTTTTTGAATTGAGCAATTAAAACCGTTTTCTAATCAACACCGCAACACCGCAAGAATTTGGGCTTCCATGTGAACAATACATTTTACTACCCCATTCATTTGTCCATTGTTTTCTCTGATTCCTCTTTTGAATGTGTTTCTTGCAGAAATATAATGTCTGCTTTTCTTTTACGACACCACGTAAATATGACTCTCCTTTTATGGAAATTGTTTATGCCTCTTACATTTAGAGAGACTAATTTAAATAAGTTTGGTATCTATCGCTAATTTTATTCATGGCAATTATTCATATTATTATTCTGGGATTTCATTTGGATGTGTACGTACATTTCTTTAACATAAGGAACAGAGATCTTTTTCCACTCCGAAAGAAAGATACATGTAAAAAAACAAAAAACATCATATGCAAACACAAACACACAGTAAAAAGATAACCTATCATTTACCGGACGTGTATTTCTTTCTCATCTCTCAAACCGTTCATGGATTTATTTCCATAGTAGGGGAGGTTCTTGGTTTCTTTTCCTCTGTAGAATATGACCATCTATGATTAATTTGTCAAATTTGAAGTGGGGCTCTTTTATGTTCCTGTTTCGCCTTTTTTTAAACCGGTAGAGTGTTTTATGAATTTCTCCAACTTCTTTCGAAAGTCCTCTGAAATTCCAATATTAGTTCCTTTTAAGTTCTTGACGAAAGAGCGAACGGATTCTTTATCCTGATAGTGGCTGAACCTAACAATTATTGGATTTGAACGGGGCTGGGATTGAGATCTCTGGCTTGACTTTTTGGTTGGAATTCTGTGTACCCTTTCAAACCGGATAGCGTTGACATCTTGGAGTGGAATTTGGCATTTTAGTAGTAAAGATATTTCTTACCAGTCCTTCGGTATTCTCGTCAGATTCTTCCTGAACATTGAAGATTCTCATGTTCTCACGCCTGTGTATGCTTCAAGTTTGATATTTCTTCGTTTCAGGATTTCAATATCTACGTTGAAGGATTCGATATCTTCGCTGTTGTCTTTAACTGTCGCGGATGTTTTCTTCTTCAAATCTGATTTTAGACTGGCAATCTCTTTGTCGGCGAACTCCAGAGATTCTTTCAAACTCTTTACTTCTTCTCTCAGCTCACAAATTTCTTGTTTAAGTGAATTGATTTCGCCCACATGCTGTAAGAACTTGGTCTAATTTAGCATTCATTTCATCGAGGCGAGTTGAGTTCTCACAGCAGCAGCGTCGTCCCTTCGAGCGCCACGTGTTCGGCGTCCTCGTCTGTTTGGGATCCATTTTCTCTGGGCCTTTTAAGACGGCCTTTGTGTGCAGAATCGGGGGGCTTGTCTTCTGTTTCCTTTCCCATCAAATTTCCATTATTTAGTTTGTCCATGGGAAGGTTTGGAGGTTGTCAAATCTAAGTGAACATGGTTTAGTTGACGGAGCTGAAAAACATACGTCTGACTTCAACGAGTCCCACTGCGCCGAACATATTCCGAGTTATAACGAATATTTCCGAATGCCTCCGAAAAAGTGTCCAAAGGAATGTGAAGGGTATTACTATATTGCTCATTACCTTCGGTAATGAGCATAATAATTAAACAACAACAAAATAAACAAAAACGGTTTCATTATATTTTTCAATGCATATTTCTAGAATAACTTTCTGTGGTTCGTTGGAAATTACAACTTTTATTAGCCGTGACTAGCCGCGTCGCGCCAATGTTTACACGGTAAACGGCGGATTTTCGGCAAAATTGATGATAAACATGGGTCAAAGCCGGCTACTAAAAATTATTTACCCAGAGATTTTGTAATATATCCTACTAGATGGGCGTATAATTAACCCATATAAAATGTTTTTACCACATTTTAAGTCATCGCACATACATAAAATGGGCGATGTTTTTAGAGCAAATTTGGCTTACAACAAGTTCGCAAATTTAGCCTGTGATTTTGATCTTGTTTCGGTTCAAACTGAGCTGAGCTAGATTTATTTTATTTTTCGTTCAATCGTACAGTGAATCCTACAAAGAATATATTAAATATTATTCAAAGTTTCGTAAATAGCTGTAGTATGACGCGCGAAGCGATCAATTTTTCAGAAAATTATGTCTAACCGGAAGTCGATTTTGGAGCTCAATCGGGGGCAAAATGTTTTTTGTCATATTTCTGCCAAAGAAAGCTGCATTTTCAAAAACTAACTACGTCCGTTTAGTTTCTCACTAGGGCCTATCAATGAGCAAAATATGAGCGAATTCGATTTATTTATTTGTACCACTCTATGGTCGACAATTTATACGAAGTCGCCCTAAAGCCTCAGTGCTTCCCAAAAATCGTTTAAGATGACTGTAGATGTTATAGAACTGACCCAAACTGTCCACCACAGAAAATGTATCCTTACCTTTCGAGATCTAGAGATGACGGTCTTTCTCTTCACGAACAAAGCCTGTTCAGCTCCAATATATAATGGATTTAAATGTGTTACTCTGCACGAGGGCAATTACCAAAATTCCAAAATTGCCACCAGCCTGGCTGGTCAAGCTTTCAAGCAATAACAGGTGCTTCGTTTCTTAACCCTATTCTGACTGGGCTTTTTTTCGTTCCTGATCCTGGGGGGGGGGTGGGGGAGGGCAGATAGTGCCCCCCCCCCCCCCCCCCCCCCCCCTATGTATCTCGAAAAGCATTGACGCTATGAAATGAAACTTACATGGTGTGTAAAGCATCCGAAAATCTTTATTTGCATCCGCAATCTTTAGTTGCAGTCACGTGTCAATTATGACGTCATACACGCCATAATGACGTCATACCGTTAAACAAATCCGCCACCTTGGATCCTAAATCTTGGACTTCTAAATTGTTCAGAAATGTCAGAAAATCTCCAAATTTGTTTTGAAAAAATCAAGAGAAATATAAAAAATGCTAAAACAGGCAAAGATTTTGGAAATATTTCATCGCAAAAAGCAAAAAATTTATGAAAACTGAAAAATTAAGCTAAAAAAATCAACAAATTTGGGTAAAACGATCTGTATCTCGAAAAGTATTTGTGCTATAAAAATTAAACTTATGTGGTGAATAAAGCATTCAAACATGTTATATTTTGTGGCAATTACGAATCAATTATGATATCATATCACGCCGAAATAACGTCATACTTTAAACCTGTCCGCCATCTTGGATCCGCTATCTTGGATTTTTCAATTGTTCAGAAATGTCAGAAAATCACCAAATTTGATTTGAAAACATCAAAAACAATATAATGATGCAAAAATTGCAAAGAGTTTGGAAGAAACTCTTCGTAAAAGCGAAAATCTCATGAAAACGGACATTTAAACTGAAAATACCAAATTTGGCTAAAACGGCCTGTCAAAACTTGGTTGCCATGGAAACATCAAGTCACGTGATCAAAAATTGGCACACCAAAATGTTCCCAGATAATTTTTAGGAAAAGTCATAAAGTTTGGCTATGATTGCTTGAATGCTCTTTAAATACGATAAATTTGAAGTCCCCTCCCCCCCCCCCCCCCCCAGGCAGAATAGGGTTAAATATCGTTTGTTTGGGCCAAATTCATTATGGTGCTCGTTTAAAGGCTATTCAGGTGGTGTATGGTATTTTTAATGATCAAGGCGACAGTTTATTACTCGGTCCGAAGGCAACGAGTTGGAAATTCGGTTCCGTTTTTCTTAATTTTTTTTCCGTGTTGCGATTGTGCACGCATGCGCTTTGGGAGAAGATTTTGAGCCCACGAAACTTGAGCTAAATTAATGGCGGATTATGGCGGAGTTTAATATGGCGGAGTTAATATCACACAAACGTGTTTGAAACCCTGAATTATAATACTCGACGGCCGATAAAAGGAAATTGACTTCGATTCTCAAGAGATATTAAGCAAAAGTAGTGCTCAAAATTTAAAGCGAACTACAGACTTCAAATCAGTTCAAATGGATATTCAAGACTTTATAGGACTAGAATTCAACGCTACGGCATGTGCAGTAGATATTATTTTAATGTTATTTTGTAATGATTGTTTAAATGATCGTTTGATTCCCATTCAAATAACTTTGAAATTTGGCATGCAAAGCGGTACACATCGATCGATCAATATATCAAATGGTGAACTGAGAGGAAGCATTTATTAGCTTACTAAAAGTTTGGTGCATGGTTTCACGAAAGAAAATCAAAAGTTTCTGCTTCCGAAAGCAAACAAAGGATTTATTTCAAAAAAATATATGTCTGCAAGACCTTCTTGTCTTGTTGTGTCTTATGGTAATTTAATTGTATTCTTAGTTTTTGTTTGAGTTTAATATATATGGTTATTGGCCAAGCATGAGCTCAAGATGGCGGGATATTGGCCAAGTTCTTTTTTGCGTGTTTATGGACCTCGACTTCGTCTCGGTCCATAACACGCAAAAAAAGAATGACTCACAAAAAGTCCATAATTCTAGATCACTTCACTGTCTGGTGATTGTTCGAAGTTCAGATGACATGCCTAACACGTGTCACGAAGACAGCTGTAATAAAATTAAAAGTAAATAAATGTCACACAATACAATTGATTTTTTGTCTAATATGTGTAATTTATAAGTGACGTATCGTGATTGTTTCCGTGTGAAAATGATAGTTTAAAATAGGGCACTGAGATGACTATCAAATACAGTGTTGTCTTCACCGAATGATTGTCTGTTACATTTTTTTTTAATTTAACTCTTTTTATTCTTTATATTATACAGCAATAAATACAAATTTCACATACAGTAACAGCTACAATTACACTTACAAATCATACTTGTCTGTTACATGGTTCTGCCCGCAATGCATGACCATGATTTTCAATTATGAGGTTTTTTGTAAAACAGGTATCAGCTTTAATATCTTCTGAATACAAGAAAAGTTTAATTAATTCCTGGCAGAACATGTTTCTATGCAGTAATGCAAATATGAACATACGTTGTGTTGTCCGTTTGAATTAACTTCACACCATTTACAATGATATTTTGAGGCAAATTGTGACGTAGTAGTACACGTGACTATCCCAATTTAAAAAAAATTTAGAACTTCAAGGTTGCTATAACGTTCCAGATGGAACGATAGGGAAAAAAATTCGCTAAAAATTGTCTTTTGGCCGATTTCCCCGCATTTTTTTCAAGGTGGACTGGGAATACTCTAACCCATTCTCCCAGCAAGTTTGAACAGGTATACCCCAGTGGGTCTTATATGACGGATTTTTCAGAAAAGGCGATCCGATCTAACACACGGCCGCAATTTGTGAAGAGTTCGCAATCCGCTACAGGCGTTGTCGAGGACGTTTTAGCAAGAGTTTTGGACGAGGAAAGTGATCCAGAAGCGATGCCCAGCAGTGAGGAAATTTAATTGCATCTGGAGCTCGAAAATTGAGCGAAGAACCAAGATAGTGTTACGAAATATTGCATCGATCGATCGAGAACGAACGCAAATGCAACTGAAATGATATTTTGATTCGCTTTTTACATTTGAAAACCGGTTTGATGCTTGAATACATGTTAGGATTCATATTTCAGTAAAGGGCAGGAGAGGACAAAACGTTCTTATGGAACGACAGAGATAAATTTCGAGTGGAATGTTACAACAATGTTTTGGGGTCAAATTCCTGCATAAATTAAAATTTGATACCAAACTAAAAAATACTAATTCATTCTATACGCCAAAATTTGCAGGATATGTTGCCATATAACAAGGAACATTTTTGCTTTTAACTTTTCCTATAACCAGTCATCATTTGAAATAAGTTGCTTTTTTGTCCCCAAAATTTTGCGGCTATTAATATTAATTAATTTATGCTAGTTAATTATTAAAACTAATTAAATATATTATGGTTTTTCTTTGGGAAAAAAAAATATTTTCCAGAAAGTTTTTTACTAACTACCTTTCAAAGAGATATAGCTTTCCACACAATTGGAAATGGCTGGTGAGAAAATAAAATAAACAACACTTAGTATCAAATTTCACTGTTTTTTGAGGCGAACGGCAAAGAGTTAACACCACCTGTAAGGGGGCTAAACTTTGTCCAAACGCTCGTATAATAAATTGTATCTCTGTACCTCTATTTAAAGGGATACTGCACGTGCAGTCAGTCTATATGGGCATGTGTGGCTACTTTGGTTTCTCTCAGATTGGACACGCAATGTGATAAAGTGTTCAAACTGTTCAAAGAGTTTTATTGAGTGACGGCAATGTTACCCTGTAATTTGATATTATATATTTCATTATCTTGCGATTTTTAATGTAACAAACCCGTTTACACATAAGATTAAACATATTTAAAAGCTATTTAGTTTATGTAGCCTTGAACAGGCTCCTTGGTGATAAGTCTTCCTCCTACTCGGGGGATAGCCTCTTCCTCAGGGAAGAGAAGAGATTGCGTGACGAGTGTCCACGAGTTCAAAGAGCGTTTGCGTAGGAGGCTTCTCAACCAACGAACTTTGTTAAACATGGACTAAAAATGTTTTGCGCATATCACAGTTGTTTTCTACGATTTTAACTACGATGTTCTAAAGCGTGAGCTTATTTTAACTTTGCATATTGAACATTTAGCTTTTAGTTTCTGCTGCTTGTGAACAGTTTTAGGTAAACATAGGTTAGTTGATGTCCCGGGGGGGGGGGGGGGGGGGGGGGGGGGGTACTCCCTTTAATCGGGGACGTGCCGCTGGACAGGGTATGGTTTTTGGCCTCTCTGCCCTGAACAGGGTATATAATTTTCATGCGAGTCTGCCCTAAACAGGGTGTCTAAATAAACCTGTCCTAAACAGAGTGTGTATTTTGTCGTTTGCCCGAAACAGGGTCCTAAAATAGAGGGTGTTGCCCTACACAGGGTGGGTATTTTAGGGTTTTTTTGCCCTAAACAGGGTCAGGGTTTCAAAACCCCAGCGCCCACCCCTATACCCAAACATGGGTCAAGTACCCCCCCCCCCCCCCCGGGGTTTGATGTAAACGGGATATTATTATATAAGCTTTTTCAACATTATATGCTGAACTGCAGGGGCACCCAACGAGCAACATTGTCAGAATTTTTCAGGTTCCATACATTAACTACCCAACAGGTATGCAACCAAATTTCAACCCACTACACCCAGCAATTGGTCGACGTGTGATATGAGGCTAATATTTCCACCTTTATGAGGTAGGGAAGGGACTGAAACCTTTACCCCTGAATAAGTTCGGTCAACAGAGGCGGCCGAGTGGTGGTATGCAAAGGAGTTATACATCTAATTTTCTGACACTTTTAGGTGTTTGCAAACGTACAGGTTATTATATTTTCCAGCAGCCGAAGCAAAGGAAAAACCGGAGCTAGGATAAAAACTTTCCTAGTACCTGGCAAAGAATCCCCTAAGGAACACCTATTTGCGGAACACCTCGGTTGGGTGCCCCTGATACTTGAAACTTAGTGTGCAGCTATCAATAAAAAGTTGTCCAGTACATTGTTTGATTGTGTTTTAATAAATACATAATGAGGCATACAATCAACCCTCAACACTCTCTCTTTTAAACCAGACCCGCTCTCTAAAAACGGACACACTACATGTACCGTAGTTTAGTCAGCAGTTACTATAACCAAACTCTCTGTAAGACGGTCTCCTTATCTAACATGGACAACGGATACACTTTGAACAGTTAACGAAGCTTTTTTTTAGAAATATATTCATAAGCGGGACAATTATAAGGATGGCGAATCTGACAGCAAATACGACTTGGGGAAGCAATATTTATATTAAAACTAGCAAATATTTATATCCTGAGTTCGCTTTCAACTGCGAAACATTGAACAATTGACACCTGGAAATACGGTGGAGCCGCTATGAAAAACAAACCTTTCCTGCTTCGTCCCTAATATGTTCAAGTAATGTGAGGCAGGTTAGCTAAACAAACACGCGTTCGTAATGCGGGTATCAGCGGCCATCCCGAGGAGACTCCCGGAACCCCGGGGCATTATCACAGCAGCCTTGACAAATACATGCCAAAAGCCTCTCGGGTGGGGGGGCAAAAAAAATTGTGACAATACCCGGCCCACCAAAGGGCAACCTGAGCAACATATTATAAAAGTCTTTAAAAGTTGTTTTTTCCCTGGTTACTTGCAAAGAAGAAGAACGCATACTCCAGAATAAAAATATTGGAAAAAATCACTTGAATGAGAAAGTTTGCGTGAAGACAGACATGACAAATTCTCTATTTCAGAGGAATCAATAAAACAAGGACTAAAAAACACCAATAAAAAAGGGCTAATTAATTACACTACGTTTCATCAGTGAAGCTCAGTGAAAAAAGATGAAACTACACAGGCTGATAATCATACTGAAGATGATACTGACATTGACAAAGTCTAATGTATGAAATTTAAAGAGAGACATGATTATGTTTCTATTTCACCATTAGAAAAAAATTGTGAAAAAAAATTATGAGAATAAAGAAGGTTTTTGTCTTGTACTTGTGACAAAATACAACACATTATTGTTTCAAGAAAGAAAACTAAATTTGCAACTTATCCTGTTTTTAAATGCGCCGCCCCAAACGTTGCAAATCACCGTAGGTATGTCCCTGGGGTAATTTTGATAAAAATGCAAAAGTGCTCTAATGCCCGCGTAGTGGGGCATGTTTTTGCCCGTGGGTCGCACCCTCGGGATGGACGCTGATACCCGCATAACGTCAAGTGGTTTGTAACTGCTAAAACGAGAGCTTTCCAACTCATTGAGAAATAAAGAAAATGATCAGCTGGTGCCGGGATATTGATGTGCCACCGAATTCTCAGATCCTACATTTAAAAAAAATGTATGGCACCCGGTAAGGAGAATTAGCTGTTTGAAACTAGGACCGTACTTTTGAAATAAAGAAAGGCATACCTGTAAGGGGCGAGTTCACCAGTTATGAACCTAGGAACTAGCATGCTGTAAAGGCTCATGGGGTATATCATTAAAAACAGCTTCGTGTGATTGACACATGAAAAGTTTTCCATTGCAAGTAATGTCCCAGTGCACCCCGTTTAACGTAAAGTTTGTTATCACACTGGGAAAAACGTGGTATTCGCTACTTTCCATTATTTCTTTATTTCACACGTCCAATCTTTTAAATAAATAAAAAAAGATGTCAAAAATATATTTTAAGCTTAGTTTTGCATTAGTTGTTCTCGGGGAATTCTCGAAAATTCTCGAGATCTTTTTGTGCCAATTAACGTGAAAGAATGTGAAAAATTTCCCCAGAAAATGACTCAGTAGATATTATTTTTTTTCATAATGAAGGCAGTTTCAGTTTTTTAGAAATTTTTTTGTTGGCGAGTAGATTAGAATGTTAATTTCGCCGAAATATACAAAAACTGATGTTTGCAGGTTTTGTTCGTTAACTCGCCCTCGGAAAAAAGAGAGCCCGCCCCGCAGAGATTTTAACAGATATAATTATAATAACTAGAATAATGGTTTAAACTAACTGCTGAGTTTTCAGCTCTAGAACCAATGTACTTTGGAGTAAAATTTAAAGGAAAGGATTAGTTAGTTTTACCCATCTACTCAAATGGCCGAAACTTCTAGGTAGTTGACTGACCGTTTAGTCTAGGTAAATTTAATATTATAAAAAGGAAGATAGATCAATGTAAACTAGAATGGTAGTTTTATATATCTGCTGCAAAGTTTGAGTCGTAGTGTTTTAATGGACTGGAAGACCAGTAGTTTACATTTTGCACATTTTACAAACGTTTCTGAGTTAAAAATTAGGTTGTTGGCCACCAACAAACATTTGGCGTTACCATGCAACAATAAAGTAGCAACCTTAACAACGGGTATTTTTTAACATCCCCCCCTAAAATATCTAACTGCATGCAAAATTTGAATGGAGGTGAAACATTTTAATTTCCCATTTTCTTGACTCTTACAGATAATAGCCTTCTTAATTAAGGCCATGAAGTCATCGTTGTTGGGGATTACAGTGTATAAAGATGTGATATCCTATAGTGAAAATAAGCTTGTTTTTCGTTGCCGAAGTTGAATAGCGAAAATTGTCCAGCGCGTTGTTGTGTGTTTTTTATGTACGTAGGTAAAGATTTAACAATCGGTGCCATGATTTTGGTCAAGATAACTGGAAATGAGTTCGGTGGGGCAGCTATAAGTGGATACAATAGGGTGGCCCGGGTTGTTGGTATATAACGAGATTTTGGGCAGTAGGTGGTAATTCTTGTTTGATGGCCCTGAATAGTTTCCTTCACAATTGTTTGGTTGACTGGAGTGAGGTAATTTGTCAATTTTGAGCATAGAAAGCGGGGTCGGTAAAGTTGCCGAAAAGCATCTTGTTAGTATAATTCAGTCCGCCAACAACTAAAGAGCCGCCTTTGTCGGCCGGATTTGATGGACAATGTCTTTGCGCTTGCCGAGGTTTTTGAGAGCCGTCCATTCTTCTTTGGATAAGTTAAGACAATTCGGTGGTTTCAGAATTTGTCTTTGTCATGAAAAAAAGCTTTAAGTTTAAACCACGGCGATAGAATTTTTCTGCATCTTGTTCTTAACTGAAAATTCGTCGACTTGCCTTGAGAAATGGGAAGAAACTTAAGGCCTTTGCCTTAGAACATAATCTCCTGGGATCAGAAAGCGGCCAAGTTTTTCTGGAATGGGTGACTACAGTATTTTGGCTATCAAGTAATGATAGCTACGCTCCGAACGTCAACTTTTAGAAATTCGCTTCGGCGGTTAATTTACCTTTTATCAAGAGACTATGCTTTTATCAACTTCGAGTTGATAAATCAACATAGTGTTTCACTTGCCCGCCGACGCAGCACCACTTTGTTCTTTTTCAGTGTGTCGTTTTTAATGCAGTCGCTTTTTCGACCAGCGTTTGTTAAAGGAGAAGCGTCACTCCGAGAAATCGCACTTTTTTTCTCAGCTACCATTAAAAAGTATATATGAAGATGAATTACTGACCGTAGTTTGAAGTTTCCAAAGACCCTCATAACCTCGCGAAATTTGCCTTCAACGTAAATCGAAAAATTCGAATTGACCGCCGCCATTGAAGACGTACTCACGCAATCCTGGCCGCATAATCGTGACGTCAAATAGTCCAACTGAATTGGCGGGAAGCGCTGTGTAATTTTAAACGCAGTTGCTGTTTTGGTGTGCCTTCGTTCGATGTTTCGAGTCCACAATGCGGCCTCTTGTGCAGTTTCCAAACTGTGTGGAACAGGTCGCCAAAAGGATTAGACAGGAAGGAATTATAATTCATCGTTTGCCGTTAACGTTGTAACGCCCGCCCGTTGCCCTCGACCTCCTAAAATTAATTATTGTTCCCGTTTCAACGAAAGACAGAATCAAATTTTCTACTTTTCAAAAGCGATCGGCGCAACGCAGCATTTCGGGTGTACACTAAGCAAAGGTTCTCTTTCAATTTGTTCTCGCGACCGGCTTAACAAAATTGACGAGACAAGTTGCACGAAAATAGTTTTTTTGTCACAGCGCCTTAATTAAATTTGAACTAACCTCTTGTCATTCTTTCATGGCTTTCTTCTTTCGCTAGCGAAACCGACTTTCCGTGTTTAAAAAATTGTCGGAAACAGCCTATCAGGTTTCTGCTTTCTTTATAGTGTTTACCGAGTATTAAAGATGTTGATCTGACTTAAAATCAATCTCAAAGCAGTCATCCGTAAAGTGGTCGGAAGAACACATAAATGTTATCGGGTTTTTGGCAAGAATCTCTTATCGCGGCCGAGCTTTCAATAGCCATTTCTTGGCGAAGATCTTTGTCAATTAAACGGCAAAACGATGAGATATAATTCCTCTTCTATCCTTTTTGCGATCTGTTACAACAGTTTTGGAGCTGCACAAGAGCCGCATTGGTGGGACTCGAAACATCGGAACGAAGGCCACCCAAAACAGCAACTATGTTTAAATTTCACACAGCGCTTCCCGCCAATTTAGGTTGGACTATTTTGACGTCACGATTATGCGGCCAGGTTTGCTGAAGTAGTCTTCAAAATGGCGGCCGCCTTTAGGTCGAATTTTTCGACACTTTGAAGGCAATATTACCGCGAGGTTACAGAGGGGTCTTTGGAACTTAAACTACAGGGTCCGTAATTCATTTCTTCATATATAGCTTTGTAATGGTAGTGAGGAAAAAATGCGCTTTCTGGAGTGACCCTTCTCCTTTAAAAGGAAGAAATGGATGGGATTATTCATTCGGATTTTGATGACGTCTGTCCTTCAAAATGGCCGCCAATACTCTCGGTGACCGTCACACCGCACACACATTATTACCTAAATAATAATACAAAGAAAACGGGGTATCTTCACAGTCGGTCACCCATCCAAGTACTAACCCCTCCCGACAGGGCTTGTTTCGGTGATCGGACGAGCACTCTATGTTATTTCCCTGTGGTTGGTCGTTTAGTAAAGGTAACGAATCCGATCCCACCAACGCGTTGGTCACACGTCGGCCAACGCGGTTCGGCCGACACAGCACCGACGTGAAATTCAGTTTGTACTCCTGTTCGGCTCCTGTTCAAGTCGTTTCTCAGTAAAGGCCCATTTACAGAGACCAGATTAAAGTTCGCTCTGTTATAAATCAAGATTTACTGTTGGGATTATTATTCCCGACTGCATACACATGTGCAACATAATTTATATCACACACATGCCAGTAAATAAGTTGCAACGGTATGTGCAAGTTATAAGCTTAATTTATCTGCCTGTCCCTGCCTGTGAATGGTATAAGGGGAGAGGAGAAGGGGGAAAAAATTATAACCCATCCCCCGGGGGGGGGGGGGTTACACAAATGCAACCTATGAAAATTACTGAATATGCAATATACCCCCAACCTACGGGAAATTAAACCCCTGCAGCAAAAAGCCAATAACCTTGGGTTGAACCATGTAAACATGGATACCCACACGTTACCCAAGGTTAAAAAATACCGGCAAGATTATTGAGATCTTGCGGTTAAGTTTGATTCTTAACCCGCTTCGTTTTCTCGTACTCATTGAACGATATCGGTGCTCGGGCTGCTGTATTGAGGTGATTGCATTCTACAGTTAACTAACTTTGATTAGTTTCTTGAAACAGTTCCGAAGTTTGAACACCAGGCCCCTATACGTTAGTTATGTTCCACTCTTATGCAGGTGTGAACTTGAAGCTTATTTTTTACACCCATTCTATGTCCTTTGAAATGCTAATCTGGTTTGGGTAACGTGTCTAATGACCCTGTTTAAAATCCCTCAAACATACGGCTAAGTTTAAAAATAGACATATTGTTTCAAAATGCTGAACAATGGACAAATATACGGACGCTTTCTTTGCATCCTTTAGTGCTTATTTAAATTAATGTCCCATGACAGCAATCAAAGTGCATCATTACTGCATAATCGATTGAAAACAAACTCCCTGATGGTTTCCTCATTTTAGCTATTCCCTTCAAATGCGCCGCACCCTGAGGCTAAAAACCTATTTAAAACCTGAATGGTTGCAGTAGTCACGAAACAATGTCGGTGAAAAAGATTTTACGACAAGCAAAAGAGAAAAGTTAACTATAAATAAATTTGATCACTCAAGTTTGTTATCAGGCCAAGATGGTCAGTTTTGAGATAGATTGTCTCTGTGGCATTAAAGTGAGACTATGCACGCCTTGGAAATTAATGTTTAACTATAGAAGATTGCTGTCAACCAGATTCAACATAGAAAACATATGGGTAAGACCACAAGACCAATTAGTTCTGTTGACGTTTTACTTTATTCCAAAATCGTTAATTTTACTCTATAGGTTTACAATTACATTTGTAAATCATCTGGCATAACTGAAAGGTAACTGTTGGTTATTACGGTTTACCAGTTAAGCATAACGTCGGCCTATTTCCTTGCTTCACGCCGAGCCGCTAATTAAAGAAGTAAAGTAAGGTCTCTATATAAGATCATCAGTTTTTAGCGTGTTTATTCTTAGCTATGATTTTCATGGGTCATTCACATCGGAAAGATTAAGCATGTCACCGAGATCATATAATGGGTTGTAAAATAAAAGTCAAGTTCATCCAGTCTGAAAATCGCTTGGAACACAACTAACGTACTGGGCCCGTTCAATTTAGGAACTTAACGAAACAAACCGTCGATCTTATCATATCATCTCAGTTCAGTCTGGTGTAATTTTGCTGTATAGTTTAACAGTTCTAGTGTGGCAAGTGAGTTCACAATGCAATCACTTGAATGCAGTAGCACCGATGCTATCCAAAAGTACAGAGAAACGAAGCGGGACATTTTACCGGCAACATCACAGTAATATTGTCGGTAGTTACCTTTGTTCTACTGGTGATTTCAATCGTATTTATAACACTGTACGCTACCAAGAAGAACTCTCAAAACTGTTCCGGTGGGTTTGTTGCACTTAAAGGTAAGCTGACTTTCTATGCATGCGATTATAATCGGGTAGCAAAATACCTGCGGAAGTTTAGTTATAACATTTCCTTTAGAAGGTCGGGCAGTGTTTTACCACCATTACTGAATGAGCCCCAAATAACATCACAAGTTTCAAGTCTGTTGGCTGAATATGGCCACATCACATCATATAATAATGTCTGCAAGACTGAGTGAAATAAACAACCCTTGTTCATTGCCTAAACTAAGGCGTTTCGCGGAGGAATGTCTACGATTGTTATGCATAAATTATTTTGTGCGAAACAAGGCTTTAGTGTTTACCACAGATTTTTCCGTGTAAATCATTCATTATTTCGAGAAACGCTGTAAGTTTGCTAAAGCCCGATTTTTCAATAGTGACGCAAGCACAAGCGCAAGCAAAAGCGCAGTCTTTAATTAATTCGCCGTAAAACGGTTGACGCAAGCATAAGCACAACCGCAAGCACAAGTACAAGGCAAGGATAAACATATTTTGATCCTTGTGCTTGCGCTTTGTGCTTGCGCCAAACGTGAAAACGGAACATAACACAAGCACAAGGGAAAAACAGTGATTTTAATATTATTCTGAAAGACTCTTTGAACAAAACAAAGGTTTAGTTCAGAAAATCATCTTACGAAAGCTATCAGTGTGATCTATTGTTTTTATTTCGCTCTTTTCTTGATTCTCCGAATATTGTTTCCGGTTAAAAACGTCGCAGGTTTCAGTCAATGAGTAAAACAGATTGATCCGGGGTTTCCGTCAGTCAAATGCACAGCACCAGCTGTTTACAGTGCGACTACTATAACCGGGGCCACTTTAACTGCGATCAGGCCAATTTTTCGCGCTCCTTACATTCCCCTTTACGGGTCGCACGCTAAAAATGGGCCTGACACAATCCTTCTAAAATTGTCTGCCAATTACAAATCACGTCCCAGATTTTGGACGTGATTTTTAATGATCTGATTGGCTGATTCAACAATAGACTTCGCCGGAAGTAAAAGCAACGCGCGTTGCGTGGAGAGTCAAGCGAAATCCGCCATGTTGGAAAGAGGCATTTCTTGTGTTCTTGTTCAACTTTTTTTCATCAAAGGTCAATGAAATCAACCTTTTCAGGATTTTTTTTTCGGGTTTTTAGTATTTTTGGGAAGTTAACAAGTCTTACAGTTACGAGGTTACGTTGGGATTTTCAGTCCACGAACGACTGGAAGACTGAATTTCCGAAGAAATCAGCTAAGCTTATATGTCAGCTATTACCTACACATGTAGCTGTCTGTTATTTGGTTTTGGGTGCTTTACATGTACATGACAGCCTCTGTATTTGACCCTTGTTTCGTGGATGGAAACCGCTACTTAGGACAAAGGACAGTAAGCAGTAACGAGAATATTGTATATTTTAATGAAGTGAATTAAGCTTATTTGTTTCTGCGTGTTTAAATATACTTAGTAGTATTCTTATGTAAATTTTTCATTGAATGTATATAAGCTTATTAAGCTTTTGAAACGTACAGTGTAGAACGACTTATATAGCAAAATCGATATTTCTACACTAATAAAGTAAAGGATATATCAAGTTGCACAAAGTTATGGCTATACTGCCTTGAAAAATCCTTATTTGTTGACAGTGGTTGTTGTATAAATTGTATAAACCAAATTATTAAACGACCTGAAATTTATCAAAACGTGGTTGCTGGACTTTTCACTGACTATATTAATAAGACCACTGATCAGATGAAAATTAACCAACGTAATAACAGTAATAAATTTCAATATGAAATTATAAATTCATCGCTAGGCACTTGGGTCAACCCCCCGGGACAACCAGGGGGATATGTTTGTAGCCTGTTTCCAGGCATTCAGATAATGAGAGGCTGGTACGAGTAGGCGCAAGAGTGCGAAGAGTGGGGCCAATCCCCTCGCCGCTCCCAATTATCCGAATGCCTGTAACAAGCTAGATTTGTTTGGGAATAGAAGGAGATGGATTTGATTGATTGCCCCTGGGTTGGGGAAAATACTATACTTATTGTAATATAATTATTGGGGTGCATTCCATTTGACCAAAAAATTCCAGTTTGAAATTCCTGAACGTTCGGACAAGCTTAAGAGGTATACCCAAATCTCTGCAACCTTTTTTTCTGGAATTTTGGGTTGAATGGAAAGTGTCCATGATGTTTTAAGTTCAATGAATAGGGTGGGGGAATTCACAAGTTTGTAAAATCATGAACAACAACGAGTCTGTGATCCGGGACATATTACCGGTATATATCAGATGAAACCTTATGACTTTCACTGAAATAGTGATGACATATCAATGTAAATCAGCTGTCTCAAGATGTTATTTTGTTTGATTTACAAATAAAATTTTAAAATGATCCCAGACTATTACCTGGTCATGAATCACTGAGACAAATCCCTCTCTAATTAGGAACTGTGCAATAATTTATCAGGAGGGGGGGTGGGGGGGTTTGAAAATGGGCTTCGTGTAGGACAATATTAGGTAATACCCCCCCTCCTAAAGGAGTGAATTTAGTTATTGCCCCCCTCTAATCAAAGAAATTATGTACGACCCCCCCCCCCCCCCTCCCTCACAGTATACACACACCTTTATACAAATACCCTGCATTTTCTCTACACGCACCTGTAGATTAAAATGTTTAAACAGAAAGAAGAGCTGCTACTACATGTTTAATTGTTGGACATCACGTCTGGAACAAACACCACCTCCGTAGCAATGTACAACAGAGCCATAGCAGAAGGAAAAGAGCCTGTGTGTTATTTTCAGGTCTGATGAAGTGCCGGAAAATTATTTCGTCCCCACCTTAATAAATAGGTATGATTCGCCAATGTAATATGTACTTGAAATAAAATGTTAAGCCCCCCTCTCTTGAGTGACTTATTTTACCTTGAGCCCCCCCCCCCCCCCCCCATCCTTGCTTTGATTTGATTTTATGCCCCCCCTCCTGGTAATTTTGCACAGTCCCCTTACCCCTTATATATAGGTGGATATCAGGGGGAATTTTGTGAGAAACATCCCCTACCACTGGGTCAAGATTAACTAAGTTTACAATTCCCCTGGTTGTCCTGGGGGTCTACCCCAGGGGCAAGCTGATGACATGTGCAATTTGCTTTCATTTCTTTTCCAAAAAACATTTTTTTGACCATAATAAGACAGTCTTCTGCATCAACAATACTCATCATCAAAACATGTAGCAACCTCCTGTCTACCTACCTGAGAAATTAAGAATTCTCTGACCAGATATTAAATTCTCCGAATTTTCCCTGATACCATGAAAAAAAAATTGCTGGCTTTTTCCGGACCTGAAGCAACCATGCAAGAGTAGCTCAACAACTGCATATTAAGTTATTTTTGTTTTAAATCATTAGCAGTGTCCGATCCTGTCAACCCTCATCCATAAAAGTTCATGCCTCTGGGTTTAAAAATTATGTCAGACAAGAAATTTGTGTTGCAATAATATTATTACACACAAATTTCTGATACTTGGCTAAAATTCCCTAAAATCCACTGTGTGACCAGAAAGGAATATGTTTCAAATAAAATAATGGGATTAGGAAAAGGATATTTCCAAGAAAATCACATTCCATTGATCAAAAGTGGCATATAAACATTTAATAATTATTTTAAAATATGTTTAAATGCTTTCCATGATTGCTTTACAAATTATCTATCGCAAAATCCGGGCGCAAAATAGTTTGTCCATTCAGTACAAGTCGATGATCTAACAATAAAATCACATCAATCTATTTATTAGTTGCTAAAGAAAAATGAAGCACATGCCATCACGTTGTAGCGAATCGCAACAGCCACAGAGTAGGTTCGATCGATCGATCGATCGATCGAAGATAAGCTTACTATTCCTTCACTTGCCGTGCTGTTTACTCACATAATATCTAATAGTCCTTCCTTCTTTCAATGGCAAAATCTCCCATGTAGATATAAATACCGGGAAATTGAAAGATTTGATTTCAAACGTTTTCCTCTCGAAACATTCACAACAAAAATGGCGTCCAAAGCTGTTTCGTTCCACGCGTGGAAATCCGGCATTCTCGCGAGTGTCGCGTATCGGAAGTAATTTTGATTGGCTATTTAGAAGTCATGTCAATCAATGTCAATCCATCACGAAAAGGGGGCGGAAGGCATTTCGTTAAGGAATTGTGTCAGGCGTTAGTTTTCAGCGCGACCACGTAAAGACGAAGAGTAAAAGAGAGCGCGGAAAAATTCGCCTGATACTCAGGTTAGGGCCACTTGGACAAAGAAAGCCAAACCAAAACAAAACCAAAACAAACGAATATTTCGCTCTTGTGGGTTTGTGGTTGCGTTCGTTTTCACTTTTTGTAGAACTCGTGTGCTTCCAACACGTTATAAAACGTCAGGGCATATTCTAAAACAGCAACAATCTGCCAAAAAGTTATAATTTTCGTATTTTTTTTTTTTACCAAACTCGCATTTTTTATGGTCACGCTGTAATATTTCTCCTAATTTGAGTAAATTTTACCATAATTAACTTGATTTTGCAAAATATTGTCACAAAACGACCTCATTTTCCAGAAATAAAAACGTTTTGTCAAGAAATGCACTTTCTAACCAAAACATTGCCTGCGATGGTTGTGTTAAGAACCTTGAACATTTTCATTTTGTGTCTGATGTCAAGAAGCAAATGTTGGAGTAAATTTATATGACATTTTAAAGTAATAAACAACGAAACGACTAACATTCTTTATTTTCTATTTTTTTCTATTTTCTGATGAGGTTGTTTTACTTTAGGTTCGTTTTAATTACTTACGAGAACCGATCATAAAGTCATCGCTAGCATTCAGAAAGGTTTTATAAAAATAGTACCAATAGTAAAATTGACAAAATACTCTTGATTACTAATCGTCATCGACATTTACCATCGAACCATACGTAGTATCGCCATCATCGATATTTCCATTGCTGTTACAGTGTTAGATCACTCAGTTCGTTTGTGAATAAATAGTTAGATTTCCAACTTAAAAGCACAGCGTGTTCCTTCCATCGCTTCAAGCGTTCCGTTATAGCTTCCACCTTTCATTCAGGTTCCTTGGAACAAATCGGGAAGTTTTTGAGAATCACTTTGTAAATTGTTCCACGCTTTGTCAAGGCAGTTCATGAGCAAGTAATCAGAGCAGCTTCGATAGCGGATACGTTTTTAAAAGCCATCTTGAAAAAACTAGAAGTTTCTAGTACGTTTCTTAAAATGAATGCGATCACAAGAACGTAGCTGCTGTCAATCAAATGCAACATGACAACAAAACTGATGGATAAAACCGCAAGACCAATTAATCTGTAGCCTGCGAGGGCAGCCGGTTTTTAAGAGCCCGAAAAAACTGGCAGCTCACGCAGGTAAATTAATCTGTTGGCGTTTTTAAAATGATTTTTAAAATAATAATCGTTCTGATTTTACTGAAAAGGTTTACATTTTTTCTGTTTAATATTAATTAATATTAATAATTTAATATTTGTATTGCGTAGATTCCATGCGCATCTGCATAACTGAAAGGTACATGAAGGGGACGTCGACATAGTCCAAATTTCCCCGCTAACGTCATTGGACGTTTAGGGGGGGGGGGGGGGGGAGTAAGGAGACAAAATATTTGGACGTTAGCGTGGGGCATTTCGAGCACAAATCAAAATGGTTTCTTTTTTTTTATTTAATTCATGTTGAAGAACAGAACATAGAGAGAAAACATAGTTCAGTAGAAAATGAGAACAAACGAGAATTTCGGCACGAAATGATATATTTACTAATCTATTGGTCTGGATAACAACTTGAGTGATCAAATCTAGTTTTCATTTCTTGCCGTAAAATGTCCAACCGGCATCGTTTTCGTGATTCAGTACTGCACAACATTCAAGACTAGGTGAACATTATTTAGTTATATCTACAGCAGCCCCCAAATAGGAACTTTCAGGGAGTTTCAATCATATAACCTATATGAGGTAATTTAAATAAGCACTAATTAAAAAGCAAAGTAAGGTCTCTATATTAGTACCATTTTTAGCGTTTTAAATAATATGCCTATTTCTATTCTTAGCTATGTTTGAGTGATTTTTAATGTGTCATTCACACCGAAATATTAGCATATCACTGAGACATATAATGGGTGTAAAATAAAATTGAAGATTTTCAGCGTTCTAAACAATTTAAGTTTAAGGAGAAATCATTTATCTAAATATTCGAAAATTCACAAGAGAAAACAAACCTCTTTTCTGGCAAAAGTGAACTCCAGATGTTTTTTTCCTATTTCCGGCGGCAATGTTGGTGCCCCTCAGAGGGACACTAACATGGCGTTTCCATACTGAGCTCTATAAATTTGTGTGGAACATTTTGACAAATAACTCGAGTACGGAATACCGCACAGACCTGAGACTTGGACTGATTCCTTATTTATTCATTATCTATGACATGTCAATTCCTTGATTTCATTCATTGAACGTTTGTTTTTTTTTATTGATGGCGTGACAGTGAAAAACGAGAATACATATGACGTCGATCACAGTGCAAGGGTCAGAAATGACGAGGGCAATACAACTGAACGTTTATGAAATGGGAAGTAATTTTATAAAGACGTCAGTAGCCTGAGTAGCAGACACTGGAGCAATAAGGGCGCGAGTTGGGGCGGCGCGCGCGAGGGAGGAAACGAGTCTCTTTCCTCGCGCGCCGTTACAACTCGCGCCCTTTATTACTCCAGTGCCTGCTACTCAGGCTAAGAAGTCACTGACTTTTGAATCCTAAGATTACCATATTGCTGTAGATGGTATCGGTTGTTTATTTTAAATCACGTGTTTAATGGTTTTACGTCTATTGCAACGTAGATTACAAGATTCAGAAAATAAAGCGAGTCTGTCGTGATAAACCAGTTTAATAGGTTTGAAGAAGCAAAAAATACAGAGCTATATAAATTGTCATCCATTGGATGAAAAATGGTTTTTCTGTCGTTATAAAGTGTCCAAAGCTCTCTATATGGTTTGATTTGCGAACGCGAGGATAGCTTTTTTTAGTAGCGAATTTCAGGGCTCAACCGTTGATCATTTTGAGTGTCGGAAACCGAAAACCGACTGGCGGAAACAAACTACATCAGGTATCTTTCCTACCTAATGGGTATTTATGAGCAAAAAATGAAAGAAATCGATTTTTAAACTTCTGCCACGAAATCCCGATGGTGCCGTTCTTAAGTCTTTTAAATTGCTTTAAATTTTGTCTTTTTTGTCTCCTGTCTTGGGCTGCAGTTTTTTCTATCTTGTGTCTTGGCGATCATGTGTCAGATTTTCTTTATATTGTGTCCTGTGTCATGTGTCTAGTGTATAGTATCCGTTAGCGTTTCTCTCATGTCTGTTGTCCTAGTGTCTAGTGTCTGTTTATCTTGTGTCTTGTTTCTATTGCCTGTTGTTCTTTATTTTATATCGATCCTGTATCTAGTGTCTTGTGTCTTGTGTCTTGTGTCTTGTGTCTTGTGTCTTGTGTCTTGTGTCTTGTGACTTGTGTCTTGTGTCTTGTGTCTTGTGTCTTGTGTCTTGTGTCTTGTGTCTTGTGTCTGTGTGTCTTGTGTCTTGTGTCTTGTGTCTTGTGTCTTGTGTCTTGTGTCTTGTGTCTTGTGTCTTGTGTCTTGTGTCTTGTGTCTTGTGTCTTGTGTCTTGTGTCTTGTGTCTTGTGTCTTGTGTCTTGTGTCTTGTGTCTTGTGTCTTGTGTCTTGTGTCTTGTGTCTTGTGTCTTGTGTCTTAAATGCATTGAAGACCTTGTCCTTATCTTTGTTTAGATGTAGACGAATGTACCTCCGGAGCACACAATTGTGATGTTAACGCCATCTGCAATAACACCAAAGGATCTTATAGCTGCAGTTGCAAAGATGGATTTCAGGGCGATGGAAACAATTGCAATGGTACATAGATATAAATTATTTTTATCTATTATATTGCCGGTAACTCTAAAATAAATATCAATGTGTTTAATTATTTTCTGGTTGTTATTTTTTTTTTTCTTATGGGTTTCGAGAACTAATAATGAAACAAATTAAACGAGACGTGTAAATTATCGTTTAAATAAATGCTGTTTACTTATTTATTTATTTATCTTTTTTTAATTTAATTATGAAATCGTCATTCATACGATAATAATAGCGTTATAGACTAGTAACCAGATACATTGTTATGAAGCTTATTTTTATCTATTTTATTCATTTGATAATTTAAATCAAATATCCATCTATTATTTTTTTCTTGTTGCTTGTTATAGTAAACTAACGAGACATTAATTACATTAATGACGAGACAGTAATATTGATCGCGGAATCATAATCGAAACAATAATGATGATAATGAAAGCTTGTGTCCAGACAGGAGTGTTGTTCTTTGTTTTGTGTCTTTTCAAATGCTTTGGATGATGTCCTTATCCTTGTTTAGATAAAGACGAGTGTACCATAGGTACCCACAACTGTCATGTTAATGCTACCTGCAACAACACCAAGGGAGCTTACAAGTGTAGTTGTAAAGATGGATATGATGGAGAGGGGGACAATTGCACTGGTAACTATAAAATAATGTATTCAACGTTTAACTCTTAAACTTAAATTATTCATTATTGCATTTTGTGATTATTTTTCGATTCTTGGAAACCAATTCAATGTAATTGAAAAATGATGTGTTTTAAAATAGAGTGTCTCTCTTTATTTGTCTTGTGTCCAGTGTATGTTGTTCTTTGTCTCGGCACATACCTGTATAGGTATTTTCGTCTAAAAGATAGCGACTCTCTGGCCGCTGCGCCACCAGTTCTATAGGCCACCAAGCGTTCTTTAGAGCTCCTTTTTCAATTTATCACTCGATAAAGCCGTATCTTCTTTCCGCCAATGGTTAATTAAATCTTAACTATTTATTTACGCGTAGAAACGAAATTTCATTTTTGCACGAGAAACAAAAAACCTTTCTTTCTAGTACCACCTAAAACCTGCCAAAGCTGGATTCTGATTGGATTACATTTCCTGAAGACTAATTATAACAATAGGCAGAGGCTAGAGAGAAAACAGCATATACCAGAAATTATTGTGCGAACATAGAAAGCTCTTATCATACATTCCTGTGCTAACACAGAATGCTTACATTAGGAATGTGGCCGGACTAGCACCATTACCTTATTGTCACGTGACTTATCGAGTGACAAGAGGTAAAAACTTGTCACCGACTGAAATACTATACATGAAACTTAAGAACATTGATATCTTGAGAACATTTTCTGGCTCAGCCCGAACTCCAAAATTTCGACGTTCTTATAAAAAAGAGTGCATATGTTTCAATTTATAATACAGACTTTGACGAATGTACCAGCAATCCTTGCAAGAACAATGGAAACTGTACCGACCTTGTAAATGGATACAATTGCAGCTGCGCACCAGGTTTCGACGGAACAAATTGTGAACAAGGTGAGCTAATCGACAATGGTGAACGCGTTCATTTAAAGGTATACAGGACTACCAGCGCAAGTGGTTTGCAGAATAGCTGGTTTACGACAACTGGTTTCTGACATAACTGGTTTGTGACACAACTGGTTTACAACATACTGGTTTGTGTCGATTTGTGACACAACTGGTTTGCGACAGATCTGGTTTTGTGAAACAAATTGTTTCGAACGTAACTGGTTTGTGAAACAACTGGTTTACAACACAACTGGTTTGTGTCGATTTGTGACACAACTGGTTTGCGACATATCTGGTTTGTGTCACAAATGATTTGCGACATAACTGGTTTGTAACACAACTGGTTTACGACATAACGGGTTTGTAACACAACTGGTTTACGGCATACCGGAAAGCTTATCTGACGAAAATAGATACTTGAACGTGCTTTTGACAAGAACAACTACAACGCTGACTTCAGTTGTACCGAACCTCTGAACCTAACCGAGACGAATGGAAAACCGACACCTGTTACTACTGCGACAATACCCTACATCAAGGACATTTCTGAGACCATCGCGCGTATCCTACAGCCAAAGAAGCCAAAGAATACAGCTGTTTCGAGAAAGGTTGTCGGAAAAAAACGCACGCGAGAATTCCGAAAGGTATTGTGGGTAATTTTAAGTTCACGGTTCCTTGACTTCAGCGTTTCAGGGAAATCTGAGAAAATGGCACGAGACGCCATGGACGAGCCATTGACGTATGTTTGCGAGTGCTAAAAGAAAGCAAAAAAAGTATACATCGCGGGTTTGATGTATTTATATATATACACCCGTTTTCAAAAACTCTGCTATTTTCAAAATATATATATACCTTTTGTCTACCCTTTGTTATGTGATGAGGAGTTTTTGAAAACGGGTGTATATATCTGAGTGGATTTGAAAGAACGTGCCCGCAGAAAATTTCAGCAAAATGAGCGAAAAACGCGTTTTGGGCTTAAAAAAGTGGTTTTTGGGTTGTCTCTTTGGCCAAATTTGGCGTTTTCTTAGCTAAGAACTCGTATTTGTGAACGCCGGGAAGATGTTTATATCGTTTTCTGAGTGAAATGGTTTCAAATTATCCTTGGTGCAAGCTTGTATTACTTTGGACTTTGAAAAAAAAAAAAAAAAAAAAAGGTTTTCCATTGTCATTTCTTTCTTCATCCTCCCTTTTATTTTGTTCTCTCTCTCTCCCTTTCTTTTCTTGCTATCTTCGGCTTCGTATGCGCTTCCCATCAGCTGAAAAAGTTTTGAACTAACCTTTTCAGGAAGCCAAGAAATGAATGTGGAAGAATGGTGTGTGAGGCCAATTTGGCACTGATTTTGCACCAAAAGTTCAACAGGTTTTTTCTGGCGTAACTTTAGCGGAATTCGTTCGATTTCCAAACCGGATGCATGATTGCGAATATCTAACCTTTGTCCATGGGTTGCATGTCAAAGTAATTTTGTGACGAGTCTACTTTGGAGGTAGTTTCTGAACGACAAAAAAGGAAAGAAGCGCCAAAATTGTCAAAATGGTGCAATTTTCTGCGGGCACGTTCTTTCAAATCCACTTAGATATATATATATATATATAACGGCCCTGTATATAGCGGTCACCCTGTATATATAACGGTCACCGAACAACTTCCCGAAAATCGTGCCTTATATTTACTGTAAAGTTTACCTGTATATAGAGTGATTATTTCCACATATAGAAACGTTATTCATTAACTTCCAGTAGAGTTTAAAGGAAACCTGTAGACAAACCTGTATATAACGGTAACCTGGCCATTTCCCAATGGTGGCTGTTATATGTATAGCGGTCACCCTTTATATAACGGTCACCTGGCCATTTCCCAAGGGTGACCGTTATATACAGGTTTGACGTATTTGACTTATTAAAATTCATTGATCATATCCCAGATTACCTTTCGGGATTGTCGCGTGCGCTTTTTTCCGATGACCTTTCTCAAAACAGCTGTATCCGCGTAGACAAACGCTAAATCTATTCTCACTGGGAGGGGCAGAAAGTACTCGCGCTGATTTCATATTTATCGTACTAAAAAGAGCATTCAAGCAATCATAGCCAAACTTTATTACTTTTCCCAAAACAATATCTAGGAACATTTTGGTGTGTCAATTTTTTGATCACGTGACTTGATGTTTCCATGGCAACTAAGTTTTGACAGGCCGTTTTACCCAAATTTGGTGCTTTCAGCTTAATTGTCAGTTTTCATGAGATTTCCGCTTTTTACGAAGAGTTTCTTCAAAATATTTACATTTTTTGCATCCTTGTTTTTCAAATTCCTCCTGATTTTCTGCCACTTGGGAATCATACTTCCTGATAACGTACCGTAATGTTGAATTTATAATGATAATTTGCGGCAGAAAATCATGAGGTATTTGAAATTAACACCTGTAGCCCAACAACACTAAATAATTTAATATACGATGAGCGGTTTGCAATGCGACGAGAACTTGGAAAGCAAATTAAAGTACCTGAATTCCCGTTCTAAATTATTCACTGACCGTACGAACGAAACACGCTGAAGCTTGTTATCGACGTTTGAAATATCCTGTTCTAGCTCCTGTTGAAAATAATGTAAAACAATTCGAGAAATTGTTTGTAAGTTGAAATTATATAATTTGTTTGATTTTCTCAATCATTAGGCAAAAAACCCTCAATCTTTATTGCTTGCAATATTTTTTTTGTAAGTCTCCGATCGTTTAGAATTTTACGCATACGTTTTAAAGGGACACTGTCCTGATTTTAGCATAATAATTATAAAAGCAATAATAATAATAATTGATATTTAACCAGGGTAACCCCTTCAGTCACATGACTGTTATCAACGGGGCCCTGTATAAAGCAAAAATGCTTGCATGATTTGGGGAAGCTCAGAAACATATCTAGATCATAGGAAGTTGAACAATAATGGTTTGATTCTGTAGAATAGCACTCGAAAAAGACAAACGACAGCGAGGATGGAAATGGATTGCAATATGGATTTTTTGAAAAACGTCAGGATGTCAGTTTTTCAAAGTTTCAAATTTGGCTCGGAAATCTTGTTGCAGTATGGAATTTCTTGAAGAAAATTGCTTTTTATCATTTAGTTAGAGTTTATTTAGTCGTTATTTCATAGATTTAGGGACCATTTCATGCATTTATAACAGTTTTGAGCAAATATTCCGGGACAGTGTCCTTTAACTCTATCCTGCCTGGGGGAGGGGGGCAGAAAGTGCCCGCGCTGACTTCAAATTTATCGTACTTAAAGAGCATTCAAGCAATCATAGCCAAACTTAATGACTTTTCCTAAAAAATTATCTGGGAACATTTTGGTGTGTCAATATTTTGATCACGTGACTTGATGTTTCCATGGCAATTAAGTTTTGACAGGCCGTTTTAGCCAAATTTGGTATTTTCAGCTTAATTTTCAGTTTTCATGAGATTTCCGCTTTCTACGAATAGTTTCCTCCACAATCTTTGCAATTGTTGCATCCTTATAACAAATAGATTCTATTTGGCCGTGCGTCTGTACTCTAATAGAGTACAGATGACGTCAAAACGTGACAAGAACAACTAAAGTGGCCCACGAGGACGCAGTCGAGTGGGTCACTGTTGTTCTTGTCACGTTTTGACGTCCTTCTGTACTCTATTAGAGTACAGACCCACGGCCAAATAGAATCTATTCGTTTTATATCATTTTGGAGATATTCGCTTCGGATTTTCACTTGAATGTACGCTAAATAAGCCGATAAAAATTATGTCAACAGACATCGAGTTTGGGCCACAGTGTTTTCATGTACTCAATAAAACTTTGTGAAAACTAAACGGCTTAAATAAAACTACAGCTCAACTCAGCAAAATGTTTCGAAAAACAAATATTTAGAGACTAACCTGATATGAGGAAAAACAATCTGAATTATTCCAGTCCAAATCCCGTTGCAAGTCGCTTCACGGCGAGCGATAATCCCGCTAAAATTTCTCGGATTCTGTTCACAATGATCTAAAGGTCCATCGTATTTTTCATATTTTCCTCCAAGTTCTAGCCAAGCTTGAACAGCTGATTTAAAAATTCGTATCAATTGATCTACATTGAATTTCCTACGGAAACATTTCCAGTTTTTTTTTAAGTTTTCTCTGTTTTGAGACGGCGATGCGAAGAATTCGTGTTGTGACAGGGCGCGCGTGTTTTCCCGCCACACGTGACGTCATTCGTCCGTCTATACTCTAATAGAGGACGGTTCTAAACCAATCACAGCGCGAGTTTTTACACGGTAAATTATATAAAACTATATATTTTCTGGTTGCTTGTTATAGTTGATGTGAATGTTGAGATACATTAAAGAAACTAGACGTGTAATACTGTTCATTTTAAACGAAAACAAAAACGGTTTATTTTAGTTGTTAATCATAATTTCATTGTTTAGATATAGACGAGTGTACCACAGGAACCCACAACTGTCATGTTGATGCCACCTGCAATAACACCAGGGATCTTACAGCTGCAGCTGTAAATATGGACATAATGGCGATGGACAAAACTGTACTGGTAACTATAAAACAATTATATATCGGTGACTATAAAATAACTATATAATTGCTGGTTGTTTGTTATAGTTGATGTGAATGTTAAGATAGTGTAATTTATATAATTTACTGTGTAAAACTCGCGCTGTGATTGGTTTAGAACTGTCATCTATTAGAGTACAGACGCACGAATGACGTCACGAAGCGGGAAAACGCGCGGGCGCCCTGCCTGCTCCCAACAAATCCTTCGCTCAAAACAGAGAAATATTTTCGTCAAACTGGAAATATTCCGTAGGAAATTCCATGTACTTCAATTGATACGAATTTTAAATCGGCTGTTCAAACTTGGCTAGAACTTGGAGGAAAATATGATGGACTTTTATAGCTCATTGTAAACAGAATCCGAGAAATTTAGCGGATATTTGTTCGCCGTGAAGCGACTTGCAACGGGATTTGGACTGGAATAATTCAGATTGTTTTTCCTCGTATCAGGTTAGTCTCTAAACATTTGCTTTTCGAAACATTTGCTGAGTTGAGCTGTAGTTTATTTTAAGCCGTTTAGTTTTCACAAAGTTTTATTTGAGTGCATGAAAACACTGTGGCCTAAACTCGATGTTTGTTGACATAATTTTTATCGGCTTATTTAGCGTACATTCAAGTGAAAATCCGAGCGAATATCTCCAAAATTATATAAAACAAATAGATTCCATGTTGCCGTGGGTCTGTTCAGTAATAGATCACAGAAGACGTCAAAATGTGGTAAGAACATCAGTGACCAACTCGCCGCAGCGGCTCGTTGGCCACTTTTTTGTTCTTACCACATTTTGACGTCATCTGTAATCTATTACTGAACAGACGCACGGCAACATGGAATCTATTTGTTAAACTGTTCATTTTAAAATGAAAACAAAACGGATTATTTAAATTAATTTACCTCTTGAATACAGAATATCACTTAAAGGATAATTTGTCTTTGTGTTGTCCGAAAAATATGGCTACGACGAACACAAAAGTGGCGTTGTAAATGGGTTAACCTTGATTAAAAACGTGACAAGATCGTATGTTTGAGCCCGCAGCATTACGTAAAGCGGTTATTTGCAGTTAATTAATTTATTTAAGTTATTCTGCATATATCATATTCCGCATAATTATGCCATTCCGCAAGTCATGCCACATGCCATTCCGCAAACTCATTGCGCCTTTTACCCTCACCGATGCAAGGAGTGTATGGCGGAATTTCAATGTTTTGAAGGGGATTTTTTTGTAATAGTTGTTTGTTCATGAAATTCTAAACTTTGAGTGAGCTGTTATTGCTTTTTCTCAAACTTGCGTTAATATGTTGCGAAAGTTGAAAATGCAAATAGTTGAAGGCTGTATATATAGAAAAATTATCCTACCTGTCCTCCGTTCCTGGAATTCCTTCTCAGTTTATAAAAAGGCTGCTGTTTTATCCTGCCAATGGCAATTAACTTGAGAAAGATGTTAATCAGTCAGTGACACAAGCTACTCGGAAAAAAAAAAAAACTTGTTTACTCCATGTTAATAAAATTTTAAAATTATAACGAAAAGCAGCTTCAAGTTACAGACTTCCTTATTTTTTCCTAACATCAGCGAGGAATCAAGGTGCGCATGTCGAAACTTGCATTTTAACGTTGTTTTCTTTGTTACTCAGCGTTCAAAGTCGTCTTTACAAATATCGGTAAAACTGGAAAAACATGGTCCAACATCACTTGATAGTCATTACAGCGGTCAGGATCATGACGGTCAAGTTACACTTTCCAGCGGTATTCAACAGTGGACTGTGCCGTACACTGGTGACTACAGAATAGAAGCAATAGGAGCAGCTGGAGGGTACGATAAATACAGCAACAACGGTCCGTACAGTGGAAGAGGTGCACGAATGAGTGGAACTTTCACCTTATTCAAAGGTAAAATAATTCAAATACTTGTTGCCAAGAAGGAGGAATTAACAGTGTCTATTGGGGCTCTGGAGGCGGTGGAGGTACATTTGTAGTGAGAGGAAGCAACACGTCTTTGATAATAGCTGGAGGCGGAGGAGGAATACGCCATGTACTGTCAAGACATGCAGGATGTGATGCCAACACGAGTACAACAGAGAATCCTGGGTACAAGTCATGGTCAGGAGGGAGCAATGGATATGGTGCACAGATTGCTGATGGTCGGTCAGGTAAGACTATATATCAATGTCACTTCACCAAAATCAGTTGTTACAGGAGACATTGATGATTAGCATGATTAGGATCATTATTATAATATTTTCATGACTTGGGGGTATAATAGTATATAGTGTTGAGTATCATCATCTAATCTTGCTAGATCGAAAGCAAAGGAAACCAAGGATAAATCAAAAGGTCACCAGTTATCTACTGCATTTCTTATTTAGCCCAATTTATGTGTCGCAGCCTAGTCTATAGTCGTTCTCTCTACGATCCCCCCAATTAGGTTACTCTGTATTTGTCTCGTTTCAGTTCGGCAGAAATCCGTGAATACTCGAGTAAATTACGAAGTCTAAATCATAGTCGCGAATCAGACGGAGTTTTATTCCCCGATAGAGAGCCTGTCCAGGAGAGGGTTTAACAATTAAAATTCGACTTTACTCAGACATCTTCAGAATTAATTAATAGTTCGCGCACAGCAAACTTTGCATGGCAATATGTAAAGCTGATGCCTTATATTACATCGACAAGGAAAATCGCAACTGTTGTTATACAATCAAGATACTTGTAGACTTTTTTCTGTGAAAGGCCCTGAAAACCAAGCGAAACGGGACGTCTATAAGTAACATTCTAAAAAAAACGCGGTAAACGTCGCATAATTCTTGCATTTCCGAGTTGTATTTTGCCTCTGTTTCAAAACGAGTCCTGTTGCGAGGCCATTCAAAGAAAATGAGTTTGATTTGCATGAAAATGAACTAGCCTGGCGAGCAGGCTCTCTTTTGGGATTCGCGCGATGAGCGCGGAGCGCGATCGTGATGTTCGAGCACGGAACGCGAGGGAATGGGCCGAGAAATGTGAGCCTGCACGCGAGGCCTGGATTCTTGAATGTCCTGCGTTCGTCCACGAACGCAGCATTCTGATTGGTCCAGAATGACAGGTCCAATTATTGTGACAAAAACCTGGTCAACCTAGGGCAACGGAGAAAATAGTCTGTTCAATTATTTTTTTGTTCAAGAGCGTTTCGCAAGCTTTTGATCATCGCGCGAATCCAAAAGAGAGCCTGATCGCAGGCTAGAAAATGAACTTGCGAGTAAAACTAATTTTTGCACCATGGCTCGTTTTGAAGCAGAGGTAAAAGGAACTCGAAAATGGCCATTACATTCGGATACGACTGAAATGCGATATGCAAATAAGGCCATACCTAAGAACATGTGACTCGGTCTTTCAAGACATCTACTGCATATGTCTTTGTACTTTCGGAGTCGACTCGTCAGCTTTTAAACCTCAATGTAAGCCTTTCTCAATGTTGAGAAATGGCATGTTCGACCGTAAGGATATATTTTTCTCGTTTGGTTCTTAGCTGGCACAGCTACATTTTGGTCAACTAAACTTGGATCAGGGGGATCCGAAAAGAGCATGTCAGTTCATAGCTTAGGAAGTGGAAATATAGGCCGGATTGATGTCTCAAATAGAGTCAGGATTTGAGACCCTTAGCGGTGTAACAACCTTGTTTGTTTGTAGAAAGAAATGATGGTGAATGACCTGTTTATATAAGGTGAACAAGTGATATTGCTGAAACATGTAATCAACCAAACCTTCATGTTATAACATCATGCTGAAATTTAATAGAATCTCTTAATATAGTAATGAGTCAAATTATATTTTTTTGTAGGTGGTGGCGGTGGCGGTTTTTACTCCAGTGGAAGAAGTGGAACGAACTTTGGTGGTACCATGGGAACAGGCGGAGAAGGGGGTAAGGGATTTATTCAGGGAGGAGTGGGTGGAAGAGCCTATAATAACTATAATGTTGGCGGAGGATTTGGAGGAGGTGGTGGAAGTGGATATGCTGGAGGTGGCGGAGGAGGGTATTCTGGAGGAAGCAGTGGAGATAATGAACAAAACTCCTGTGGGGGAGGGGGCGGATCTTATAATGCTGGAACAAATCAACAAAATGACTGTTGTTATAAAACAGCTGGCCATGATTAAATTGCTGTAGAAAATTCAAACCACGTGACATGTAACACTAGTTACAATAGTAATTACTCAAAGGAAAAACAAGTTCAATGACGTTTCGACGACCTCACGTCATTATTATCAAATGTAACGGATAGCGTGATTTAGTGCAAGATTTACAAGTCTGTATGTATTATTAGAAATACAGTAGAGTGTTAAGCGTTCATTCAGTTGTCAGGTGGATAGTTTGGCGCGAATGAAGTTAGATTTAGGGTTAAAAAGTCAACTGAATTGAAACTGAAATTTCGATCACTTCGTGTCATTTATCAAAATTCAAATGTAACAAATAGCGTAAAGTTGATTAGTGTGAAATTTGTCCGCGTGTAATTATAGAAAGAGTGCGAAGCGTTCATTGTCAGCTGAATAGTTTGGCGTGAAGTGAAGACCGACTGTAATGCTAGTTAGTCTCGATTTTTGTCAATGATGAAAAACATTTCTCCTGGAAGAGGGGACTCACAAATTCTCCTTACTGGTCTCTATAGACTTCTTATAGTACTAGTTGGGAGAAGTTGTTTGTATATGAAGACAATTTACTGTTGAGTTAATCGGCAAGCCAAGAAAGGCTTAATTCTAATTAGATTGGAGAAACATGATTCTCTGTTGGAGTTTATCAAAGAAAAACGCCCCTAATTGTGTCAACAATATTTGCTAATTTGTTAATTGTTGTTCTCTATAAAGTATAAATAAACCCCGGGGGGGCTCCCAAAAAATTTGGGTGGGGTGTGCGCCACGCTTCTTGGAACCCTTACCCTATTTCAGACCAAAATATGTGAACATTTCCCCCTTTTAAAGCCAAAATGGCAAAAATCTATACCCTATTTCAGACCGGTGGGCAAAACATACCCTATTACAGATCAACATGGTCAAATCAGACAAAAACGCTCAAAAACCATACCCTTTGGGGCGGCACATACCTATATAGCTTATATATGGGAGTCCCCCCCCCCCCCCCCCCCCCTCCGGGATATAAACATAGGCATAACCAAGTGGCTGACTATTGACTCGTATTGCAATTGCAAACTCGGAATCTGATTGGCTGTACAGGCACTTACAATCGATCGATTGGCTTTCGGAGCACGCGCACAGTTTTTTGTGCATTACGACCAAAAAGTACACATCCGTCATTAAATCAGTTTCATCGATAAGTTATGCTTTTAAATAGATCAGCCACTGGATGTGCATGAAAAAAAAACAATACATGGACTTTGATAGTTGACTCGGTAATAAAAAACCCGTTTTAACTGAATTTCCGCTTATAATACTTGTTTGGGTCCCAACTGAACATTTACTAGATATATGATTCCCTCGAATATAACGAGCTTTGAAATTTGATGCAAAAGAGTGTACACACGTTTTAGAACAACTTTGTTGTATTTTTAGAAAATGCTCTTTTTAAGACCGGTTATATTGAGCGTTTGCATGCGAAATTTTTGGTTAAATCGGGTTCCGATATATGTATATATGTTCCACTGATGTATTTGTGTTCGATGTGAGGGAAAAACTCGTCTCTTCCCGCAGTCAATTGGGTCGTCGCGCAACGCTTTTCCGTGAAGCGTTGCGTGACAATGTTCCCAAGAGACTACGAGTAACCCATGTTAGAAGCGTTTGCAACTGAATTGTGATGATTACCATTTACAGACTGTACATCCACTTTGTTGTGGATAGGTTTAAGAGGCGTGCATCAATTTAACATATGTGTTCCGAGCACATTTAATAATTTTTTTTCGATTATATTGCTATATTTATAATTTGATATACAGTAAGATGCTGTTGCCATTCACGAATTTTTTGATTGATTTTGAAAATGTTTGTAATCTTTGTTGGTTTTCTAAACTTTTCAGCCAATCAAAGAGCCAACAACTGCACGTGCAGTCAGTCTATATGGGCATGTGTGGCCGGTGAGGGTATAAGGCGGAATGAGTTTGCGGAATGGCATGTGGCATGACTTGCGGAATGGCATAATTATGCTGAATAAATGACTTAAAGAAATACATTAACTACAAATAACCGCTTTACGTAATGCTGCGGGCTCAAACCATACGATATTGTTCAAGATGGCGGCTGTTTGGTGACAAGAAGCGTATAGGTTCGCCACTTTTGTGTTCGTGGTAGCCATATTTTTCGGTCACAACAAAGAAAAATTATCCTTTAAGTGATATGCTGTATTGTGGAGGTAAATTATTTTAGTTATCAGGTTGTATTTTCACGAGGAAGAAGTGTTCTGTGTCGATTCTGTGCAAACAGAATCGAAATGAAATGAAAGTCACGAATTATAAAATTATTTGTCGAGTGATAAGCATAAATCCATGACAGATCCAGATGAACAGATCGATGGGTTATATTTTGCCAGTTATATGGGTGCTATGATTTGTCAGTGGAAAACGGCAGCTCTCAGAAGATATCAATAATGATGATAGACTGTGTGACTGTGCTCACACGCGACACTTCACAAAAATAATCCAAATTCGAGCACTAAATTCGCCAAGATCGAAGATAAGTCGCGCTTAGAGGCACCTTCTATCTAGTGGATTCATGCACATTCGAAGAGCAACTTGCCGACATTTTCGGCAAATTCCACCACGCAGTTTCATATATAAACGCCATTTCCTGTGTAAACTTTGCAGCAATAAAAAAATAAAAAGTGATGGATTTCTTCCTAAAAATACAACCTGATAACTAAAATAAATTAACTCCAGAATACAGAATATCACTTGAAGGATAATTTTTCTTTGTGTTGACCGAATGTATTTCTTTAAGTAATTTATTCAGCATAATTATGCCATTCTGCAGGTCATGCCACATGCCATTCCGCAAACTCATTCCGCGCCTTTTACCCTCACCGCTAATCACTCTGGCCCCAATCAAAACTCGACGTAAACGGCGCAAGGCGCGGGAACACGCGTGCGACCAATTCACGATTGGTTTTAGTTTGGCATCTGATTGGTCGGTTACAAAAGTGGCGTGAATTTTTCGAAGCTATCATGTAGAATATAGCAGAGCAAAACCATTATTAAAGTAAGCGCATGTTACTTTTGAATGCACTTGCCTTATTCCCACTTTTCGCGATGTCGGCAAAACACGCAAAAATAAAGACAATATTTTCGTAAATGGTTTAAGCCTTTGAGCCCTTTTTTCTCTGAAATCGCGAAATTAAAGGCTCGCGAAATACGGATCTGTCGATTTCACGAAATTAAGAATAAGGTAATTGAAAACCGCTCTTTCGTCAACCGCACCGTATTGGTTTAGCTGCGATAGAATGCTAAAAATAGAAAGGTCTGAAGTATGGTATAACAAGCTACTATAACCCTTTCGTGTTTAGCTGATGGGGCGGGGTTTAACGTATTAATTATATTCAAACATAAAGCCTTTAGCCGAAGTAAGTGGTCTTTATTTAGTAACGAGAGCATGCAAATAGCGTACCAGGATCATACAAACAGATCAAGACCTTATCATCGTCGAGAAAACGTTTTCATTTAAGAATCAATGTATCAAAATTCTCGTTGCTGTCTTTCGGAAAGACAGCAACGAGAATTTTGATAGAATCTAACGAGTTAAAACACTACGGAAGGCGCATCTTGTAAATTAAGCCCGTCGTTCATAATCCGCGTCACTTTTCTCCAATACTAACCCTCTTTGTCCCTATTTGGTTTATTATTACCTCTTCGATTATTTTTCTATCTTATTCAACAACTATTATTTTTCGTTTTCCTTGATTTCGGGTAATTTTATACATCAAGAAATGAAGACAAATCATGGCATACCCTTTACTGATTTGAATGGGTTTGAGTCAGAATCGTACTTATAACCTCAATGTGTATTGCGCTCGAATCTGATGTACGCGACTGTGTAATCTCTCGCTTAATAACTGACATTTGCGTATAAAGCTACTACTGAACACTTTCAATCTTTATTTCACTTTCACCATAAATTACAAGTAACAATAAACAAAATCATAATAGGTGTCAAGTGTCTGGAGCCCAAATGAATGGAAGCATAGCTTGTGACTACGACCGGCTAGTCTCTACTTTTCATGCATATTTAAGCGACAAGCGAAAAAACAACAAGCGGGCAAAATCCCCCCCCCCCCCCCCCCCCCCTCTCTCTCTGCCTTTTGAAGGCACCAAATCTCCTTTTTGTGGAGATGCGTTGTTAACCAGAGATAAACATAAATAGTATATCATGATTATTTTTATGTGCGCTAGCGGATTCATGATTTTTAACGACGGCCGTTCCCGCGGTGACGCCATGAAATTTCGTGCCAAAACAAGGAAACGGGAAGGAACGCCTGGGTACTGCTGAGGTCTATAGTAAGAGAATGTCCTTGTCATTTTTTTGCGGGAAAAACATCCCAATCTTCGTCAGGCGTAAACATGCCCTCGAAAAGTAGATAGACTGACACGTTTATGATCATGAAATCGCTTAACTAACTTTATCCTCAGGCGCGGATCCAGGAAAAAAACTGACCGGTTTACTAGAGTGAGACTGAGCGCCGAATCTATGAAAGTCAGGAGTAAAATTTTTTTAGATTTCCACTCTCTAAAATTATATTTCCCTCGATTTTGAGTCATTTGGAAAATTTGACCGATTTCCATAAAACGGTGTAAGCCGGTCTGGATCCGCGCCTGATCCTATATGCCAATAAGTGGGCAAAAGTTAAGCGATCCTCAACCAACGCAACCTGCTCAAATGAAGCTTTCTCGGATATATCCTTTCTTAGTGTTTCGCTGAAGACTTTCGATCAAATCATAGTCGTGCTTGGATCTTTCTTCCAGTTCCCTGACCGAGCTTTGCGGCATCGCGTGAATCAACTTCTCCCAGAACCACGTGTCGCTGACACTGACATACGTGTTAGTGCGCATGTACAGCTTCATTTCTTCATCCAACTCGGCCATGCTGACGTCATCAAACATAATGATTATTAGTTTAAGGCGATCTTCCAGCGCTTTGTGGTGTGCCGTGCGAAACTCCAGCATGCACCACTCGCTCTGTAAGAAGTTGCGAGATAGTACCATTACCATGCGCTTACTTTGCTCGACGCTGTTCAAAATGTTCCGCACAATTGGTGCGCCAATTTCAAAGTCGCGGTGATGAATGCATAGTTTGTAGGGAGGGTGGCGATTTTCGAGTCGTTCTTGCAGAGTGTTTACAACCCACTGGCGTTGTTTTTCGCTGTAAGATACAAACGCGTCGTATATCTTGCTTGAATCCGCGTCATCTATGTGGTCAAACGGGTGCCAATTGAAGTGGGCATACATGAAGGCTTTCATTACTCTTCGGTACTTGAGTAGCAGGATAAAAATTATCAAGGTCATGGCTAGCAAGCTTCCGAGAGTAACTGCTATGATTGTGGACGTTTTTTCCTGTATTATATTGGTTACAGTTTTGTATTCCGCCGTTTCGTTGCAACCGAAATTCTCGTCAGGCAAAGTATAAATTGCTTTCACTCCTTCAGCGCTGTCCGACTGACAAAGAACGTTTTCAATATTTTTAACCTGATTCCTATGATGGAGTTTTTGCAGCCAGTTTTTCATCCATTTTAAATTACAGCTGCACTTGAATGCGTTATCATGCAATGCAAGATTTGTGAAACCAGGCTCCTCGATATTTCTTGGTAAGCTTGACAAGTTGTTCGAATCGATATGAAGAACTCGTATCCGTTTGAAATTGTTCACCGCCATCGCATTAAACTGTTGGATATTGTTGTTTGTCAAATACAAAGCTAACAAGTTTTTGAAATAAGGATACACTGGAATATCGCGGATATTGTTGTTTCTTAAGTTAAGCTCGATCAGTGGACCACGTGATGGTATTCTGGGTACTTTAGTCAGGTTTCTTCCTTCGCAATCGATGACAACAGTTTGATCCATACATCGTTCGAAACAAGAGCATTCGACAGGGCAGTACTCTAGCTTCTTTTGCGCAATAATATGATTCTCGTTAATTTCCAGGATGTTTCTGTCCTTTAGTTCTTCTGGCCATGCACATTTCCATGTTTTAAACCGTGTTTTCCAGGAAGGATTATTTTGCAAGAGAAATCCTATCTTACGCTTGATTGTCAATATGCTGCAATCACAGGTCAAACGATTCCCTGTTATTTCGATCTCGTACATTTCCAGAAAGCGAGAAAAACTCATTTCGTTAAGTTCAGTTAAGCCATGAATATCTAACGTTGTAAAGTTGTTATTGGACAAAATTGAGCAATCTGGGCTCAGTGTCTTTCAAAGAAATATTACTTGGAAATGTATCTTCACTCAAACTTTCGATAACATTGAGAAGGTCTTGGAACTTCAACATATTGAAGGAGATATCAATTTTGGATACATTTCTTAACCGAAATATAACAAGAGGAACGTTGGTGAGATCGTTGCTTTGAAGTTGAACCTCACGCAAAACAGAGTTATTTGAGAAGGCGCCTTCTTCAATGTTCGCAATTTTGTTACCTTCTAAATGCACAACCTCAAGGTTTTCTAACGTGTTAAACAATCCACTAGAAATAATATTAATGTTGTTATGATCTAAAGTAATCTTTCGGATATTTTTTAAGCCTTTAAATATTTTCCGGTGGGACGATTGATAGCTTATTTTCTCCAAGTCTAATTTCCAGCAACGAGTTTAATCTGTGGAACAGTTGTGGAGGTAAATCTTTCAACCTATTCTTGCTGAGGTCAATCGCTTGAATACCGCTCAAATTGCGAAAACACGTTGGCCCAACTATTCGCAAACCATTTCTCGAAAGAGACAGTTTGTGCAGAAATCCTCTGAATTCTCGAGACGATAAGTCTTCGATGTTATTGTCATCTAGTCTCAAAACTCGGCAATAAATGTTTGCATCAATCTTGATGCCTTCAAGACTGTTAATCTTATCGTTAAAATGTTTCCTTCTTCTCAAACCACGGGGCAACTCTAGTGTAGAATTGGACCAAGGAAAGTCGGGTGGTTGTGTCAATTTGTTAGACTGTAAATTGAGTGTTTTGTAACGAGGGCATCGTCGTTCGCAATTTTTCTGGAATGCTTTCAAGCGAGAGATTTGACAATCCAATTTCTGCCATTCTCGGCCACGCATTTTCGGCACTAGAAAATGTGTTGAATATTTCTCGAGCGGTTCCGTTGTTTAAAATGTCATGGCTGACAGTGTTTGAATCTCTCTTTCCAAAGTTCCATCGGAGTTTTCCTTTATAAGGTTTGGGTTATGTCCATGAATACCTCCTCTAAACCCAACACCGTGAAAATCGGTCACGTTTGACCACACAGCTAGATTTTGCATTGAAACGATGCATGGTCCAGCAAACATCAAATTTAATATAATATTTTTGTTAATCAAGGTCTGCGAATTTGTAAAAACTAGCTTTGTCGGTGTGCAGCACTTTATATGCACGGTCAATAAAGCAAGGTGTCATTTGGAATTCTTGTCTGCACTACATGTACAGCAGCAATATCAAAGTTGTGTTCAACTAGCGACTGTTCGCTTTTAATCTCACAATACAGCTGTTTACTAAGAACTTCATTACCTTGTCTTGTTTCGAAAAAGGATGAATCGGTTTTGCCGAGGCACTGCAAGAGTTCTGTCGCGTGTTCGCTCTCTTCGTGGCCATTCGAAGCCATTACCAACAGTACGCAAACCAAAGTACGAGGCAATACAAAGAAGTGTGCCATCTTTTTACTGAGGGAAACCAATGACACCAATCGGCGAATTGCAAACAGGTCCGTCAGGGCTACAATTGTTGATATTAATTACATTAGAAAACAATAACATCGTTACTTTTCGAACGCAGCGAATGCCGACATATAGGCAATAAATTGAAATAGTAACTTACCAAAAAAACACAATTTGTCTAGTTCTTCAGATATTTTCTCTTGTTGTTTGTTTTGCGATCGATTCAGGCTGGATTTGTTCAATTGACTTTTAAGCTCAAGAAAAACGGAACCTACTTCAATTCCCGGGATAATTGACACACTTATATACGTTAACAGGTAGCGAGGTGCATTCGGACAATTAGGTCACCGTCAAAAAATGCTTTTATAATCATGTATTGTTTAAAATATCCTAGCAACCCAGAGAAAAACACAACAAAACAGACCTAACTTGCCCTGGCTTGGATTTGCATTTCAAAACGATCTCCTAAGGTCTTCCGGATTTGATCATTGATGTTAAAAATAGAAACTACCCTCTTCTTTCGTTTTAAGACTTTGTATTGGCACAGGAGAGATCATTATATTGAAGAGTATACGTATTTTTATAGTCTGTGGCTAACTATTAGTCGAAATTTTATTATAAAGATTGATCGTCAGTACTCGCGAGTAGCTGATTGTGAGACTGTTTGTAACCTGCAAGGGTTTGTAAAGGTCGTGGCAAACGAAACATTGTTGCGGCAAAATTTGTGAATGTCATTATTTCCCAAAGTGTTTCCTTGGTTACTCGCGCACGCGACATTTGTTGCGGACGCAAAATTTAAATCCAAGACGCAAAACATTGTTTTTGAATTTTTTTTCAGAAGCATTTTACTTCCGCTACAAGTGTTTTTCAAATGTTTCTTGGTTTCCGCAGCATTAGGAACAAAACGTTTCCCGCTCGTTTGCCTTACCAAAAATCATTATGAGCTACAATGTTTAAGCAACAATATTTCCTCGTTTGCTACGACCTTAAAACAACAGCATGCGGAAGTAGCACTCAAAGTGCGGTTTAATTTCCTGTTTATAATTAGTGCTACAAACGCCGTTGTTAAAAATTACGGTAATTTTGAAACTTTTTTAGACAATCGCGTGTTTACCTCAGGTCACGTCAACGTGTTGACAGACCACCAACACGCGACTTTGGCCGGAACACTCAACAGCACGATATGTAAACACAGACTGGAAAGTACCGTGACGTGACATGACATGACAGCCGATTTAGACGGATGCGACACTAGGTTTTCTACAATAGCTTAGAATTCATTTGATACCTAAATTACCCAGTATATACATATATTGGACAATGAAAAAGTATCTTTTTCTGACCAAAGCTGGTCCTCTACGAAAACAAAACAAAAATAGAAAAAAAATAGAATAAAAATAGACTAAAGGTATCGGGTATCTCAATGTCACAGGTCACTCCATTCACGGTCCTCCAGCGTAAAAACGTACAGGACGGCCACGCTCTCTGTCTTCCTCACCAGAATCACTGTTTTCATTCTCACTCCCTTCATCACGATTAACCTTGGCAGTATAATTTCATCGTCTCCTGCTACTGAACACTGAAATGCGGTTTCTTTATCCACGTTCGATATCGAACTCGGCACCATCGCAAGGAATATCGAAGTTTCTCTCAAATGGTCGATTACATTTTAGCACTGTACATTATTATTCTGTTTGACATGCTGCACAAAGAGTACCGAGCCAAAAATATTGCTAAAACTCCACTAGAAACACGAAAACTATCAAAAATGAAAGCTACAGGCGCTGAGCTTTTATTTGGGATCGCTGCTGACTAAAAAATTGCAGTCAACCATGTCCGAAAAATCGGACAGTGGTCCACAAAGGGTTAAAACAACAGCTGCGGAAGTAGCTCAAAGCGAGGTTTAATTCCGTGTTTATAATTAGTGCTACAACGTACGTAATTTTGAAACTTTTTAGAAAATCGCGTGTTACCTCAGGTCATGTCAACGTGTTGACAGACCACCAACACGCGACGTTGACAGCACGATATTAGGGACCTTAAGCAACCACGACGACGACGCCATGGAAAAAGTCACTTCAAAAGTGAATTCGCGTCCCTAAAACTATTTCGCGATTATTCCAACACGTTTAATTTGTCCAATGTGGCCAAACTGTCCCGGAGCTGAATTCGTAGCGACAGAGTTCAAGTCCAAATAGAGAAAGGACAATTCACCGACGTGTGTTCACGTTCTCCATAATACTTTGAATTTGGTCATTTCACGTTGTTTGTTTTGCAGACGACGGCTAAGACATGTACAAAGTTTGAAAACGCCCGTGCAGAGCTATTGTACTACTAATTAAACCTATTGTTTTGTGACGTTCTCGTCGTCGTCGTCGTCGTCGTGGTTGCTTAAGGTCCCTAATAAACACAAGACTGGGAAAGTACCGTGACGTCGGTGACATCATCGCATGACAGCCTACGCGCGATCCTTCTTTTGCCTTAATTCATCGAACGGAAGCGAATTAAAAAGCGAGGGAAAAAATGCAATAATTTTATTTCCTCGCGTTTTTCGCTTCTCGCTCGACGACCAAAGGAAAATAAATGATGCGAGCCGTGCGAGCTACAGAAGTCGCATGCGACAGTCCGTAAGCAAGCCTCGTAATGTCTATATCGGCATAACAAGCAGATCGACAATACGTCAGCATATAAACACGGCTGGAAATCAGTAAACCACATAATCTTGCACGATGGTTGTAGATGAAGTAGCCGGAATGAAGCGTGCAGGCCCGTTTTGGCCGGGCAGGAAGCTTCGATCTGTTTTCCATACATTTCTCTGAAAAAGTGATTCAATGCCAGCGGAAAATGTACATCTACATACAAATATATGGAAAAGCCCTTAGGCTAGCAATCTCTGAACCGGACTCGTCTTGGGAATATCCGTCCAACAATTTTTTTTCTGTCCCCCCACCCTTAAAAAGGCCTTGACAGCCCAATAACTAGAGTACAGATGTCTCATACGAATAACTGGGCAAACAGAACAGAGGGCTAACCGGCCACAAATGATACCCGGAGGAGTTATATTAATTTAAAGGAGCTACGTCACGGATGACGCATCTTGAAAAAAAATGGCCAATTTTTTCAAGTTGGCCATTCGCAATCCGTCTTAATCTTCTCCGTCCTCAACCATCCTAGTTCCTGTTTGGTTTATTATCACCTCTTTATATTAATTAATTTGGTGTTTTTCTTCCTTAGTAAACTGTTATTTTGAGGCTTTCTTCAGTCTGAAGGTGATTTAAAAAAAAAAAAATGTCGTGACATAGCTCCTTTAAACAAAATTACTAAAAAGCAAATAAACAAAACTGCATTTAAAAAATTTAACTGAAAAATGATACATATTCACAACGCATGTCATCGTCATAAACACAGCAGGAACTTTTTTGTTTTTGTACGTAGTAAGCACTGTAAAGGAAGGACAGCGGCTTATTTCTCGTGAAGGCAGGTATCAGAACCTGCAATATTCGGAGACACAAGTGCTGTTATTCGTGAATACTCGAAACACTCGAAAGGTTTCCCACCACTTTTATCCATGGCAATCATAAAACTGCACGAATGACGTCATTAGAATACGTCATGTTGCTTAGTGACATCTCTTGACGCAAAACGGCGGTCTCAGCCAAGTCACGGCGGTGAAAGATCCTTTGATACCTGGTAAGTGACTCCACGATGGCGTCTCATTGGCTTTATATCCCCAACGCATGTCAAGCATGTCCAATACTCACCACTTGTTCAAGTCGTGAAGTCGTGAAAGGTAACATTCAACCCGTACGAGTCGTACAAGTCGTGGCCATTTGTACGATTGGTTCAAGTGGTGAATGTGATGCTTTTCATGGAAATAACATGAAGTGTCATTTTTAATATGGGTTAAAACTGCATATCATTAATGAAGGCACCCAGTCAACTCGTACGAGTCGTACGACTCGTACAACTGGTGAAATTGCATCTCATTATTGAAGGAAGGGGCCTTGTCAACTCGTACGACTTTCGATCAAATCATAGTCGTGCTTGGATCTTTCTTCCAGTTCCCTGACCGGGCTTTGCGGCATCGCGTGAATCAACTTCTCCCAGAACCACTTGTCGCTGACACTGACATACGTGTTATTGCGCATGTACAGCTTCATTTCTTCATCCAACTCAGCCATGCTGACGTCATCAAACATAATGATTATTAGTTTAAGGCGATCTTCCAGCGCTTTGTGGTGTGCCGTGCGAAACTCCAGCATGCACCACTCGCTCTGTAAGAAGTTGCGAGATAGTACCATGAGCATGCGCTTACTTTGTTCGACGCTGTTCAAAATGTTCCGCACAATTGGTGCACCAATTTCAAAGTCGCGGTGATGAATGCATAGTTTGTAAGGAGGGTGGTGATTTTCGAGTCGTTCTTGCAGAGTGTTTACAACCCACTGGCGTTGTTTTTCGCTGTAAGATACAAACGCGTCGTATATCTTGCTTGAATCCGTGTCATCTATGTGGTCAAACGGGTGCCAATTGAAGTGGGCATACATGAAGGCTTTCATTACTCTTCGGTACTTGAGTAGCAGGATAAAAATTATCAAGGTCATGGCAAGCAAGCTTCCGAGGGTAACCGCTATGATTGTGGACGTTTTTTCCTGTATTATATTGGTCACAGTTTTGTATTCCGCCGTTCCGTTGCAACCGAAATTCTCGTCAGGCAAAGTATAAATTGCTTTCACTCCTTCGGCGCTGTCCGACTGACAAAGAACGTTTTCAATATTTTTAACCTGATTCCTATGATGGAGTTTTTGCAGCCAGTTTTTCATCCATTTTAAATTACAGCTGCACTTGAATGCGTTATTATGCAACGCAAGATTTGTGAAACCAGGCTCCTCGATATTTCTTGGTAAGCTTGACAAGTTGTTCGAGTCGATATGAAGAACTCGTATCCGTTTGAAATTGTTCACCGCCATCGCATTAAACTGTTGGATATTGTTGTTTGTCAAATACAAAGCTAGCAAGTTTTTGAAGTAAGGATACACTGGAATATCGCGGATATTGTTGTTTCTTAAGTTAAGCTCGATCAGTGGACCACGTGATGGTATTCTGGGTACTTTAGTCAGGTTTCTTCCTTCGCAATCGATGACAACAGTTTGATCCATACATCGCTCGAAACAAGAGCATTCGACAGGGCAGTACTCTAGCTTCTTTTGCGCAATAATATGATTCTCGTTAATTTCCAGGATGTTTCTGTCCTTTAGTTCTTCTGGCCATGCACATTTCCATGTTTTAAACCGTGTTTTCCAGGAAGGATTATTTTGCAAGAGAAATCCTATCTTACGCTTGATGGTCAATATGCTGCAATCACAGGTCAAACGATTCCCTGTTAACTCGATCTCGTACATTTCCAGAAAGCGAGAAAACTTAATTTCGTTAAGTTCAGTTAAGCCGTGAATATCTAACGTTGTAAAGTTGTTATTGGACAAATTGAGCAATCTGGGCTCAGTGTCTTTCAAAGAAATATTACTTGGAAATGTATCTTCACTCAAACTTTCGATAACATTGAGAAGGTCTTGGAACTTCAACATATTGAAGGAGATATCAATTGTGGACACATTTCTTAACCGAAATATAACAAGAGGAACGTCGGTGAGATTGTTGCTTTGAAGGTAAACCTCACGCAAAACCGAGTTATTTGAGAAGGCGCCTTCTTCAATATTCGCAATTTTGTTACCTTCTAAATGCACAACCTCAAGGTTGTCTAATGTGTTAAACAATCCACTAGAAATAATATTAATGTTGTTATGATCTAAAGTAATCTTTCGGATATTTTTTAAGTCTTTAAATATTTCCGGTGGGACGATTGATAGCTTATTTTCTCCAAGTCTAATTTCCAGCAACGAGTTTAATCTGTGGAACAGTTGTGGAGGTAAATCTTTCAACCTATTCTTGCTGAGGTCAATCGCTTGAATTCCGTTCAAATTGCGAAAACACGTTGGCCTAACGTTTCGCAAACCATTTCTCGAAAGAGACAGTTTATGCAGAAATCCTCTGAACTCTCGAGACGATAAGTCTTCGATGTTATTGTCATCTAGTCTCAAAACTCGACAATAAATGTTTGCATCAATCTTGATGCCTTCAAGACTGTTAATCTTATCGTTAAAATGTTTCCTTCTTCTCAAACCACGGGGCAATTCTAGTGTAGAATTGGACCAAGGAAAGTCGGGTGGTTGTGTCAATTTGTTAGACTGTAAATTGAGTGTTTGTAACAAGGGCATCATCGTTCGCAATTTTTCTGGAATGCTTTCAAGCGAGAGATTTGACAATCCAATTTCTGCCATTCTCGGCCACGCATTTTCGGCACTAGAAAATGTGTTGAATATTTCTCGAGCGGTTCCGTTGTAAAATGTCATGGCTGACAGTGTTTGAATCTCTCTTTCCAAAGTTCCATTTTCCTTTATAAGGTTTGGGTTATGTCCATGAACACCTCCTCTAAACCCAATACCGTGAAAATCGGTCACGTTTGACCACACAGCTAGATTTTGCATTGAAACGATGCATGGTCCAGCAAACATCAAATTTAACATAATATTTTTGTTAATCAATGTCTGCGAATTTGTAAAAACTAGCTTTGTCGGTGTGCAGCACTTTATATGCACGGTCAAATAAAGCAAGGTGTCATTTGGAATTCTTGTCTGCACTACAGCAGCAATATCAAAGTTGTGTTTAACTAGCGACTGTTCGCTTTTAATCTCGCAATACAGCTGTTTACTAAGAACTTCATTACCTTGTCTTGTTTCGAAAACGGATGAATCGGTTTTGCCGAGGCACTGCAAGAGTTCTGTCGCGTGTTCGCTCTCTTCGTGGCCATTCGAAGCCATTACCAACAATACGCAAACCAAAGTACGAGGCAATACAAAGAAGTGTGCCATCTTTTTACTGAGGAAAACCAATGACACCAATCGGCGAATTGCAACAGGTCTGTCAGGGCTACAATTGTTGATATAAAATTACATTAGAAAACAATAACATCGTTACCGTAGAATTCCGATAATAACGGGCCCCCCGAAAATAACGGCTACCCGAAAGTAACGTTATTTTTTTACCTTGCTATTAAACCCCCGAAAGTAACCCCCCCCCCCCCCCCCCCGATAATAGCGGCCCCTTAAAAAATACAATTTACTTTGTTTACATGGATAATGAATAACCAGCATGCAACCTGAATGACCTTTTTAACGAGTGAATGCTTTGCATGAACGAAGTTATAGCGTATAGCGGACAAATTTCACTCGCTCGATCCCTCGCTCGATCCCTCGCTCGATGGCCACAAGGTTGTAAACAATAATGTATGCGTAGTACGGTAATTTATGCATTATCAGTAAACAAAATGGCGTCTGGCGCGGATCTCTTCTATTTTTCAACACGGTATTTTCACTCCTACAATTACAATTAGACACCTTTTTGGAGTTCCAAATTGAAAGAAATAACCCTAAATAATACTCGACCGCCCAAAGAGGAGACATTTAGAATATTAAAAGTGAGTCACTCACGTTTGAAGTTCTTCGATCGATTCAAGGCTGCTCAAGTTAAGGCTGATCAAGGCTCAAGCTGTCGAAACTAAACCAAGCGTCGGACTTCAAGACTTGGAAAAACACTTAAGTATGTTAAATGTTGTATCTTCTTTATACCAAGTGTATGAATAAAATCTAATTTATCTGAATCATTCCGTATATTTTCTTTTGTACATATGGACTTCTATGATATTTTCTTATGTTTGCGTCTGAACTATAAAAAACTTCAATGCTTTTTTCCAGCGTATATATTTAAAGTGAACTGATATTAGTACCTGTGTTTCTCATTCTTGCGAAAAAAAAAAGAAAGAAAAAAACGTGCCTCCACCGGGATTAGATCTCGCGACCTTCGATACCAAAAAGGATGACGCAAGATTCCTTTTTTGACTCACTGGGGACACCCACGGGAGCGGCAGGAGCCCTGTGCTTTTGTTCCGCTGATCGAATGAACGACTATCGCGGGCTCAAATGAGATTCACCGAGACACCGAAGACACCGAGTTGCTGTTGTCTTGAGCTGGAAGTGGCTTGATTTACTCACCAAATGACTGGTTTCAGTGGCTATGTTCATCTTTTCTATTCATGGATCTATTTAGACGCTCGACAGTGTTTTTTGCTCACCCTCCATATTTCCTTGGCGTCGGCGAATGGACTCGCATCGTTTGTTGATTTTTTTTTTTAAATACCTCTTAGTCAGCGCGATGGACGATGTTATCATATGCATGTATGTTTTAGTTGCATGAATGGTTGAAATAATTTTAAAATGTTATTATCGGAACGAGGAAGCGTTGCGTGACGGGGGACAAAAAAAATATAAGATTTACCTTTCATTTTCATAGTATCTCAATAGTGTTTTTTTAACAGAGAGAGCAAACCCATTTTTGATCATTTAACTATAGCTAATTTTAGTCCAAGAATTGCAACTTCATAGATAACTGAAGTATTTTTCTTTCCAAGAGTTTCGTGTATGACAGAACTGAAGACGAATGAATGTTCATATATAAAATTAATTTTATATTGTGCGTGCGAAGCAGAGACTACACAAACAAGATCAGAATGTTTTGAAATGATTGAAATATTTTATTTCACGAACAGCAACTTGCTTTCAAATAAAACTCAAACCAGTTCGAACATATTGGCCGAATATTTAAACGACGTCTAAAAAGTTTGTTAATGAGGTCTAAATCAACTTATAAGCAGGTCAGTCTAAGTCGCTAAATGTTTTTTTTAGTCTGTGTTTATATACACCTTCTAAACAGGGTTTACTGTACGCTTAATACATTTAGGTGGGCCAGTCAGTTTAAAATCGTATTAGCCATGGTTTTGTTAAACCCTGTGTAAACCTTGTTTTTAAAATATTCGGCCCATAAAGTTGGCGATTATCGAATATCAGTGATTAAAGACTTTTCGTTTGAGTTTCCCTCCCGACCAACACTGATTTGGACGTGAATACGAAATACACCGGCTTGCGTGAATGCCGCGCGGAATCTTATTGTTCTGTTTCGAGAAATAAATCGTTTCCTCGAAATCCCTATTCGAGTCAGACTCAAAACTCGAAACTCAATTCTCAAAAACATCGAGGACGAGACTGTCAACTTACATTTACCCGGTACTACTGCATATTTCTATGTTAATTAATTTCTTTACTTTTCCATTCACGAGTTGGCACATAGTGCCTTTGATTTATGTCTGTTATGCGTCCTCTTTGTGTAAAACTACTGCTGAATTACAAACGTTTTCTAAGCATCCGAAAGTAACGGCTACCCGAAAATAACGTCTACCCGAAAGTAACGGCCCCTTTGGCCTGCTAAATCCGAAAATAACGGGGGCCGTTATTATCGGAATTCTACGGTACTTTTCGAACGGAGCGAATGCCGACATATAGGCAATAAATTGAAATAGTAACTTACCAAAAAACACAATTTGTCTAGTTCTTCAGATATTTTCTCTTGTTGTTTTGTTTTGCGATCGATTCAGGCTGGATTTGTTCAATTGACTTTTAAGCTCAAGAAAACGGAACCTACTTCAATTCCCGGGATAATTGACACACTTATATACGTTAACAGGTAGCGAGGTGCATTCGGACAATTAGGTCACCGTCAAAAAATGCTTTCATACTGAGCTGCTGCTGAGCTGCTGCTGAGCTGCTTTTCGAGTTATCCACTTCCGTTTTGAAATGCAAATCCAAGCCAGGGCAAGTTAGGTCTTGTTATGTTTTCTCTGAGTTGCTACGATATTATCAACTTGCACGATCTCCTAACGTCTTCCGGATTTGATCATTGATGTTAAAAATAGAAACTACCCTCTTCTTTCGTTTGAAGACTTTGTATTGGCACAGGAGAGATCATGATAGCGTTGCGTGACGACACAAATAACGGCTGCGTAGTAGACTAGATATTGAAGAGTACGTATTTTTTATAGTCTGTGGCTAATTATTAGTCGAAATGTTATTATAAAGATTGATCGTATTACTCGCGAGTAGCTGACTGTGAGACTGTTTGTAACCTGCAAGGGTTTGTAAAGGTCGTGGCAAACGATGAAACATTGTTGCGGCAACATTTGTCAATGTCAATATTTCCCAAAATGTTTCCTTGTTTACTCGCCCACGCAACATTTGTTGCGGACGCAAAATTTAAGTCCGACACCAATCTCGTTCCCAGAGTCCTCGTTACCCTTGTCCAGCGGTGGAGCGGCCAACAAGGACCTCTGGGATAGAGTGATCCGCCTGACGTGCGCAGTAAGACCGGAAGTCCAAGAATCTTGGCGTCCGTTAGTTGAAACATGGGGTCGAATACATGCGCCGCAGTAGAGCCGGAAGTCCTAGAATCCGGTCATGGCGGATCGCTTTATCCCAGAGGTCCTTGTTGGCCGCTCCACCGCTAGACAATGGTAACGAGGACTCTGGGAACGAGATTGGTCCGAGACGCAAAACATTGTTTTTGAATTTTTTGCCGCAACAAATGTTTTTGAAATGTTTCTTGGTTTCCGCAGCATTAGGAACAAAACGTTTCCCGCTCGTTTGCCGCTTACCAAAAAAAAAAAAACATTATGAGCTACAAATTTGTTTAAGCAACAATAGTTACTCGTTTGCTACGACCTTAAAACAACAGCCTGCGGAAGTAACCACTCAAAGCGAGGTTTAATTCCGTGTTTATAATTAGTGCTACAACGTAATTTTGAAACTTTATAGAAAATCGCGTGTTACCTCAGGTCATGTCAACGTGTTGACAGACCACCAACACGCGACTTTGGCCGGAACACTCGACAGCACGATATGTAAACACAAGACTGGGAAAGTACCGTGACGTGACATCATCGCATGACGGCCGATTTAGACGGATACGACACTACGAGCTTGTGATCCCTGTTTTCCCTTATTAAATTCATCGAGTGGAAGCGAATTATAAATTGAGGGGAAAATGGCCATTTTTTCAGGATTTTTTAAGATTTTCACTGAGTGCTGTTAAAAGTGCCATATCTCCAAAACCATTTAACATATATTGATAATCTTTTCACAGACTACCTTGATAGGAAATTGTCCATCTTCTATTAAAACTTAATGTGATGTCAGATACGTCATGCTGACGTCATAGTAATATTTAATATTTAACCTTGATCTGCTCCCTTGATTTTTAATCCAAACAAAATTAAAGTGAAAAGCTCCAAAAATCCCTCATATGTTTAGTGGTTTTCTACAATATCTTAGAATTCATTTGATACCTAAATTACCCAGTATATACATTTATTGGACAATGAAAAACTCTCTTTTTATGACCAAGGTGGTCTTTTACGAAAACAAAAACAAAAAAAAAAAAACTGAATAAAAATAGATACTAAAGGTATCGGGTATCTCAATGACACTTCTCAGGTCACTCCATTCACGGTCCTCAAGCGTAAAACGTACTGGACGGCCACGCTCTCTTTCTTTCTCACCAGAATCACTGTTTTCATCCTCACTCCATTCATCAGGATACCTTAGCAGTATAATGTCATCGTCTCCTGCCACTGAACACTGAAATACAGTGTCTTTATTCCAGGGAGGGGGGGGGGGGGGGGGGGGGGGGGGGGGGGGGGGGGGGGGGGGGGGGGGGAGGGGAGGGGGTACTCCAGTTGTGTGGCCTATACGGGGACGTGCCGCTGAACAGGGTATGATTTTTGGCCTCTCTGCCCTGAAAGTATATAATTTAATGCGAGTCTGTCCTACACAGGGTCTGAACCTGTCCCAAACAAGGTATGGTTGCACGATTGTCGTCGTAAAAATCATGGTTTATACAGTATTTAGAGATCGGAGACGTTTGCCGCGTATCAGTCAAACGGGATTCGCTAAATTGCAACCTAAACAGGGTCCTAAAATAGAGGATGTTGTCCTATACAGGGTAGGTATTTTAGAGGTTTTTATTGTTTTTTTGTCCTAAACAGGGTCAGGTTTTCAAACGGCCCTCAGCGGCACCCCTATACCCAAACATGGGTCAAGTCCCCCCCCCCCCCCCCCCCCTCGGTCTTTATTCCACGTTCGAAGCCTTCAATATCGAACTCCACACCCTCGCAAGGAATATCGAAGTTTCCCTCGAACTGGTCGATTACATTTTGAGCACTGTACATTATTCTTCTGTTTGACATGCTGCACAAAGAGTACCGATGATCAAAAGTTCAAAAATATTGCTAAAACTCCGCTAGAAACACGAAAACTATCAAAAATGAAAGCTACAGGCGTGAACACAGAAATGACCGTGGGGGCCTGGTAGCTTTTATTTGGGATCGCTGCTGACTAAAAAATTGCAGTCAACTTAGGTGTCCGATATATCGGACAGTGGTCCGCAAAGGGTTAAAACAACATCCTGCGGAAGTAACCACTCAAAGCGAGGTTTAATTCCGTGTTGACAGACACCAACACGCGACTTTGGCCTGAACCTTCGACAGCTTGATATTAAACACAAGACTGGGAAAGCACCGTGACGTGACGTCATCGCATGACAGCCTTGTTGCCTTAATTCATCCGCTCTTTGTTCCTTCCCATCATCCACCGCGTCTTACAAGTTTCTCATAAGGAGACGATTGGGGACGAGTCAGGAGCGGAAGCGAATTAAAAAGCGAGGGAAAAAATGCTATAATTTTATTTCCTCGCGTTTTTCGCTTCTCGCTCGACGACCAAAGGAAAATAAATGATGCGAGCAGTGCGAGCTACAAAAGTCGCATGCGACAGTCCGTAAGCAAGCCTCGTAATGTCTATATCGGCATAACAAGCAGATCGACAATACGTCAGCATATAAACACGGCTGGAAATCAGTAAACCACATAATCTTGCACGATGGTTGTAGATGAAGTAGCCGGAATGAAGCGTGCAGGCCCGTTTTGGCCGGGCCGGAAGCTTCGATCTTTTCTTTGTCTGAAAAAGTGAGTCAATGCCAACGGAAAATGTACATCTCCATACAAATATATGGAAAAGCCCTTAGGCTAGCAATCTCTGAACAGGACTCGTCTTGGGGATATCCATCCGACAATTTTTTGTCTGTCCCCCACCCTTAAAAAAGGCCTTGACAGCCCAATAACTAGAGTACAGATGTCTCATACGAATAACTGGGCAAACAGAACAGAGGGCTAACCGGCCACAAATGATACCCGGAGGAGTTCTATTCATTTAAAGGAGCTACGTCACGGATGACGCATCTTGAAAAAAAAATGGCCATTTTTTTCAAGTTGGCCATTCGCAATCCGTCTTAATCGTTTCCGTCCTCAACCATCCTAGTTCCTGTTTGGTTTATTATCACCTCTTTATATTAATTAATTTGGTGTTTTTCTACCTTAGTAAACTGTTATTTTTTAGGCTTTCTTCAGTCTGAAGGTGAATTTTCTTTTCGCAAAAATGACTTATTAAAAATGTCGTGACATAGCTCCTTTAAACAAAATTACTAAAAAGCAAATAAACAAAACTGCATTTAAAAAATTTAACTGAAAAATGATACATATTCACAACGCATATCATCGTCATAAACACAACAGGAACTTTTTTGTTTTGTACGTAGTAAGTACTGTAAAGGAAGGACAGCGGCTTATTTCTGGTGAAGGGAGGTATCAGAACCTGCAATATTCGGAGACACAAGTGCTGTTATTCGTGAATACTAGAAACACTCGAAAGGTTTCCCACCACTATTATCCATGGCAATCATAAAACTACACGACTGACGTCATTAGAATACGTCATGTTGCTTAGTGACATCTCTTGACGCAAAACTGCGGTCTCAGCCAAGTCACAGCGGTGAAATATCCTTTGATACCTGGTAAGTGATCATGACTCCACGATGGCGTGTCATTGGCTTTATATCTCCCAACGCATGTCTGAGAATAGCAATGGTTAATATAACTGAAACAAACACGAACGACACTCTGGATGATATGCCTTTAAAAATAAACTAATTCTGAAGTCACTGTCTTCTTAGTGTGTTTCTCTGAACAGCTGCTGGTATGGAAACACCATAGACAACTAATCAAATAAACCATGGTGCTGTCTCGCTGGATGAGGACTTGTTATGGACATACAGTTGAAAACGTCACAATCAGTTACAGAATCCTGCAGCGAACAACGATTTAGGAAAGGCTTGGATTGAAAAGAGTACACGTGGCCACAGACTGCTTAGTTATCAACCTGCAGATGTTACAATTGTTTATTGTCCTGGTCTTGTGAAAAGAGAAAACAACACTTACTAAGTTGTAATACTGACTAGCCTTTAGACTGCAAAACAGTTCGTATTTTAGCGCAAGAGTCGGGCTGAACGTGGCCCGAAAAGGATCTGGAACGAGCGTGAAAATTAGGCTCGCGCGTGGATTATCGGCGCTTCGCGCCTCTCCTGATTCGCGCGTCGCGCACAATATATCGATTAAAAAGCCTTCGCCGCCACTGCTTTTGGCCATTCCGGGCATAACTCTAGTTTCCATAGAATGAAGCCACTAGGCGTATTGCTATTCCCTTTGGATAGAATGCTATAGTCCATCGCAGGTTACCCCCATAATTTACCGGCCCTGAATAGCGGACACTGCGAGAGGGTGTCTTACTCAAAACAACAATACAACGACCCCGACCAGGACTCGAACCTTGGTTTAGGACTGAATTGAGATTTACACAGGACTCTTTACTACCTCTATGGGGAGGGCTTAAATGTGTTATTACATTTTCGAAACTTAAGGGGGCTCTGAATCCCCTCCGAGGAATGTTTTTAAACTTTGCGAAAAGTTGTATCCTAACATGCTGATGTTTATTCAATTTATAAAAACGGGGGTTTGTTTACGCTAGTGCGAAAAAGAGAACAAGATTCCTCAAGCAGACAAACGGAAAAAGGTTTTATTGTAACATTATTGCCATGTCGTCACTAAAACTAAAAGAAAATACAAATATATGTTGTGTCAAAAAATATAAAGTTATATCAGTTTTTGCCGTTCTTAGAATTGTTCCTACTATACCTGGCCAAGTTAATTAAAAAATACCTAAACAACCTATCTACTGATGAGGCCAGGTAGGAACAATGGAAAGATTATCAATGATGTTTTATTTTTTGTTAATAAAAACTACAAGCAATGTTTCAATTGTAGCTTGTAGTTTTTATTAACAAAAAATAAAACACTTCAGCCAGAACTTTTTTCTGGCTTAAAAAATGCAATTGCTCAAATTACATTCACAACTGCGATGATCATATATTCATTTCAATGTTTCAATTGTTCAGTCCCACCTGGCAAGAATTAAAATATCTAAACATTCTATCTAAAGCTAACGCCAAGTGGGAACAACTGAAAACTAGCATTGAAGAAAAAAAGATATTAGATATTAGACAAAAGGAAATGAAAGATAGTTTACAGCCTTTTACAAATAATTGTCTAGATAACAGCAGACAAATAGATATTTTAAGAAACGACGCGACAATTAAGTTTTCAAGTACGTTTCGATGGATCTAACCATCATTGTAAGTTACAACAGATTTGAGAATTAAGAATTACTCGATTGAGAATTACTGATGACAACATTGCAAAAATGAGGAATACATCAATGTGTTCCTATCCGGCCAATATAAATTTTAAAAATACCCAAACAACCTATCTACTGATAAGGCCAGGTAGGAACAATGGAAAGATGCTGAAGTTGTTTTACAGCCTTTTACAAATAATTGTCTGGATAACAGCAGACAAATAGAAATTTTTTAGAAACGACGCGACAATTAAGTTCGATGGATCAACCATCATCGTAAGTTACAACAGATTTGAGAATTAAGAGTTACTGATTTGAGAATTTCTGATAACAACATTGCAAAAATTACTGATGACAACATGTGCAAAAAATGATCAGGAATAGATAATTAATTGGAAGTACCAGAAAACAAAAGTGAAAATCAATGTGTTTAAAACATTCTAACGTCGTCGACGAAACATTCTGACAAAGAATCTTCTGATATTCTTTCCACATGTACAATTGTTTCCTGGAGAAAGCTGAGGACAAATAGATTTGCGCATTAATTAATTGTTGAAATTATGTAACCTGTAACACGAGACTCGCAGTTCGTCGCGAAGCCGGGATGGGGATTAATTATTTTTGGGTTGTGAGGGTGATAAACAAGTTTTATAGATCGAGTTGAGCTCGCTAGTCTCCCGACATCTGCATGTACAATACAATACAATACGCCTTTCCAGGGAAGGAGAATCGACAACCACCGTGTTTTTTCCATCTCTACCTCTGATACCGGAGTTCTTTAAAACTGTTTTGTTTTTGTCCCCCAAATTCCCCGCAGTCCAGATATTTGCTCCTTACCCCTCCCCCTAAAGCGTCCAGTGGATAGAAATTTATATAAATAACAGAAATACCTACCTGTAAAAATCTCAGCCAGTTTAGAAATGAACGTTTGACTGTTTATGTAGTTAGGTGAAAAAGTTTATTAAATCAAAAAAACTCTCGCCACTCGCTAAAATTATAATCTCTCGAATGCACTGCTCTGCGAGCGACTGACTTTCAGCCGGACACCGCTTTGAATATTTCCTAAATTTCCGACGAATTTGCATCAATTAATTTCATGCAAAGAGCATTTTAAAACGGTATTTTACTTTTCAACGCTGTAAATAGCCGCAAACAGCTTGACTGCGAAGCATGTCGAATCGAATGTTCTCATATTTCAAATTGCGGCGTAAATAGATGAGGCGCTTTCCATTCGACCATGGACGTTGAACAACCTCTTGAGGTATACCCAAATTTCCGAAACTTTTTTTAACGGACAAAATTATAAACCTCACACGCTCGGCCTTCGGCCCACTTCGCGAGGAATAACAGTAGTCCAGCCCACACGTTGTTTTTCTCCCTAGGCTTTTACATAGTTTGTCATCTGTTTGTCTAAGTGGTTTAGCAAAAGCATTGCATGTTGCCTTATATGCTTTAACGATTATAGCCAATCTGAATATGGCACGGACTGACAACAAGTGTATAATACCTCGACTAGCATGGCTCGGCTACATTCACATACAAGTAAGTGCTATTAAATTTGAAGCACCAAATAAACAGAAGTACAAAAAATTGACTTACATTCTCTTCGCTTTGCTGCAGGCTTTCAGCTAATTGCTCTACTTGTCTGTAAAAAAGAAAGTAAATTTAACATATTCAGTTTATAAGATGCAAGTCTCAGATATCATAGACTGTGAACAGGTTTCTAGGTCAGGTATAGGACGATGAGGAAATCGGGGGAAAAAGTGGGGTATAGGGCGAAGAGAGAAGGAAGTCCGGGAGCCGAGGGCGGACTGGGAAGGAGAACGCGCCTTCCCATCGCTTTGTTTTCCTAAGTTTGTTTACATCGTGGTTTGTCTGTTCGTTCGTTCGTTCGTTCGTTCGTTCGTTTGTTTGTTTGTTTGTTTGTTTGTCTATTTTTCCTCAAGGAGCTTTTCACAAAAAAAGTTTAAAAAAATCCGCTGTACTATATAGCATTTTAAAATTGAAATAAAAAGCCTGGTCTTGTCCATGACTAAATCAACCAAGTAACGTACCTTTTCAAATCAGCATTTTCATTGCTGACTGTGGCATTCAACTGCAAAGAACAAGTTTTGATTTGCGATTACTCTCTTACGTTTTCAGATAAAACTGATAAATTAAATGTCAATAGCCTTCACTTCATCAAAACATTTACATCAAGTCTATCATTGTTGGGAATACCGTAAAATACCGGTTATTATAGACCCTATTCCAAAATGGCTGCTAATTTAACATTATTTTGTATACATTTCAATGAGCCTCACTAACCTCGTTCTAGAGTAAAAAATATTTTGAATTATCAACTGAAACACGAGGTCAGTGAGGCTTATTTAAATGCATAGGGGCTATAAATAAAGTTGTTTTAACACCATACCTTTTCATTCGTTTTGATATTTTTTCAGAGAGATAAATTGCTGACAACAAAGGTGCCAGCAATTCATCTCTCTGAAAAAAAATCAAAAATCAAAAATGCAGTCCAGCTTTAAATAGACGTAACCAAGTATAGCCTATTAACGGTTTTAAACAAAACTTAACAATTAACCTCATGGCCAAAAACCTTCAGAATCACTTGATCCATCATCGGCGAATTTGCTTCAGACTAGTGTTTGACACTAGTCTAGCTAATTAAAGCAAATTCGCCGATGATGATCAAGTGATTCATTATCTGTGAACGCATTTCAGCGTGATTTGTTTTGTTGCCTTTTTTTGTACTTTGGATTATACACGTTTGAAGCCTAGGGTTTTGTGAACGTTTAGATGGGAAGTTGAGTTTAATTGAATGAATTGATTTTAGACATTGGTTACTGTTTGTACGATTCTGGTAAAAAGTCACGTGTATTGTCACAGATCGATTTTTTACATGAAAAGTACATGTGATGTGAATCGCCTGAAAAGCCGTCGCTTGATTCGGCGACTGGCCGGTCTCTTCATATTCTGAAGCAATTCGGTACGTTATTTTGTCATGTTTCTGCTTAGTAGTTAATGATCTACAGAGCTTATTGAAGCTAGCGCAGTATAATTCGAAGAAGGAGGAAGTCGCCTGAGGCAACTTGTGCCCTTCTGTTTGTTTACGCAATTGTATGAATTTAAAGGGATGAAAAGCGAAAGGGAGTGCAAAAATATTTTTTGAAAATATTTTTGCTAGTTTCCGTCAGTAGAAGAAGTTAACGACGGCCTGGATGTCGTGGAACTTATTTTGAAGCTAACCCAATCTCGTTCCCAAAGCCCTCGTTACCCTTGTCCAGCGGTGGAGCGGCCAACAAAGGGTAGGTAACGAGGACTCTGGGGACGAGATTGAAGCTAACCCTGTTATATAGATAACATCATTCCAAATCAGATTGCGGTGGGTGAAAAACATTCTCAACCACCCTTTTTAAAAGCTATTAAAATGCTCACTTCTCCCAATCGGGGGCAAGCTTTAAATTATCTGGCAAAAAGTTTAATTTACCACAATACGAAACATAATCTTTTGAAGTTAGTTATCGTACCAACATCACCATTTCACACAGTTTCATCCATTTTACTTTTCTACTGCATGCAAAAAGCTAGGATTTTTACATTACCCAGAACAAAGAATTGGATCAAACTACCACACCTCAGGAAACCATTGCCACTCAAATGCATATGAAAAATGCCCAATATTTTAAACCCCTGAGGAGTAACCTAGTTCAACATTCTGAATTACGCAAACCATGCACATTAACGTGTCTCGCGTTACAGCTCAATGACTGACAGCCGTGTTTTTAACAGCAACAAAACCAGTGAAATTTTAAAACCCAGTATAAGATTTCTAAGCTTCTTCTTTTAAAATGCTTGTTATCGAGAAGCCACAGCACAGACATTGCAGAAATTTCAGGGATCCGCGGGAAAACGTTGTGGTACGCGCGTCGCCTGCATTTAAAGGGCGGGAAAGTTTGGCGCCAAATTGCGAATAGAAACCGAGCGGTGCCTCAAACCCGTTCGGTAATACGCGAATGAAATGTTACGACAAGTCGTTGATGGCTTTAATTTCGATTTTAATTCGTTTACAGTGTTAAACCTTAGCTATCTTACCTGTTTTCTAATATCAGCTTGGCGCTCTCCATCTTCTGAGGCGCAGCGCGCTCTGATGAGTTCAGGTCTGGTATTGCTGCATCTCAGATGGAGCAATTCTAGACAGACCTGAACTCAGAACGCGGTAAATTGAAAATACAGTTAAGAGGTATATAGAATTAATGTAACGATAAGGCGTTCCACATACCTGCATATTAGCCAGCTTGTACTTCTCCAACAGCAATTTCATTCTGCGTTCTTTCTTCCTTTAGCTCTCCTTCCACTTCAGTGATACGAGCATCGAGTCTCCGATTCTCGTCAGCAGCTGAACACCCTAAAATATGAACAAAAAAAAAGTCCATAACAGAACGAGAGTTAACAAGAGTTTCACACTCTCGCTCTCGTTTGGCATCGAAAACTCTGATGCACTCTTGTGCACTCTCATCGACTTTGAACCTGCCAATTTTTTTCTTAAGAGTTTTCTCTCGTTTTTTCCCGGGCTAACGAGAGCTAAAGAAAACTGTCGTGCAACATCTCGGGGACTCTCGTTCTCGTTCGGCCAGGGCTTAAATAAACTTAAAAGCAGTGACTACCATCCTCGGAGTTAGTCGGGCGCGAAGAAAGTCGGAGCGGCGAAAGTTTCGAACTTTCGCCGCTCCGACTTTTGCCGATTATAAACTTTCTTCGCGCCCGACTAACTGCCCCTGGGTCTCCGATGATGAGTGACTACCTGATCTGAGTTGAACTTGCTAGTTCCTCTGCTAGTTCGTCTCTTTCTGCCTCCAAACTCTTCCTGGCTCGTTCGGCAGCAGCAAGATCCTAAAATTCATTAAATTATAGCGAGCTATTTTCACTTAACCACTACAGAACCTCGCAAAACAAATGTGCAATTTAAAGGGACACTGTCCCGGCATATTTGCTCAAAACTGTTATAAATGCATGAAATGGTCCCTAAATCTATGAAATAAGAACTTAATAAACTCTAACTAAATGATAAAAAGTAATTTCTTCAAGAAATTCCATACTGGAACAAAATTTTTGCAAAATTTCAAAGATTTCCGAGCCAAATTTGAAACTTTGAAAACTGACATCCTGACGTTTTTTCAAAAATCCATATTGCAATCCATTTCCATCCTCGCTGTCGTTCGTCATCCTCACTTCATAATGGGTTCCTGTCATTTGTCGAGTGTTATTCTACAGAATCAAACATTATTGATCAACTTCCTATGATCTAGATATGTTTCTGAGCTTCCCAAAATCATGCTAAAATCAGGACAGTGTCCCTTAAGTCAGGCAACAAGCGTCATTCAATTCTCGTAAATCTTCGTAGAGACCTAGGGTTTTCTGATTCTTATTATCCAATCAAAACACAGCAAGGAAATTCACGAACACTCACGTCCCGTTAACACGAAGATGATATGCCATGTTGCTAAGAAACTACGAAAACCGGACAATAATTGGCGGGGGATTGGGTACAAGTGGAATGTATCACGTGATTCTAACACATTGCTCCCAGTCTCCTACATCCCTCTCTCTCTCTCACCTCTTGCATTTTAAGAAGTTGGGCTTCCAACTGCTTGTCTTTCCTCTCGTTATCCTTGGCTCGTTCAGATATCTCGTCTCGAGCATGCCGGGCATCGTCTAGATCGCGCTGAATGTCCTTGACCTGCTCTTGGTATTTCTTCAGCTGTCTAAGCCCGTCCTCCTTCACGCTATTCGCTGCCTCGAGCTGTTCTTCAAATTCCGCGATGTCCATCTCGATCTTTCTTCTTGGGAGTGAACAGCATTCACTCTGGCCTTGCGTTCCTCGTCCAGCTCAATTTCAAGCACACGCAGCTACAGAAACCAAGTTATTACGAAGCATGAAACTACAGAGAATATGATCTAGAGAATATGTTTTCAAGACTTCTCAGACATTTTGAAAGGATTCATAAACAAGTACATTTAAGAGAACAAAGCAATTCGCGGATTATTATTCAAAGACGGAAAGTAAAATTCAATGGATTTTCAAGACAGCAAGGGCTTTTCAGGACAGCAATCAATTTTACTGGATTTAAATATTCATTGTACAAACCCTATGAGCTCAAATTCTGCTAAAGACCCTGAACAGAAAATATTCATTGGCCAATCACAACAGAGGAAAACAAAACAAGGAACCAATCAGAACTTGTAGCAAATACATGAACCGGCTCCAAGCGCGGGAATAGCTTGGCATCTGATTGGTTAAGAAAGTAGCGTGAGTTTTTCCGAACTAATCGTTCTATTCTCACTTGTTTCAAGTAAAGCTTTCCTCTTCTCTTCGTTCTGTTCGTCTCTCGCAGCCAACTCTCGGTCAAACTGAGTTTTCGCGGCTTGCATGTTAACTTCCATCCTGAGCTTGGCATCCTCAGTGATTTGCACCTCATCCTCAAGTTCTTCTATCTGTTGCCTTTTCTCTTCAAGCTGTGCCTCCAACAATCGCTTGGCCTTCTCTAGCTCGTTCACGTTCTTGCCGAAGTCACCCTTGCAAAAAATACTTACTGTTGATATTGTTGTTATTTTTCTAGGTTATTTCTCTTTAAAATGAACTGGAAGATCTTCAAGAGAAACTTGCCGAGTCTGAAAGGCTCAGTTGGCTTCGCAAGGCCGCCCAAAATACTCCTAGTCCGCTTAAATGCTACAGAAACCGGGATAAGCTCCGGCAGTTTGTTGGTCACTAGGCTCGTGAAAGTCTTTAACTTATTAATTTTAGTTCTTATACAGAAGGGCTTATTATTAATAAGGAAATAACGTATTCCAGAGTATAAGGTAGGAACAAGTTTATATGAATTAAAAGTAATGTTCATTCCGTTTAAAATATAAGGTCGTGTTATATTGGGATCAACCGTTTTAGGTTGGTTGGGTTGGTTGGGATTTTTCGTGTTCTATTGGGAAAAAACCGTTTTCGGTTGGTTTGGTTGATCAACTTTTTTCAACCGAGCCGAAAACTAGGTTGAAACGGGGTTTTCTTTGGAAAAGTGTTCTATTGGAAAACCTCAGTTGAAACGGTGTATCCCAATAACCTAAGTATTACATATCGTTTGTACGACGAGTTACGACTCACACTGACGACTACTGAAGTCAATAGTCAATACTATAACACAGTGGTTGCCATAGTAACCCTCTTTAAATTAAACTTTCAATCTCCCTCATGCGATCAGTGAGTGTAATCGCATTCAACTGAAGCAAATTCGCCAAAACAAAATGGATTGTTTTGTGTTTTTTTCGAGAAGCCTTAGTCACTGACTGAATTTAAACATATTTCTCACAAACCAACAAGTTGAAAGTTTCTTCGCCTACCTCCTCCTGATCTCTTTGAGCAATTTTTAAGTCCTCGATTTGCCTGTAAATAAAAAAGGTATTTATTAACACGCAAGTTGTTAGTTAATGAAACTGCTCAGCTTCAGTCTGTGAACAGTGAGCTTAAGGTGATGCCATCTAAATAAAAGTTGCACTAGAAAGTTTCTGAAACTTTCTCTAGTTGAATATTGCGATGTAATGTTTCAAAATATAGAATAAAAATAATAGGTCACCATTACCGTGAAATAGATATAATCGGCTAAAAATACCTTCCTAATTCCTTACAAAATCAACCAAAAACACGTATTTTTTCCACGTTTCCAGTGATTCTAAATTGTTCTGCACTAGGAATTGCAATGGTCTTTACTCCTTGTATAGAAAGAAGATGATCACTAGACTTAAATATGCGAAAAAAGTGATAGGTCACCATGCTCATTTACGATGAAACGATCATTTACCTCCCTGGCGAGCATAGCCACAATGAAAAAGCCGCTTTTTTAATTCCTTCTTATACATCTCGACATTGGTCATAACATTTTTAGTTTTCCAAGCTTGTTGAGAAAATTTAGTTCAGAAACTAACTTACTGAAATTTTCTTATTTTTGGATTACTTACCACCTCAAGTTTTCGTTTTTCACGTTCACAGGCACGTTCGCGCTGTTGAGAGAAAAGATATGTCACTGTTCATACAACTCATGTTAAATAAAGTTTTTACTGCTACTACAACTACTACTAATACTACTAGCTACTTTAATTTTCTGAACGGACGGCTATTTGATTTCTATTATTTCTGACTACAGTAGACCCTCGCTAACTCGAACTCCCCGCTATCTCGAACTCAAACCCATTCCCCTTGCCCTTGTTTTTCAGTCATTTACTATCGGCTAACTCGAACCCCCGCTATCTCAAACTATTTTTTGTTTCCCTTGGGAGTTCGAGTTAGCGGGGGTTCCACTGTACTAACAAGCTCGCTCCCTGAGCTCTTGTTCAATTAGTGTGAATAGTTTCTGCAACAATCTGATCAGAATGGATCTGAATGAATTATGGAGACACGAGCACACGACGGTAAATTTTCCTTTCTCTAACTGGACTTGAACTCCGTCCCTACGAATTCAGCTCCTGGACAGTTCGGCCACATTGGACAAATTGAACGTGTTGGAATAATTGTCAAATAGTTTATAGGAACGTGAATTCACTTTTTAAGTGAGGTTTTCCATGGCGTCGCGTCGTGGCTGCTTATTAAAGGTCCCTAAAAAATTCCTCGTACTAAAAGATCTAGAAGGTATGAGCTCGTAATGAACGTTAAAAGTTGATATATACCTCCTTGGATCTCTTATGTGGTGTGGACGATAGCCGAAAACGCATCGAAAAGTATGCGTTTTCAAACGAAAACGCATCAGTGTGGACGGGGCCTTAAAAGGCTAGCTCAGTCAAGAGAACAAGTACCGAGACGGGACTGGGCCGTGATTTTTGTCCCGAAGTTGCTTAGCAACATCACATATACTCATTGCGCTATTCAGGGCGTGGCAATTTTTGAATACTCGCTGCGCTGTGTCTTGATTGGATAATAAAAAACGGAAAACTCTTCCACTTGTTCCCTGACTGACCCTAACGTGTTTGATTTACAACTATACAGGAAAGCGCTAGAACAATAAAAGGCATAATTCATGATCATCTCGGCATCTGTTACCTCTTCTCGCTCTGTCAATTGAGCCCTTAGATCTCTGATCGTTGTTTTATCTTTACGTCGTTTCTCGCTGTACAGAAAAAGACAAAAATAAAAACAAAAGAACAGAAAATGAAAATTAATGAGACTTTAAAAGCTTGTTCGATCCTTGTTAGCACATACAGTGGAACCTCCGCTAACGGAAACCTCCGGTAGACGGACTCTCGTAAGCGGACACTTGCGTTGGTCAATTGTTCCCAGCTACATACAAACACTACATTTTTAACCTCCCGTAAGCGGACCCTCTCTAAAGCGGACACTTTTTCTGGTCCCGAGGGTGTCCGCTTACGGGAGGTTTCGACTGTAATTGCGATGGTAAGACGCCAATATTCCATTTTATCCCATGCCAATCAGAACGCTGGATCCCCCTGATTCGATACAGTATCCAACATAGTCGTTGCGTGACAGAGAGGGGCCTGGACTAGTAATTCCACGGCCGCGATTGTAACTTTGGTTTCCCGGCGATCGTCATGGTAATCCATAGATGTAGTCTAAAATATTAGTTTTGTATTGCTCCAAGTTATCTGTCAAACAATTTATACTGAAAAAGACATCGGAATTTTATGGTAATGCAGTATTAGACAATGTGCAGTATAAAACTCGCGCGTGATTGGTTTAGGGCGGCGCATTATTAGAGTACACAGAGCTTCGACCTGCAAAAAAAGAACTGGACCCAATTTTTCCGCATATCGATCTCACGCTATTAAAGTAACATCTATATATCGGTAAATTACTTACTCCGATAACGAACAATGTTCGCGATTTGACTTTCCTTACTCCTCACCACTGCTTTTAATTCCTATAGGTACAGAGAGAAATATAAACATGTTAGCAACAGAATAACATAGTTATATGGCCTTGCTCACCATGAGTCCTCCATAGCTCTGTAGTTAGAGCGTCCAACCGCACCTGGAAGGTCATGGGTTCGATTCCCGTTGGGGAGCTCAGAATTTTTTTTTCTGAGTATTTCGCCTTGAGAGCATTTCTTCATTTCTTCACTTTATCCAAGTCGCTCATTCCACTTAGCATGTTATATAACAACAATAGCAATGTTTTGATATACGTTGCTAAGGAGACACAATCCCTACTAGGAAAACCCCACTTTATTTGCCGTTAAACCGAAAAAAAAATACAATAAATACCTGGATTTCTCGTCGATCGCGGTTACCTGTTAATTAGGAACGTGTAAAATTAGTTTCTCGAGATATCACTTCTTTGTAGTTTAGTAATAGCGCGAATAAACACTAGTTACGTCATGAAACTGAAATCGGTTATCTTGCCAAAAGTACTTTTCTAAATATATATTGAATCTAGTCCAGTTCCCTCTCTCTGTCACACAAAGGGACAGAACTGGACAAATATCGCATCGCGTTAAAGGCCATGATACACGAGGCAATTTTTCGTGCAACTTGCCTCGCAATTTTGTTGCGGCACAAGTTGCACGAAAAATTGCTTAGTGTAACACGCCATTTTTGCAACTGCAACGCAACAAAAATGTTGCGTTGCGAGTTGCAAGAAAAGTAGAAACTATCCTCTACTTTTCGCAACGTTGCGAGACAAGTTGCTGCGTGTAACATGTCACTTGCAACGCAATTTTGTTAAAATGAGCCAATCAGAGCAAGTCCTTCGCTCGCGCAGATTTCAAGATGGCGGCCGAGAAAAGCGCTTTGCAAGTTGCGAAAAAAAATTGCGAACGTGTGACACCTGCTCTGCAACTGCAATGTTTTTCAGTCGTCATCGTTGCGTTGCAAGTTGCAAGGAAAATGTCCTCGTGTAACATGGCCTTAAGGGAAAGAAACAACCACTGAGAAACGGTGCATGCTAGCAGCTATGCGTGTAATTATTTCAATTTTTTTGATCGCAAATCACTCACATTCTCTGTACTCGTTGATACCAGAAAACTTCCGATTTTCACTGAAGTTGTCTGCAAAAATATCAATCGCTTACTGACCTGCCATATTTTTAAATAAGCAAAACTTCGCTGTGATTCTCACGTATGAACAACAGTTCTACTAAGCTCCAATCTGATTTGAACAATCTGATTTGAACAAATGACTCATTTACCTTGTGACGTTAAATTGTTAAGGACGTCATCTTTATGCGTCAGAAGATTTCCAGGATCTGGCTTCAGTTTATTTCTATCTTACAGATTTTAACAAGTTATGAATTTGAGAATTGAAAATAGTCCATACAGTGCAACATTGAAATTAAATGACGCCATTATTTTCAAATATGGGGATTTATTAGTCTGCGAGCGAGTCAATCGCTCGCGCGTGTTCGTGCTTCAGTCTGCGACTGCGCGTGCGCTGTCCCGGCCAAACCGGAGGACGAGAATTACTCACTCTCAGTGAAAATCTCGTGCGTCCTTGGCGACACTCACCAACTATCAAGCTTTCTCATCGAATTTGAACCTGCTCATTTTTTCCTTGAGGGTCATCGAGAGTTTTCTTTCGTTTGGCCCACGCTTGATGATAGTCGCTGAGAGTTTAAGAAAACGCTTGTGGGAGCCAACTCTCGTTCTCGTTTGACCGGGCTTGACAGGAAATTTTCGCAACAATTCATTTTGCGCTTCTGTAATGGCGTTTTTTTTTGATATAACATTTTTGTAATTTTTATGTTCCTTTTTTTGCGTTACCATTACGATCTCGAGGTTTCTATCGCTCGATAGTTGATGAGGCCATTAGCCGAATCAACTATCACCCATAGTAATTGAAAGCGAATAATGTAATTGTTTTAGTAGAAAACTTACTTAATTACCTTTAAACTAGGAATAGTTCTCACTACAGCTGCCCCGCTCACTGAACATACTGTGAATTTGATTTATCAACTTTTAACATTCCATTTGTTTAAAGCTGCTTTGACTTTCGAACAAATCGAATTCAATCGTTCGATTTAGTTCGATTTAGTTCGAAAAGAAATTTCAGAACTGTTTTAAGAAATTACGCGCGAGTTCAACTGTCAATTAAGGCCCGGGCACAGTGCAGCATTTTTTATTTGCTGCTTAATTGTACGCAGCTTTATTGCTCATTCCACAAGATTGAAATTCAAAATCCTCTGTTACTTTTGCACCTTCGATAGACGTTTAACCCTGTCGTCGCAACGCCGAGGACAACGTCGTTTAAAATATGGATTTATATTTTCTTCAGAATCTCGCGAATCTCCAGTTCCATTCAGTTTGTCTATTGGTGTCAGAGCTATCCCCAGATGAATATGTAAGGGAAGCGTTTAAATCCAAGAGAAACGTTAACAATTCGCCGTTGCGGTTCACGTTCTTCGAAAACCCAGAATTTGGTCATTTCACGTTGTTGTTTTGGCAGAGGACGGCTAAGAAATGTACCACTTTAAAACGCACGTGCAGAGCTATTGTACTGCTGATTAAATCTTTTGTTTAGCAACGTTCACGTTGCTGTTGCCGTCGTGGTCTGCTTAAACTCACTACCAGATTCTACTGCGCGATAAAAACTGCATAAAACCAAAGGTCTATAACTAGAGGTTTCCATCTCTGGTATTGGATCTTGTGCGTCCGATGCATATGCGCGCGCTACGCAAAGCCAACCCGTACTTTGGCCAACGAACAAAACGGCGATCATATGGCGAAGGTGAATATGAATTATCCCAAGCTCGTTTTCAGATTTCGTCGACGAACAAAATACCCCAGTAGTTAGTAGTTGTGAATGAATGTTTTCTTTGAAATGCTTGACATAGCTGCGAAAATTCTGGCCGATCTGTTACTTGGGCTCGCGTGAGCTCGCGCGCGCTTATTCCTAAGCTTGCGTAATCAGCGGCGCGCTCATACAACTCATATATGTAGCCACCGTTTTGAAAACGCTCCACTTTGGACAGCGTTCATGTAACGGAAGGCGTAACGGTATACAAAACGATACGGTTAGAAATGAAACACTTGAAACCGTATTCGTGTAAAACGGGTCATCAGTAAAGCATACGGTGGGACCCCATACTCAACGTAGTCGCTATAATCTCCCTCCCTGCCTCCATCATTCTCGAGAGGGGTTCTTGCTTGCTGCTTACTCGATTTCAGGTGCTCTTTGTATATTCTGCTCTAGCACTAAATGTTCAAAAGTAATCGAAACAAGGGGAGAAAAATTTTGATTCATTCGTTCTTTTGGCAACGATCCTACTAAAAAAATCCTGAAGTCATCATATCTGTTTGCACTCTTAACACCAGTAGTGCACGTTTTGTACAGGTACCTCTTTCAAATGTCACTGCAAAGTGAGCTCACATGAAGTTTATTATTTTGTGACATACTTCACTTTTATTCATTGTTCTCTGATAAATATGATATAGTTGCTTACGAAATACCAGATTTAAACCAATCAGAACACTGTAGTACTAATACAAGAACCTGACATCTTCAGAGAACAGAACACAGTGATTTGACAGTCAGCAAGATGCTGTGCTTCAAAATGAATCTTCCATCTTCCCTGTCAGCTTCGCTGATCATTTTGGTCATCCTTGGAAGTCTCCCTTTTGCAGTAAAAGGTACTCCTGTGATAACTTACAACATTCTAAACGGGCATACATTTTATGTTTTATTTTATTCGTGCAGATTCAATTTTTAATAGATTTATGATTTATCTATGTTGATTTTCCAAATTAACTACCTCGACTGAATTTGAACAAGAAATTATGTAGCCTTATCACTGTGCTCCCACGGCCGAGGGTCTCAATTCCGTTTCCTTTTGCTATTTCACTTCATCCATTCTATTTTTGTGATTTTTGTCCAAATTTGGGGACATTATACCAAGGACATGCAATGGCAAAGTTCTAGTACGTTTCGTAATGTCTAACTTCGCAATTTGGCATAGCGCTTCTGTCCTGGGAGAGCATGACATACTCTCTTGACGGAACATTTACTGTTTGGCATCTCAGCCGTGAAATTTCTTAGTAGACTAAACTAAATTGTCGATATCGAGTAAAATATATTTTTTCATGATTTATGGCAAATTCGGTTCACACACCCCCTTTGGGAAAATCCTTTGCTTTCGTATTATATGATAACAGAAATCACTACAATTAATTCAGTTGTCGGCCGTTTGGCATTAATCTCTCCATTTATTGTTCCTGATATATGGGAATTTTGGATATACTTCATATATAGTCCACAATTTGTTTCCTTTAGTTCTTCGTCGTTGAATATAAATTCAAACACGCCCCCTTTTTGGAAATTCTTTCATCTTACGACGGTTACGAGTCGTATCACACAACATGGAAACACATTAAAAGCGATGAAATACTTGGACAAATATAAATCGATTGGCTTTAGAGATTTAAATCAAATATTGTTTGGCATAAGCGTTTCCATTCTCCTTGCAATTTGGTATATACGAATATTTGACCAGGAGTAATTCTTAGGGCTCTTGCTCAGAACGTGCATAGGAGGTCTGTAGAAATTAAATCAATTTTGAAGCATGGCTTCAGTGTAAAATGTACCTTCATTGGTAAAAAGCCCTTGGATTTCGGAGTCCGTCTGCAATTTGTGTCAGGGCACTTTAAAGTGAAGTCAATCACACGCCCCCTTTTAGAAAATCCTTGTTTCTCGCCGAATAATCGAAACACCGTGACTAAACATGATTTTAAAATACTTCAACGAAAATCATTTACACCAACCGGAAAGTAAGTGCTGTTTAGGTTAGTATCTCCATTCTATTTTCCACGTCATTAATTTCCAAACAGTAGTTAAGTTCCACAGCGACTGTGTGGTATCGTAAAAGAACTCCGGTCTAAAATCAATTTTAAAGCAAGCTTGGGTCGTCATTATCTGGAGTAAAAACCGTGCTTGCATTTTAGAATGATAATAGTATAATGTTTTGTAGTCCATTGCCCTCTGGGTCAATCGAAAATAAAACAAGAACAACAGGGCTTGAACAAGAATTATCTTGCTGAAACTCAATGCCAGGTTCACTTATATTTCCGCCGTAAATATGCGCTTTGGTGATAATATCGCACGACTTCATGACAGATGTCATACCTGACTGCGTTGGCGTTTAGACTCGTTGAAACATATTCTTTGTAGTTGTGCAATATTTTTCATTTCTTCATTTCTTCGCATTTCTTCGCAATTTTTCGTTTTTGGATGGTCGCAAGTGCAAAGCGTTATACATATTAAACAAATTAACACATAAGTCCAATTAAAACTGAGTTGTTTTTAAATTCATGACGTCCAGAATACGAGGCTCAACTGACGTCCCCCACCCCCCCCCCCCCCCCACCCCTTTCCAAACCTCACGATCCCTCTCAAACAAATCTGAGAGCAAAATTCATTTTCTCTACCTTGTCGACGGGAAATATAATGTTTTTTTCAGGCTTTTCAAAATTGCAATTGCTTAAATTGCATTTGTCATAACTGCAATGATCATTTATTCATTTCTGAAAATGTATTGTTTGGCATCTCAGCCGTGAAATATCTTAGTAGAATTTGATTAGATAATATTTAAATTATCATGATTATTTATGGCAAATTCGGTCACTCGCCTCCTTTAGGAAAATCCTTTGCGTTCGTGACATACGATAACAGAAGTCATTAAAATTCATTTGAGTTGAAGGCCGTTTGGCATTAATATTTACACTGTTCTTGATATATGTGCATTTCGAATAGACTTCATAAAATCCACAATTTGTTTCCTGTAGTTCCTGTACATGTAGTTCTTCGTCGATCAATAGAAATTCAAACACACCCCTTTGGGAAATTCCTTCATCTTTAATACGCAGTTACGATCGTATCACAGAACACAAAAAACACATTAAAAGCGATGAAGTACTTGGACAAATAATCGATTGACTTTAGAGATTTAAGCAAATATTGTTTGGCATAAGCGTTTCCATTCTCCTTGGTTGATACGAATATTTGACCAGGAGTAGTTCCTAGACAACATATTGCTCAGAAACTGCATTTGATTAAAACAGACCTCCTCGTCAGTAGAAATTAAATCAATTTTGAATCATGGCTTGTAAAATGTACCTTCATTGATAAAAAGCCCTTGGGTTTCGGAGTCCGTCTGCAATTTGTGTCAGAGCACTTAGTGAAGTCAGGAACACGACCCCTTTTAGAAAATCCTTGTTTCTCGAATCATCGAAACACCGTGACTATACACGATTAAATACTTCAACGAAAATCATTTACACCAACCGGAAGTAAGTGCTGTTTAGCATAGCCGCTATCTCCATTCTATTTTCCACGTCATTCATTTCCAAAATCATTTTCCCGGGGGATGTCCGCTGGTCTCTCAGAGTTCCTACCCCATTATAGCCTATTCTGTGGCCAATTATAGACCCCCATCTTAGTCACTCTTTTTGAAAACGCGATCCAACTTAGTCACTTTGTGTTTATGCATCTACTTTGTGTTTATGTATCTACCTTGTGAACCCTTTTAACTACAGGTCTTCACCTAGAAATACTGAGATAATTTAGCAGTTATTTCCTGCAGAGACGCATTTCAGTCATTCGAGCTGTTCAAGCTCTTTCGATTTCCAATGAAAACAGTCGTGTTGAAATGTGACCCCATTCTAGTCACTCTGTTAAAATTGCGACCCCATTATGGTCAATCCAGTCGTGAAAATGCCTCTTACCGGGAAGTCCCCCCCCCCCCCCCGGATCATTTGTTTCTCGAATCATTGAAACACCGTGACTAAACACAATGAAAAACTTCGACGAAAATAATTTACACCATCCGGAAAGTAAGAGCTGTTTAGCTTAGTATCTCCATTCTATTTTCCACGTCATTTATTTCCAAACAATACCTCCACAGCGAGTATATGTTTTCATAAAGACCTCCTGGTCTAAAAATCCATTTAAAGCAAGCTTGGTTGTCATTTTCTGGAGTAAAAACCTTGCATTTCAGAATTTTAATGGTACAAACTCAGCATACAACTTCACTGAGCTATTTTAATGTTATGTAGTCCATTGCCCTCTGGGTCAATCGAAAACAAGAATTATCTTGCTGAAAATCAATGCCAGGTTCACTTATATTTCTTGTATGTAAATGTGTGCTTTGGTGATAACAGCGCACGACTTCATGACAGATGTCATACCTGACTGCGTTGGCGTACTAGTACTCGTTGAAACATATTCTGTGTAGTTATGCAATATTTTCATTTCTTCATTTCTTAGCATTTAGTCTTCGCAATTTTTCGTTTTTGGATGGTCGCAAGTGCAAAGCGTTATACATATTAAACAAATTAAAACTCAATGAACTCACGTTACCTCAATCATGATCTTTTTCCGTCCTTTAGGAATCTCCCTGCAAACTGGCAAGGTTAACATGTCACAAACTCTACAGGACTGGGGCTGTAGCAGTGGATGTTCACCTTCTCAACACTGTCGATTGTCACGTTGTACAAACGTTGTATTTCCTCGTACATTCAGTGGATCAGGAACGGTAAGTGCACTGTGCGATCTATAATCAATTGTCGTGTATCATGACCCCAGGGGTGACGAGGACTGTCATTTTGTATCTTTAAAATGGATCTAGGAACGCCCTCCCCACCAACCCTGTCTGGGATTTTTTGAGTTCGAGGCCCTGAGGTGGAAGTACCACCCCCAAAGTATTCACGCATTGGTAATATTAATGGGCTTGAATGGAACTTGAATACTGTGTAAAACATCCAGAAGTGTTTTATTTTAATCGCAGCAGTCGCATAATAATTAGTTTTTGCACGCTAAAATGACGTCATAAATGTTTTTAAAATGCGCCATCTTGTATCCGCCATCTTGGATCCACTAAAAGATAATAAAATAGAAAAAATTCACGCCGGGCCAGCAGATGCTCTGAAGCTGCACCCTAGGAATAACTTTTGTATTTTTAATCCGATGGAGCTCAAACTTTGCAACATAACAGACATTGCGATTCCAAACAAAAGTATGTTTTTTGTTTTCGATTTTAACGGTTTTTGGCGGGAAAATGACATCGACAAAATTAGTGCATTTAATTTTGAAAGAATATGTTAAGAAAAATTCAAATGTGAAAAAAATAATTGAAAAATCTCAATTCGTTCAAAAGATACGAAGATCTGAATTTTGAATTATCCGCCATTTTGTTACTATTTTTAGAAATTTGGCAAATTTCAAAATGCAATGTGTTTTTAACCAAATGTCATTTTAAAATTATTTTTTCCCCATTTGAATTTGTCTTAACATATTCTTTTCAAATCATGCATTAGTTTTGTTATAAGGTGAAAATGCAATTTTTTTTCCCGCCAAAAACGGTCAAAATCGAAACAAAAAACAGGTTTGTTTGTAATTACAATGTCTGTTATGTTGCAAAGTTTGAGCTCCATCGGATTAAAAATACAAAAGTAGTTCCCCAGTTGCACTTTCAGAGCGTCTGCTGGCCCGGCGTGATTAGTATGCACAAATTCAAATTAAGATTCGCGCTAAAACCTAAAATTTCGATAAAACCGAAAATTAAGCTGAAAAATGTAGTAAACCCTGTCAATACATGATTGCCATGGAACCAACTAACACACTAAAACTCCTCGATAATGTTTAGGAAAAGTTACAAAGTTTGGTCATTATGGCTTGAACGCTATTTAAATTACATACGTTTAAAATCGGAGCTGGCCGTCAGTTCTCCCCCCACCCCTCCCTCCAGACAGAACTAAGGCTTAGCAAGAAACCCATCTTCATGCACTCCGCCTCCCCCACTTTTTGCAAGAGAAGGCTACTCTTTAATCTCCACCTTTGAGCAAATCTGGATCTGACACTGCAATAAGAGAAACTATTGGGTGAAATGTTTCTGTACTTGTATGACTCAGGGTCTTTTCATTCAAAGGACAAAGGGGCTTGAACAACAACCTGAGAACTTTTGAAATATCCAGGTCTGCCTACCTAGTACCTACACATTGCTGCACATGTAACACTTTGTTAATCCGATTAAAGTCTTATACTTGAAAAGTTCCTGGGGGATTTAAAATTCATATTTATTTTTCTAATTCTTCTACTGAAAAAGTTTCAAGTTCACGTGTCATTAAACCATGGTGAAGTATTTTCACGTGTTCACTCGCCTGCTGCTGTGTGGGTGCAATCCGTTAGTACACGTGGGTTTGAGATGTGCGAACGTGAGTCAGGTATTGGATCAAATGGAACTGGAATAATCAACTGGCTGGCTGTACAAGATCAACCACAGATGATACGTGGTAGCCTTACGTTTGATGGAATATGGTCAACTGAAACTAAGTGCGACAAAGTAACCTTCTCCCAGGTTAGACAATAAAATTATTATAAGGACGATACTGAGTCAATCAACGTATCTTGTACCCTGTTCAAATAAACTAAACATGTTTGTGTAAAAAAATAATAATAATAAAAAGGAAAATCAGTGACAGAGGACTGGTTCGCCTTTTTAAACTTTCACTACGTCGAGTCGACTGATAAACATCCGGCAAGCAACATTTGAGTTTGAAAATATTTCAAAATATCTTAAAAGAACTTTCAACCGCTTTGGTGTACAACAGGTTAACAAATAACTTCGAAAAAAGTCCATTTATGTATTGTATCAAATGTGGCCGAACTGTCCAGGAGCTGAATTCGTAGGGACAGAGTCCAAGCCCAGATATAGAAAGGAAAATTAACCGTCGCGTGTTCACGTTCTCAATAATACCGTGAATTTGCTCATTTCACAGTTTTGTTTTGCATAGGATCGCGCGCAGGTCAGACGGCAAAGAAATGTACCAAGACGCACGTGCAGTTTTTGTACTACTTTGAAGCCTGGTTTTCATATGTCGGGAAAATCCCAGACCATCGGCGATTTTTTTATTTCCCGACCGTCCCAGACATTCCCGACTCAAGTAAACAATGGGAGACATCTACCTCGTCGTTTTTTCATAACCGGTCGGAAATGTCTGGGACGGAGTAACAAAACCCCTGATGGTCTGGGATTTTCCCGACATATGAAAACCAGGCATAATTAAAACTATTCCTAAAACTATTCGGTTTAAAGTCTCACAAAGTGAAAAATACAATTGTAATTATATTCATACATCAATACGCACTTCTATCGCCTCACCGGCCGCCATGTTTTCTACTTTTTCTGTGGGTTTACATAACTTCTACACACGCACAGGTGATTGCTAAAGTTGTGATGTGGTGAGAGGATGGTTTCGATTTGTATGATGGGGTGCCTAAAAGGCTTTGCTCCGACGAAGGGCTAACGCTCGAAACGTCAGCTTCTAGAAATTCGCAATTTACTAATTGATAATCAACTAAGTGTTTTACTTGCCCGCTGACACAGCTACATAACAGTTTCATTAGAAACTAATCACTATGCCTAACACACGGTCTGTACAGTTTTTAAAATTCATGGAGTCACACATAATTCTAACAAGTGTATGAATACGTTGCAGAGTTTTGCTGGAAGACCTTCTGTGTTTGTATCAGCTAAGTACACTCGTGACACAAATCCTGCTGACGCCATGTATATTTGGTTAGAAAACGTCAATGCCGGAAGTTTTGAGGTGTGCATCCGGGAATTTTTGCCATTTGAAGGCAAACACCAAGATACAATAGTGGTAAGAACTTACTTTTCTATTTTATGAAAGCGTTTAAAAGTTGCGCGAAGAAAACGTACAACAAAAATAAAACCGACAACGCCAAGGCCTGTTTCACACTAGCGACAAAATTGCAAGGTCACGCTAGCGCAAAAAAATCAATTTTAATTAGGGAGTTTTCACACGGGCCGGGTACTGTACAGCTCCGCAAATGATCCCGGGACCGCAAATGATCCCCGACCGCAAATGATCCCCAAATTGGACCGCAAATGATCCCCGACCGCAAATGATCCCCAGAATGGACCGCAAATGATCCGCTAAAAATCGTAGAATTGCGTGGACGGTGGACGCGATTTTTTCCGATTTTGAATATTTTCCCCAATAACTGAATCTGTGCACGCTAGACCTTTTTATGACGGAAGTGATACATATTTTTTCATTACTTAAGACATTGATGCAGATTTTAGTAAAAAAAATAAACTCAAAATCACTGAACGAGAATACCAGATATATTCTGGAAATAGTTAATTCGAGAAGGTGTTATTTTTTGTTTTCGCTGTAAACTTCATCCGCGTCTAGAATGATTGCAGATTTATATTGCATGCTTTCGCGTCACCAAGATTCGTTTATCTATAAATTTCGAGATTAAAGACGGTATTCTGCGCCATGAAACAAGCTATACATGGACATTGAAACACCCGTTTAATACAGCAAACTACTTCACGAAATCGGCAAATAACATTTCCGGTTAATTATCGTGATTATTTCATGCTGTTTTGGCGGCATGACTGCATTAAACACCCGGCCTGCTTTGATGAAGTGTGAAAACTTGAATTTTTTTTCAGGCTAAACTCACTCTCAATCAACAACACGATTTTTTTTAATTCTCCTTTTTATTTGTTAATAATATTATTTCATTTAATCTGTATTTCGAGCAGATTATATATGAAAGCGCTACATATCCTTTCTTTACTATAAAACGTTCATAAGTCCGACTTGACTTATCGCACTTTGATATTTCGTGATAACATTGTACATTTCAATTATTTCAACAATAACATAATTGACCATGACTGGCAACTTAAACAGCAAAACGCAATGTTTACTACTTTTTACTTTAATTAGTTTCCGTCCAGGTTTCACAATTTGCTCGATGAATGCCGTCCACACTGTTAACGTTTCATAAGTCCGACGTGACTTATCGCACTTTGATATTTCGTGATAACATTGTACATTTCAATTATTTCAACAATAATATAACTGACCATGACTGCAACTTCAACAGCAACAACGCAATGTTTTACTACTTTTACTTTAATTAGTTCCGTCCAGGTTTCACAATTTTGCTCGATGAATGTCGTCCACACTGTTTAACGCTGATTTCATGTAACACGCACACATCACAGAAAACGTTGTCGTCTGAATAGACCTGTAAAGCTCCACCACTCTCAAAAAACCCTTGGGTATAGCACTGGAACTTCTTTGCACAATTAGGAGAAATTTCCTCTGTGACTTTTCCTCGCCGTATTTGTTTTCAATTCCTTCGCAACGGAAAGGGGCGGATTCTTAGTGGCGGACAATCCATTGGCTCCCAGGCTATGGTAATGCAGTTCAGCTTCATGACCAAGTAAGGCATACTCAGTGTGTTTTCTTTTTCGTCATATGCAGCTGGATTGATTACTTTAAGTCCTGTCTCTCCTAAACTAGAGACGATCGCCACCGGGATTTTCAGCATGTTAATTAGTCCCCAAAGCGCGATCCAATCCCCCACTCACCATCCATGGCCATTCGTCGAAGATATGTATCCCATGCGCCATGGTTGATAAAATCTCTAAAATGTTCTCCGTCCGGGTGGTTGGGTTACTTCGGAGATAAGTAACCAGCTTGAGCGTAATTCTGTGTCGCTCTGTGTCGCGAATTAATTGATCGTGCCATTGCATGGAATAGGCAGTTTCCATCTTTCGGCGTTGGGGCTGGCGAAAGTGAGTCCTGCATTCCCGACTTCCTTTTCTAATCGACACTTTGGTGACTCGTCGAAATCTTGCATGTCATTTGCCATCCACCTGAAAACTTCAGGAAGATCATTTCGCCGTCGAAGTTGATGCAAGATTGAGTAAATCAGCTGTCATCTCACTCCGAGGGTCGTCGTCAAGAACAAGGCACTGGAAGACATTACATTTTTGCAAGTATGCAGGTAAAAACCCGCAATCTGTGTCGTTGTTCTGTCTTGGGCATTGAGGGATAGCTTCCTCCCAGTTGTCTTCCTGGAAAAGTGTCTTATTCTCATCAGAAAGCCACTGAAGTTCACTTTTTGAAATTGTTCTTTGAGCGTGTCAAAAATTGTTCGGTAAGTTGCCGCGGTAGAGCAGGCGGAATCATAATATGAAGGCACAGATTGATAACACTTATAAGGACAAGCAGCCAATGGCTTTCAGTAGGTAGGTGAACCGGTACCAACAACTGTTCATATTCCCACAGCGACTTGTTTCCCATATGTTTTAAGTATGTAGATTTTTCGTCGATCGATGCAACGAAGGATAAAAGTAAGAACTTGCAAAGCCCCAGTTCCTTCCCATGCATGTGCCTGATTATTTAAATTTCTCAAAAATTCAAAATAAAAGTTTACCGTGTCTCCATTTAGCTTTCAAAGGACATTATTTGATCAATGCTTGCTTCTAACAAACTGGTGTTGTTTCTTCTTACTCGCTTTACTGGCTCGCCTGAAGGGTCGTCATGGTCTGTGGCATTTCGCTTACCAAGGTTATTTGCCTTAACGATTCGCTGTCTTTCGTTTTCTTTTTTATCCCTTTGTTAATGACGTCGCATCATCAACTTAAACCAGCCTTCTCTATTCTTACGCGTCATTGGATTTCATACTTGATATGGTACTTGTGTAACGAATGATCGGCTTTAATAATGATCCCCTACAGGTGCTCTTTTAACGAGTTTTTCTTTCCCTTGACTAATTTTCTTTGATGCAGGGACTCGAATCAAAACAGTTTCGCCCTTTGTGATACAGTGAAGGTGGGTTTCGCCTTAACTCCCTCCTCACCATCTTTTGCGCAGCCACATTGGACGCATTCAATGCCTCTGTTTGATAAGATCTCGTTCAGTTTCTAGCTCTGTTAACTCTTCCTCTTCTCTGCTATCATCGGCTTGAACAGTTCCACTCGATTTCGTTTTTCCGGCTCCGGAACTTCGAAATCCTTTCTTTTCCCCAAGACGCAGTTTATTCCGAAACCTGTTTGGCTTTCGACGAAGTATACTTCGAATGGGGAAAGGGTCCTAGTGAACTGTGCGGTGATTCATTGTAGAGTTGTTGGTACTGCTGTAACAATACTCCGCCCAGTTTGAGAATCGCCATCTCCGTTGACTATATCAAATTTTATCTTTTCCTTCCACGTTCTGTGCGAACGTTTCATCTTTGCCTTGCGTCTGGGGACTGTATGCTGCGCTTTTAATTATGCGAAACGTTAAGTGGAGTCACAAAGAGTCTTTACTACTCCCTTGAACTCAGTACCTGATCACTTTGCAGAATTCTGGGGGCCGTGTTCATGTAAATGTCTAAAAGATGTTCTGCTACTTCACTACTTTCTTTGTTTGAAGGGGACGTAAGAATAGGAAACCTGCTGAAAATGTCAATAACTGACATAATATATTTATACGATCCCCGTCTATCGTAGCTGGCATGCTGGCCCTACTACAAGATCTACTTGATCCCTTTTCTGTACTCTGGAAGCCTTAAATGTCGGAGAGGCGCCTTATTTTGAAAAAGGGGCCTGACTTTTGAGGCTTCTCATTGAGTTCAAAAATTGTGTTGGATGATTCGACGCGATAAATCCACAATAAAGTTGAGACATTTGCTTTCTCAATTTTTGGCGCCTTCTCCTTTCGTTTCATCATAAGCGCAATCCACAAGCTGAGAGACCTCTGACTTTTTTAACCACAATGCACTTTGTTTTCCTTTTCGACAATCCTTTTGTTCAGCCTTTCCAACCATGGGATCATGGATTTCTTGATATGCATATATGCCACTTTTTAAATTTCCTGTACACCTTGTCGTAAACCTTTGTCAACTTTCTTAGGCTAGTCACTCAATGATTTCGCTCCACTTAAGATGCTGTAAGTGCATCGTATACGTCGTCATCCATAGGCACATTTTTTTCTGTTGGGCTATAAACGATAGAAAGTTCAGTCTTTTAAATTCGCAATTATAAACATGCATGATCACACCCATTGTGCGCGCGGACTAGTCAATGTCATCGACACACCAGTCAAGGGATCCAAACCTACCTCGCTTTTTTTTCATCTTCCTTTTTCTGATCTTTCTATTATCTCCAACTGCATAAACTCCCCCACAAATAATGCCAATGCAAGCACGAGAAGGAGCAAATTTAGCCCATTTTCACACTGCAAGCACATGGGAGAAGCAGCTACCTCGCATGACATTGATAAACTCAGTTGACAAGCCTTGACACAGGGAGCAGAGGAGCTAAATTTGATCTGTGCGAGCTTCGATCTAAATGCTTTATACGTGACATTTGCGAGTTTCGATCTGTTTGCTTATACGCGGTGTATTGCGTTACTGCGTTATTCGATCTTTTGTTTTGTTTTTTCGTCCCAGCGGGTAATCGGTCGCTTTCGGTCGTTGCCGAAGGCAACGACCGGAAAGCGAAAGCTTTCCGAGCGAGGCACGAAGTGCCGAGAAGAAATAACGACAAGGGATGAAACATAGTACCAAATTTTCGTTGGATGTGGACGTAACATACTGGTGACGGAAGTGACGTAAGCCGTCAAAATCAGAAGTGAGCCATTCATTACGAATTCAAATTCAAACAACAGTTGATCGGAGGAAGATTTTAAAACGCGTTTCAACTGAAGATAATCTTCCAGAGGAAATAAACAGGAAATAAGCGAAAGGCAAAGATCGCGGGAATAACTCCATCTCGCTCACGCTTCGCGCTCGCCTCAACTATTCTAAAGAGTGGGGACTGTTTGCGCTCTTATAAGCTATCTTAGATCCGATCGATCGATAAATCGCTGTATTTCCCTTTGCAGGCCCTTCTCTTTACAACAAAGCGGCGTTTGCAGATTACATAAACTACTGTTCCAGACTGTACAGATGAATAAAACTTATTCCATTAGCTTCCGGTGAAGCTCACAACATACATATGACGTATTTCCGTCCCGGTATGTTACGGTGCACATCCAACGAAAGTCAACTTGAACGCCATAAAAAGCGATCACCGAAAGTGTTTAATGGATCTCTTCATCAAAAATTTTTAAACAGCTGTCTTGAGACTGCCCATATAAGACCACATGCCGAAAAATCAGGGTTTTTTATTGCATCAAAAGCGAGTTATCGGGGATCGAAAATGGGCCTCAAATTTGTTTCATCCTTGTCTCTCTTCTTACAGCGTAACGATCTTGTGTGGCATGTGGCGCCCACAGTCAGCAGTCTGCGGTTACCTAAGGAATTCCCACTGGGACGAAAAAAACGAAACAAAAAGATCGAATAACGCAGTAAACGACAATACACCGCGTATTAAAAGCAAACAGATCGAAACAGACCCGAAACTCGCAAAGGTCACGTATAAAGCATTTAGATCGAAGCTCGCACAAATCAAAATTTAGCTCCTCTGCTCCCTGTGGCCTTGACGGTTCAGATGACCTTTTGATTTCGATTATCGCCGGATGTCAATCATCGTGTCAATCATCGGCCACCAAGCTCGAAAAATTTAGGATGATGATGTAAAAATCTGAAAGGGCCAACGGACAATACAAAGGTACCGGATCCTGGTGGATCTAAACATTTATCCCAACCGTACAGTCAGTCTTTCTTTGTTGTATTCCACACTTTAGGAGCTTGAAAAAAAAATTCACAGTTTTCACACTTCATCAAAGCGTGGCCGGGTGTTAACATGCAGTCGATGCCGCCAAAACAGGCATGTGAATAATCACGATAATTCACCGGAAATGTTATTTGCTGATTTCGTGAAGTAGTTTGCTGTAACGGGTGTTTCAATTTCCATGTATAGCTTGTTTCATGGCGCAGAATACCGTCTTTAATCTCGAAATTTATAGATAAATGAATCTTGGTGACGTGAAAGCAATATAAAGCTGCAATCATCTAGACGCGGATGAAGTTTACAGCGAAAAACCAAAAATAACACCTTCTCGAATTAACTATTTTTTAGAATATATTGGTATTCTCGTTTAGAGATTTTGAGTTTTTTTTTTTTCCTAAAATCTGCATCAACGCCTTAAGTAATGAAACAATATATATCACTTCCATCATAAAAATGTCTAGCGTGCACAGATTCAGTTATTGGGGAAAATATTCAAAATCGGAAAAAATCGCGTCCACCGTCCACGCCATCCTCGATTTTTAGCGGGATCATTTGCGGTCCATTCTGGGGATCATTTGCGGTCGGGGATCATTTGCGGTCCAATTTGGGGATCATTTGCGGTCGGGGGATCATTTGCGGTCCCGGGATCATTTGCGGAGCTGTACAGTACTCACGACAAAGCCGAAAGTCGCAACTTACTACTCACAACCAACATCATGAACACAAATTGGCTTGGAAGACCCTTGGAAAATAAAATAACAAGCACATTTTGGTAAAAACATTTAATCTAGCGCTTCACTCCTTTTCAGGATTGGTTTCGCATTCATGGCAAATGGTTCTGAGTTCAATTTTACGTTGTCAGGAAAAGCAGATTTTCCCAACAGTGGCAAACGACAGCTAAAGACAACTATGGCTTCTGTCAAGTAAGTGTAGCTGCCAGCTGTCAATCACATAATCATATAGAGACTACAATCAACATAACATTTTTATAAACAAAAAATGGAGGCACAGTATCAGTTTTGGGGGATTAACATGTGTTTTAAACTGTGCATTAGTAGCATTTTGCTAAAGACTCATTTTCCATCAATTGTTGGGATGAAATATTTATTTATTTATTTATTTATTTATTTATTTTATCTTATTTACTTAATTCGCCAATGGCGGGTAAATAGACAATAAGACATTGCGTCCCTTGCTAGGCCTATTACCCAGCCAGCCCCAGTAAGAAAACGAGACCCAACCCAACCCACCACTAAGTTATTATAGTATATAAATATCATGTTCAGCTAATCACGAGTTAACCATTGGTTCTTGAAGAAAAAAAAACGTCGTTCGTCCCAAATACTTCTTTTCGTTCCTTTTTTTTTACAGGAAGTGCATTATAACACCCAGTTTTATGCGTCACCAGTTGTCCTTGTTTCTGTTCATCATAATTATGACAGTCAAGTCAGCATGAAGAGCTCGTTTCACCAGAAAATAACATTATTACAGCTTGGGTGGAGGTAGGATAACTCACACGATAGTCACATAAAGGACGTTTCAAATATTACAAATATAGTTAGGAGGCCCCACTGATATTATATAATTAACTCTTGACGTACAAGGTTTTTTTTTCGCAATTTTGAGAATATAATATTTTCTGGGATGCTGTTCATTCATCCCTCCGGACATGTTGATGTGACAGCTGTTAGTCCGCAGTTTTTACGTTACCATAGTAACCGCGTAATGACATGTAGGTTGATCCAATTTCGAATTTTTAGGTATAATTTTTTTCTTGTAATGATAATGTTTTCAGTTTTCTTAAGCAACATTGCAGTACTATTGTTGTGGAATAATGTTATATCGATTTTAAGGAAATAATCATCGACGATGATTAACGTCATAACCAACAAATAACCATGTTATCTTTATATAGAACAAGCTGAAGGCTGTCTACTAAAGGCATAATGCTTTCGATGTGACTGTCTTATAATAACAAAAAACCCAATTGGTGGCTCCATAAACCCCCCCCCCCCCCCCCCCCCCCCTTCATTGTACGGTCGTGTGGTATGACTTCGGATGTACGTGTTCGAGAGTTAAAAAGCAAAGGAATTATTTCATTTACTTTGTTCTTTCCTTTTCCGTTCTTCTCTTCTCAGGAAGTCGGTCTGCAATCAATGAGAATTTGTGTTAAAGACTTGAGTGGAGCAGGAAGCAAACACGACCCTCTGTCTGTCAGCTATGTTGTAATTGGAGGTTGATACAAATTTTTCAATGTTCTTTTATCTAGAATGTTTACAAAACTAAGGCTTTTTGCGTAATAGGTCCATGCACCTATCAAGCAGTTGAATTTTTTTTCTTTATTGATGTTTGGCTAGCTCAAAATGACTATTCTCTTAATTTTCTATCATATACAGACCGGAATCCATGTCTTGATGAGCATTGCCTCTTTTGGAGTGTGTTAGACCTACAGTGCCCATGAAGCTCGGTGTGTGTGTAACGAAGACTGCCCTTCCTATGAGATCCAGTCTGTACCATAAATGGAACAACGTACGACAACAGATGCCTGTACGAGTTGAGCTATTGCAGGGGCCTTTGGAAAATCATACAATCTATCACCCAGGGAGCTGTGAGGGTAAGCGAGCTGATGTTGAAGTTGAAGTTGTTTGCTGAAGGACAGCCTCGAGCAACTCTTTTTTATCGTGCGATCTAGCTCAGGGCCCAACTTTCCTACGTGCACAAGCATGGACCTGAAACTTAGCGGCTCTATTTTTTTTTGCCAGTAAACAGAGTAGAGAAGCTTGTCATTAATTATAATTTAGGGTGTGTTAATTCATAAACAGGTTTTCCAATCGTGCATGGCAGAGTGGAGCTTCTCGGGTTCCCGAATGGTCTGATTCAAGTTGTCACACAGTTGTATTCCCGCCATACCGGTTCTATCCAGATAAACAAGTTCATGTACAAATAACGCTAAATCACATGAGCTTGAATGACTCCGTGACAGTCCACCACGCTATCGCGCGTCATGGACGGAAAATGTAAATACACGTAATTTTACAGTCTGTGCCATGCAATCTGGGAGGAATGGAAACAACTTTAATCCATTTGCGACTGTGGATTGGATGGCGTATCAGGGAGCACCGACCGAAGGGATGACGGGAATAATCAAGATCCAAAAATGGTGGTCTGGAACAAATTGCGCAGATGTGACGGTTTCCAAAGGTAGGATTTGCACAAAAATATTTAATTTGCTGATCTTTCAGCGATGAAGAAAGTGGCATTTCAACACACTGGATAATTATGCTTAATTTAATACATTGGAATCTCTACCTGGGGACACCTCCTTTAAGTGTCCCGGCAGAAACGCTCATATAATCTTTGTATTTATCACCTCGGGAGCGTAATTGGAATGCTATTCGATCTCCATTAAGGGGACAAACAATTTGCTAGAAAGATGATTGATAAGAGTTTTGTTGTACAAGTGATTATAGCTTTCAAAGCTTGAGCTTTTATTCTAAGTGCATAGTCTATTAGGAGGGGGTGAATAGGTTTGCGGATCGGTGGATTTGGCCAAAAAATTGGTTCGGATTACGGATTCAATGGATAATTTCCACGGATTCGCGGATCCTGCAGATGCAGTGGATTACGGATTTTTGCAATTTTTAGGACCGGATTTGGATTTTGGTTATTATATTGTTCGGAATCGTGGATTTCATCCTTCCTTATCAGTCAGGCTTCTCCATAGCATATATGACTTTCTTCAGAAGACGTAACATTTTTGGAGTAATAAAAAATAGTAAGAGACTCTGAAGATAACTTCCGCTCAGGTTGTCGAAAACGTCAGTCACCAAACAACAGTCATTTTCAGGACTACACTCAGCTGGACGATTATACTAGACGAACTACTGATTCTCCTTGGTTCCAACCATTTACTATCAAATAAATCGCAACTCAGTCATGTTTTAGCCTTAGTGAGAAAAAAAAATCAGTCTATTTGTACTAAACATAAAATTTAACTCTAATATTTTTTTTATTTCAAAAATCTAGCCACACAAATTGTATTTATGGTATGATGGAACTTCTTCAAAATTAAGACATAGATTGATGGCCCATTCGGGATATGGCTCCTAGGTAGGGATTTTGGTCAGCGTTGATCCAACATGTCTAAATCCCCAGGGTTTCCTACCCTCCCACTCCAAGGATGTGCATCCAAGCAATATTTGAAAGAGAGAAAAAATGCAATTCTGACTAAAAATAGTATCTAATAAATACGTGATGAGAACATAAATAGAATACCTTTCAAAACAAATTTAGAATTCTAAACAACAAAAATCCACTCGATTATTGTCAATGTTTGGCATAATCTTTTTACATTTTTTTATAGTTAGCGCAAAATAATTGTGACGAGCTCATAGCAAATAAAAAAAATTCAATGCAACTCAAATTGCTGGAAAGCGCATTTCCGAGGGCTTAGAGTTAAAATTTTCCAAGGGAAGCATGACCCGGACCTCCCTAGAAACTCCCGCCTGCGGTGGTTGTTGCCGCGCCTTCGGCAGTTTATGTAAGTCAAGTCATTTCTCGAGCCCCCCTCGTTGGTTTCACGGCGTTTGAGTCAAAGTTTCGCGGATTCGGATTATAGCAAAAATATTTGCGGATCGACGATTCAGCCAAAAATTATAGCGGATTGGCGGATTCGACATACCCCTATTCACCCCCCTCTATTAGATTGCCGTTGCAAGTTTAATGGCTGCAATCCAAGTCAAGAAAACAGGCATTTTTGTTTAAATAGGTGTTAATTATTAAACAACATCAACAAAACTTCCATTGAGGGAACACCTCCATTAGTCCATTAAGGGGGATAACTGCTCCTTGTCCCGAGGGTGTCCCCTTTATGGAGATTAAAACTATACAGTCGAATACAGTTAACAGTATATGGGGATTTATCAGCATACTTGGAGGGAGTGGAGGGCGAAGTTCGCAAACTTACGTTTATATAGTTTTACGTGAACATTTCACTGTTTTCAAATTAACATGCGGACAAGTTTAAGGAAACGCCTGTAGTTCTTGCGACGTCAGGTCATCAAAGGAGTGGTTAAAGAGTTTGATGCTGCACTGATACTGGACAGAGGATGTCACCAAAGACTCATTTAAAGTCTTGTCTACGAGAATTGCAAAACTTTGATGGAAACATGAAGATATAATGTGGTATGTATGTGATCAAATATTAATTTTGAAAACAATTTGTAATGAATAGCCGAGTATGAACAAAGCTACTGGCCGTCTCTTGTTTTTAACCGTCCAAAAGGTTTAGCGGCTCTAGAACAGTTACAAAACAACAGATTGAAAAAACTGTTTTATGGCATTTAAATGTTATTTCTTATACTTTGCCGTGAGTAGTCCTGTTGTTCGGTTTCGCCTGTGGAGCAGCAACCCTAGCTTGTTTAATGGAATGACTGACAGTCAAACACGTTGTGATCAAATGAACTCAAACTGATGGTAAACTAAAACGGGATTTGTCAATTTTTTTACCCTCTATAATATGTATAATTCTTCTTAATTTGAAACCGCTAATATTTAGCTCATGAGGAATTCAAATTGACCATATCACGCAATGTTGAATTTTATTTGCAGAGCTGGTTGGCGTTTTCTAAGCCTACATAAGCCGCTCTTCACTGAACATGGCTCTGTCAAGTTTCCAAACTCCACCACCAAAAAGATGAAAACAACAACGCTTACTGCGAGGTAGTTTATTACTGTAGTTGGGGAAAAAGCAGTGTTTTTTAATACGTATTCGTGCTTGATATACCTAATCGGGCGACATGAAATAGCCTTAATGCATATTTACGTCTAGCTAATATCACCCTGAACTGAGCAAAGCTTGCGAGGTGAAATCACAAAAAATAACGAAAATAAATTTGCGGCTGCTGAAAGTCATCGAGTGAAATTTGAGAACACAATTTGAGCAAAACGCCATGAGGACCATGTCACAAATTGCCACGAGCAGTTTTAAAATGTGATTTTGTGTTCACTTTTCTATTCATTTGCCCTATTCTTCCAGACATTCACTCGCATTTTGGTAGCTTTCTTGGTAATTTGGTTTTAACTTTTTTTTAAGCTGTTCAACAACATTTTGGCTCGAAAAAGCAAACTCGACAGGAGCCATTTTTTATTTGCTATTTCAAAAATGGCGCCTTTCCGTCGTTTCCATAGCAACTTTCGTATTGTACCCTATAACCTCAATATGCACTCGTCATTGATCAATCAGAATCTCGAAATTTTGTTGAGTATATTATTAATCGAGCACATGGCGAGCGAGTAACATAACAAACCAAAACGAGGCTAATACGCAGTTATGCCCGAGATTCCTATAGGTACGTAGGCTAAAAAAAAATATACAACTGTATGATGGATACCGAAAACAATTTAAATCAGGCTTATTCCCCTCACTGAGGTCTTCAAAGAACGGCGATAATCTTGTAATTCTTATAACTGATTAGGCGATAATCTTATAACTGATTAGGTTAGAACGAACTTGAAAGATAAAGATTACTGCACAATAGAAGCGCGTATATATAAATAAATTACAGACATTACAGTTTGCAATTATTTTGTTTCGTTCTACAGTTTGTGCAGTTTACACGAAGTTATAACACAACCCCATCAGTCCTGATATCAGCCAATCACAGCACAACGACAAGTGGAAACTTGGCACCAGTCCATAATGGTATTTCTACGTGGATAGAGGTAAAAAGCCTTTCATTAACTAAGTATGTTCCACTGTGGCAGCCCACATTGAAGAAAAACCCACCAAAGTGCCACTGGACAACCCCATGCGGCAACGATTCACAATTATACGTTTAAAATAGTTTGTTTATGTAAAGATTTGAAAACATAAATGACAGGTAGGTCTCACTAGAGAGCGAGAATACTGTTTCGAAATACCATACAAAACTATCAGATAGCGTCAGGGTTTTGGACCACCAAACACTATATGGCTGTTTAAGGCTAACTAAATGTTTTTCGAGTTACCCAAGTTGTGAAAAACTATTTTGTTAAGATAGCAGTTTGCATTTGCAGAACATGAACACCTCTGGATTTAGAGCCTGTGTCAAGGAATTGTACGAGACCAGATATGATCCCGTGTCAGTTAGTTATGCGGTCCTTACAGGTCAGTAATCGACTGCACATATACCTGTCTATATGGTATCAAAAGTGATTATCTTTCTGAAGGACCAGTTTTGAAGACCCAAGAGTTTCAGGTTTTTATTATTACATACGGTTTTTGAAATATGGCCGTTTGTCAAGCGTTGGTGACGGTACAATCAAAATATCACTTCACAGCCTGAGTGAACTGATTCCCTTCGAAGATCACTGTAGATATTGATTTGACTCGTCCCCAGTCGTCTCCCTTGTCTCCCATAAAATATTAAGCGCGCCGACGGGAGCGCAAGGGGTGATGGGAAGGAGGTTTCTCTTCTTGCTTTCTTCCTTCCCAGCATCCCCCGCGTCTTGCGACTCCCAACAAAGGAGACAAGAGAGACGACTGGGGACGAGTCAGGATATTGAGGGTTCCCATTGTTCTTTACTTCAGTAAACTTGATTTTAAGCTCCGTTCCGTGAGAAGTGAACAATTAATCAAGAAATGTTATTGCAATAAATACTAATTGTAAAGGAAGCCGAAAACAATTTCGGCTTCAACGAGATTTGAACCCATGGCCTCCGCGATACCGGTGCGATGCTCTACCAACTGAACTATGAAGCCAGCACATTGGAGCAGGTCAAATTTCATAGTTCATCATGAATACACACGATGAATACAATTGTAAAAGTGAAGTGATGTATGAGTCATATATCACTTCTTTTCTTCTTCTTCTTGAGTGTATTGTAAATTAGATCTACAAAAACACTCAAAATGGCAATACCACATGATGGTAATGGTAATGACATTATATAGCGCATTTTCTATATAGTATATCAAATGCGCTTTACAATTCAACCCAGGGGTGAGATCGTACGTCAGCTTGTAAAGGCGCCTATGGCAGCCACTATCAGTCCATCCATGATCTCCACCCCCCCACCCACCCATGAATACATGTGAACAGGCCAGACCGGCCACAACACCGGGGACTACGTCCCCTACTCTTTCGAACAGTGATGTGCGTTCTTTAACGTCCCCTACTAATTTGGTATGAAGAGATGTAGGATACAAGGCCATATATATAGTGTAGTTTGCATGGCTTGCGAACTGTTTCAAGAAATTGACACCATTGAAACAGCTAAGGCTTTTTTCATTTGATAAAAAAATAACTACACAACAGAAAAAGTTATATAACCCCATTCCCACCAGAAAAAGGGCTAACATACAATGATATTTGCGTAGATATATGTGATCCTGGATGGAGCTATTTCAATGGCTATTGTTACTTCACGAGTGGAACATGTACAAACTGGACCACAGCATTGACAAAATGTCGACGAGAAAGCCTCAGTTCTCATTGACGTCAACAGCAATGAAGAAAATGTTTATGTACAACATCGCCATAATGGAGAAAATCCTGGCTGGGCTTCAATGACAAATCAACAGAGGGTGACTTCACTTGGGCGGATCGCGGACATGGGAACTTTACAGCTTGGGCCAAAAATCAGCCAAATAATTCAATGAAGAAGATTGTGTACACGCACTTGGTGTGAAATACAACTATGAATGGAATGACGTGCAGTGCAGCGATTGTCATCAATACACTTGTAAGAAAGGTACGATACAAACTATCTTAATAATATGAAAATCTTGTGAACCCTTGGAAAGTATAGTTTCTACAAAATGAATACACTCGAGACTGAAAGTATGCAGCTATGTTCAAGCCTTAGATTTTGTTCTAGCTTTTGTAATAAATAATACAAAAAACATTATGTAACTTCTGTCAGCGCGTATATATATATAATAATGTATATGAAAAGAAAAAATGCTAATGACGATTGCTGGGTGGGGAGCAGCATACCCATCTGAAGATTACTCTGGTCCCGGCTTGTTTTCGCCGCTTCGCAGCTCAAATTAAGATTGAGAAAGAAGAAAGAATACCTCTGGGCCCAGGTATCTGAAGATAGTCTAAGAACAATCATTCGTAATATTGTTCGTCTTCTATAGCGACAGAAACACGATAGGCATTTCAGAGTACCGTATTTTCTCGATTTTAACTGCGAGCCCCAAATAAACGTCGGGTTCGAATAACGCCGGGTCTGTCAGGTCGAGTTTTAAATAACAATTGATATCGCATGTTTATCTGTCATCAGACTTACAGGAATGTGAAAGAGAGTCGCATCAGTGTCATCCGTTAGCCACCTGTGCAAAACACACGCGGTTCATATTCCTGCACGTGTAACCAGGGATACTATGGAGATGGGTTTTGAATGCGACTATAATGATGTAGGTGAGATATGTAATTGATTTGAATGTGAACTACAGTGTACAAGTTTGAGTCAGAAACATGTTCTTTCGAAGATCGTTAACCGTAAGTCTTTCTGTGCCATCATAGAGCAGTTTTTTGACTGTGTACAGTAATCTTTGTTTGCTTTGTTTTTTGTTTTGCTTTTGCTCTTTTATTGGTTCAAAACGCACCAACGCACCAACGTACGAGAGCACGTTTTGATAAAAAATTACGGCGCGTCAAGGTATTATAGTGTCCAGATCTCGACTAACATAACATGTCACGGACATGACGTAAAAGCACAGAAAACGGAAAAATAGTTTTCGTGTAAACGCAGCCTTGTTCACAAGATGGATTAAGTCACTTAGTTGCAACTTTACCACTACTTCAAGAACCACTATTGTTTTAATTTTGCAGCTGGTTTAACAAATTCAGACATCTTGGGAAAGAACACCAAGTATTTAATTGCTTTAAACACCTGGTTAAAACCTGTCGTGCAAAGCCAATCTTCTTACTGGAATCGTTGTTGGCGTGCATCAGTGGATGGTTGGGCTGCCAGTACTTTCCATTCGTTGTGCAACAACAAAGGTCCGACCGTTACAATCGTCCGTGTGGCGAGGAAGTACATCTTTGGAGGTTATACCGGCACCTCATGGAGTAAGTGACTTGATTTCCATTCCCTTTACTTTCAGTGAATGTGCGCTCACGAAAGTAACGTAACAATAATATACAGTCGAAGCTCTCGTAAGCGACCACCTCGGGAATTAGAAAAAGTGGTGGTAACTAGAGTTGATCGCTTATGAGAATGGGCTGTCGTAAGTGACCAAGCGCCGCGGTGAAACAATAGACGCTGGTCGCTTACGAAATGTACGAAAACGAATGTACAGGTCACGTATCCACAGAGATTGAAAACTTCTCTTATTTAGATGATTACAAATAATGCAGTGTCTCATAAATGTGTAGCACAACAAGTGGCCGCTTACGAGAGCTTAAAAACAAAGGAAACGACTAGTCAGGTAATTCCCAAAAGTGGTCGCGGTCGCTTACGGAGAGCGGTCGCTTATGTGAGCATAATAAAGTTACAGAGTTTGAGTGACAATTCAAACGGGGTTTCACAATGGTAAACTAGAGCTTGGTCGCTTACGAGAGTGGTCGCGGCAAGAGCTTCGACTGTATCTTATTAAGTTATCGCGGTATATTTTTACGAGTCTTGCATTTTATTCTGGCGAGCTCACAGGGCTAGTCAAAATACAGCAAGATGAGTAAAATGTACAGCGATACTACACACGAAAATGTCTAATAAGAGATTTGCTATCTAAAGTTTTTCTTTCTGATAACCAGACTTTGAACCACGTTTTGCGTTGCGTCCAGATACGAAGACTACATAATATTACATATATTTTATCGCTTTTGTCGCTTTAAAAATATCGCTTTTAACATTCTCGTATTTTTATAACTTTTAGCCCGCTAACTCGAACTCCCAAGGGAAACAAAAAATAGTTCGAGATAGCGGGGGTTCGAGCTTGCCGATAGTAAATGGCTTGAAAACCAAGGGCACGGGGTTCTTCTGTACATTGTATATTTTTTTTTATTTTTTTTTTTACTGAAATTGAAAAGGTCGAAACGTCGAAACGTCGAAACGTCGTTCGCTTCTATCGCTTATTTTTATAACAACATTTGTTTTTATTCGTTATTTATTATTCCCTCGCGCACGTAAAATAAACAATACAAACAAGAAATAAGGCGGCTAGGAATTACGAACAGTAACATCGCAAATATCTATCCTCGTCATCCGTAAATTTAATCATAATCAGTCTAAAGCGTAACAATTACAATCGAACCTGTATATAACGGCCCTGCCTTTAAGCGGCCACCCTCTATTAAGCGGCCAGTTTTCATAGTCCCAAATTTTCGCCAATACAAACTTTGTATTTGCTACCTGTATTAAACGGTCACCTCTATTAGGCGGTCGCGGCCACCCTTTAGCAGTCCCATGTTTGTCTGTCTTTGTTATTTTTACCTGTATTAAGCGGCCACACTTGAATGGAAACCTAAAACCACATGTCATTTTACGATTTTATTTCGCTTAAAAAAGGATTCCGTCGACACTGCTCTACAGAGTTTTATTGTTCATTACTGCATATAGTTCACCGATTTCGTAAATGCTGTATCACTTGATTGTATTATTGTTAGCTTGAATGAGTTGCTGGTTTATAGTACTATACGTTAAAATTGACATTTGACCACGCCCTTGAAGTATTTTTCGTAAACCTGTATTAAGAGGCCAATTTTCCAAAATTCCCGAGGGTGGCCGTTATATACAGGTTTGACTATATCAGAAACACTTTAATTTTCCATTCTTTATTTACCAATTAGCTTCCGGTTGTGGGTACCTATCCAGTTCATCCGCCTTTTTGTTCTCTTTGGTTAACAAGCCAGGCTGGGGACCAGTAAAACTACCTCAACCAGGGGTTGATAGCAATTACCAATATGCTATATACACTTGCTCTAACTATGGACCCACATTTGGACACGGACATGGACACGATATTTACATTGGCAACTACGCCTCATCAGGCGCAAATTCTTACTCAAACCTTGGATACACTACAGCGCACCAACTGGCTACAGCTTTGGAAGCTCCTTCGCCAGAACATTCCTGGCGGGAAGTTTATTACCACTTTCAAGCTGACGAGGTTGAAGTCTTCTATGAAACTACTTAAAAAAAGAAAGGATCGAGTTTGGGATATTAACTTACGCCCTACAATATAACAATTGACCAGTTTGTTTTTATTATTCATGAGTTGAATATCGACCATTGAAAAGAACTCTAATAAAAAAAATGCAAATTATCAATCCCTATTTCAAGCTTTTACAAATAATTTCAGTTCAAATACTATAGTCTTATTTCATGAGTAACTAATTTGTTAGCTGATTAAATGTAACTAGTCGCAAAAGATGTCTAATTCAGTAACCCATGGAATACACAGTACATGTTCTTGAAATAGAATTGGTGGAAATTGTTTAGTTTGTGACAATGATCCATAGAGGAGAAAAAATAATTATGATTTAGTTTTTAATGTTTTATTGTACTCATTTGTTTTTTTCAAGTGCGTTCCCTGGGCGGTGGCGGATCCAGGGGTGGGTCCGGGTCCGTAACTCCCCCTCTCCCCCCCACCCCCCCACCCCACCCCCAACCCCCCCCCCCCCCCAACCCCACCCCCACAAAAATCTGAGCTCTGGCGTGCCTATTTTACTAATATCCAAGTAATTAAACCAGTGTTGAACTAACATCTTATAACTGAAGGATCGCAATAGGACTATTATCTGATTGTTTCAAAATGAAGCTTGTGTTGCACTTCGCCTCTCAGCTAAATGTCTCCCATTTACTTACCACACGGACGTCATAAGTAGTATTTACTGTTTACAAGTTTGGACCCCTGTATCGAAAAATCCTGGATCCGCCCCTGCTGGGGCAACAAATCAATGCAAGATTTTAGAATAAAACTAACATGCATGATGTAAGTCAAAAACTTTAACTAACTTTTATTTATACAGTTACTATATAAAACAACCAAGGAAAAACACCTTTTTGTTATCATGCATACTAATTTTAGGTGTGAATTTCTTGCCTGACAAGCTTTTTTATTGTCCTCTTAGCACTGGTCGAGTGCTACTGCGCACACTCGGTTGCCGGCACCGCTATGTCCGTAATTATGCAAACCATTTATAAGGAGTTTTCTATCCTCCCCCTGTAACGGATGGAATGCTTCTAAGAATGTGACCCCGAACGCAGACAATGATTTAATTCCAACTATGCCACGTGTTAGCAAACTATCAAGTAATAGCAGGTGTTTTATGAAAGCTTTCAAGTCCGTACGCCCTTACGCCCTTAAGTTATCACATGTCCTTTATGTATCGAGTTTGGGCAAAATTATATTATGGTTTATAGAAAATTGATATCGTTTGGCTCATTTTTTTTTGCCCCTAATGATTCTTCGTACAGAAGAAATATATTTTTAATCACTGACGTTTCTATTTTATTTTATTTTATTTTACTACATTTTATTTTAATCTAACTTTAACTGACGTTTATTTTGAAATACGTTAGTTGACGTAAAGCCTCGTGCTTCAGAAAACCGTGAACACCATTTAAGATGAGTGTAGATTATAATAACTGACTCAAGAAAATTAATCACGTCAGAATATTAATCCTTACCTTTCGAGAGATGTAGTATTTCTCTTCACGAACAAAGCCTGTTCAACGGCAATAATGGATTTAAGAGTGCGACTCTGCACGAGGGCAATGACCACAATTCCAACATTGCCACCTTCCTAGCTCGTCTAGCCTCAAAGGCTTAACAGGTGCTCGTTCAAAATCTGTAAGGTGGTTTATGGTATTTTGTCAAAGTGTCGGGTTTCTTAAATATCGTTTGTTTGGGCCAAATTCATTATGGTGCTCGTTGAAAAGCTGTTAAGGTAGTGTATGGTGTTTCTTCAAGGTGTCAGTTTATTTTGTATCTTTTGTCTGAGAAAAATTCATTGTGACCTACATTCATATTTGAGATGGAAAATACGGTATACTCCCGTTAACTCGAACCTTCAAAGGAAATTGAAAAACGGCGTTCGATTTATCGAGGGTAAAATTATTAAGAAAATGACCTGAAGGGACAACGAATTTACTTCGATTTAGTGGGGCTGAGGTATGAGTTATCGAGTATTCGACGTTATCGGGAGCTGAGTCAACTGTTTGGTACCGTGCTCTTGCATTCCATAGTTCACAAGTTCTTTTAAATATCGTGCAAAATCCAGACTTCGTGGTATCGTTTTCTCTCACATATTGCTCATATATAAACAGCCATAAGGTAAACAAGAAACCTGAAGCAGTTTGTTTCCGTCAACGCACCTTTATTTCACGAAATATAGAAAATCAGTTTTCAGACCAACTGCTTTTAATGCACATTATATATTTATTAACTCGTCGAATTGAAACAAAACACGCCAAGAGGCAAGAAAAAGACATTACCATGATTTATCAAGTACCGGATATAATAATTCTACTGCCAGACGCAATCATAGGAAAATAAGGAACACATATGGGATAATTAACAATCATTCGCCTCGGGCTCAGTGAATATTTAACAAATTATACCATGAGCCCGCGTTGGATACAAGATGATAGATAGCCAACGAGCGCGTAGCGCGAGTTGGCTATAATCATCTCGTATCCAACAAGGGCGAATGGAATAATTGTTTTATTAAAATCTTTAGTTACTTTAGGTGAAAACTTCGGTATTACTTTTTAAACAAGACTATACATCGACTGAGTGGTTTTTCAGTACCGATTAAATGAAGTATGATTTGTATGAAAACGGCGGCAACGTCTGGCGACCGGCGCTGTCTTCGGTCAGTTCGATAAACAAGCTGAATGAAACTGATAGAGCTGCAAGACTGAATTTTCTTCGGATTAATATTCGCTGTTTCTTCGTATATTCTGGAAAATTGTGGAAATGTGGAGCTGAACATTTTTCATTTTACAAGTTGAACTGATGGACAGCTGAACGGGTTGTTTATACGGCGAGCAAATCGTGCACGTCTGCAGAATTGTGTTGAGACGAGCGAAACTGAGCCAGTTGAAATCAAGCTCACTGAAGTATTAAAGAGCAAAGGAAAGAGTCAATATCTACATGGATGGAGAGAAAAAGAGTGACCTTTCAAGATAATTTCAATGTGAAGTGATCCGGCTTCGATTGTACCATTACCAACGCTTGACGAACTGTGATATTGTTTTCAATGCTTCGTCTCTGATGGATATTTATTGTGCTGATTTTAAAAGCTTAGTCCAGCTGGAATTAACAAGCCTCTTCGAAATACAAGGTACTAGGTTAAGCTTAAATATTTTGTAGTGTAATTCATTCATTTTGAACGAATTTGTGCAGATTTGTATTGGTTTCTGGACTTTCCCGTAAATTGTTTCAGGCTTCCTTTTATAAATAGTGCTCGTTCAGTTGTATTTGTTGTACAATTACAAGCATTTCCCATTAAATATTTCGTTCCAAGCTTTGCTGCATTTTCTAGCAGTTTTGTTATTCCGTCTTCAGTCAATTCTGCCGTGAAACAATTTTCTCCGGCGGCCATTGTTCCTTGGAGAGAGAAAAAATTCAGCTCTCTTTCTCGCCGATGCGTTCATGGTATAATGGCTCATATCCCATGGCCTCTAAGCCAATCAAAACTCTAGAAATGCATTATCCAATGGTTCAGTTTTTAATAATGGTGATTAGTCTAATTTACTAAGGTGAATATAAAGAATCCGACTAGCTGATTGGTCGAAAAATTCGGGATCTGACGCTATATTCACCGCGCGAGGCAGTGAATAAAGGATTTCAAGGCGTGGTTGCTAAGCTAAGCCACATTTCTTGTGTCGGCAAGTAAAGATGGCGACTCGTTTTTGAATGAAATTTTCGTCTATTCTAAAGACATCACTCCACGTTCGGGATATTCAAAGCATTGAGAATTTAGGTAAATGACTACCAAGACGTTTGACGGAAACCCTTTTCAAGAAATGATTTTAACGCATTTAAAAACTCGTCAAAAACAAAGGTTTTGGTGTGGTCAACCAGGGCGGCCGTGTTTGTGTCGGATGGAGGGACAGAAATTTGCTTCTCTTCAGACCTAAAGCTACTTATTTCAGGAAGATAACTACAGCTGCTCATGAAATCAGCAAATATTAAACAAAGGTACCTGGTGAATGTCTTTTTCGTAGTGTTCTTTTGTGTATTTTACTGCTTAATTTGATATGTAAACGATGTAACTACGGTAATATGGCGAGCACTTTCATGTTTCAGCTCGTAATTTGTAGTTCTTTATATTCACCTTAGTAAATTAGACTAAAACAATTATTTTCGTCTCGGTAAATATATATTTCTGATATATCTAATAATTCTAATATATCTAATAATATAATATGGGAATACTTTTTTTATTTTTTATTTAAACAATATTTGTTCTCAACATTTGCTCTAAGAGCAGATGCTCATCTAGAGAGCTTACGTTGTTTCACAATACAATAACACACGATCAGATAAAGACAAATATAACAAAATAAATTTAAGTATATGGGAATACTATGGGAGCAGCTTCTTCCATAGAACGATAAGGAACTGGAACGCTTTGCCATTTGGCAAAAGATTCGGAGAAAAACCATTCATATGCACTCAGTTTACTGAACTATGTTTGTTTTGTTTTCACTAAAAAAAATACATTATGTAATTGCACCATACACTGTATTTCACATTATCTTAACCAGCACTTGCACTTAGCACTTTTTCTTTTATTATTTTTAATCTTGACGTGATGCCAAGTATAGATGTAAATGTAAATGCCTACAGCACTTTATTGGCCGCTCTGAAGTAATATTAAACCCACTGAAGCCAAACGAGGATGAGTGTTGATGGGAGCTGGTTTTGATGAGAGTTTTCTTAAATTCTCATCGACTATATATCACGTAGCGTGGGCCAAACGAGAAAAAATTCTTAATGACTCTCAGACAGGTTCAAATTCAATGAGAGCACACGAGAGATGGTGAGAGTGCATTAGAGCTTTGGGCAAACGAGAGGGAGAGTTCACACTCTCATCACCTCTAATCCTCGTTTGGTCCAGGCTTTAGTTTTTATGCGCATCTCATATGGTCGTTATTTATAAATTTCACATTTAATAAAAGAAGGCAATTAACGTATCTTCCCATCCTAAGAATCAGATGCCTTATTAGTTTCGGGGCCTATATATAAAATACAATATTGGTTAATTCACTCGTTCCTGTGCGTACGAATATCGGCAAATGAAATATTCTATGCCAAACATCAACGGGGTCGTTTTAGTGGGTACAAATATGAGCAAGAGTTAGAAAAGGTATTTTCATCGAGGGAGGGTGATTCAACCCTAGAACAAAAGAACATCGCTTGTATGGGAGGCGGTCCAGCTTTGGAACACCCATCAAGTTACCAGTTACACGGCAAACACGTTTACGATATGTTGAAACATTTTACTAGCAATGGGACAATGATACACCAGCAGCGCCCTTCGTGTTACCTGTAGCCCGAGAAACGCCACTTGTCCGAAGGTGGTTTCTTCTTTTGTTGATCACCACCAACCCACTTCGCATCACCTGTTACACGACACAGAAGGACAATGTTCATTGATTGTTGAAATATTTTACCCCTAAGAGGGGTGTGTCAGACTTAATAATAAACGAGGTAGTTCGGATATGATTGGATCATGTTGTATTAAAAAGTAATAGAACGCAAGAAAGGATGCGGTTATCAAACCAGTGCCATATCCATGATTTATTAGGTGAACAAATAAATGCTTCATAAAAGTACAGTTTTGAACAATTACGGGTTCATATACTTCGAATAGGCTCTGTCGTTGGAAAGGAATCAAATAAATACAAGGTAATTATGAATATACTAATCACACTCTCGAACATGCTTATAATTATATTGCGGTGTCAAATACTTTCATTTAATATATAAAATAAAAAATATATATATAGTTAATCTTTATTTACGTTTTTTCTGGCTTTCAGACTAATTACCTAAACAAGTCAGAATACTACACTTTTTACGCTAGCCTGTTTGATTTAATGAACACTAAGGGACTTTATAGCTATAAACCACAGTGTCGACAAAATGAAATTGTGTAATTGTGTAAAATGACCTGTCAAAACTTGGTTGCCATGAAGATGTCAAGTCACGTGATCAAAAAAAATTGACACTCCAAAAAGTTCCCAGATAATGTTTAGGAACAGTTACAACGTTTGGCTATAATTGCTTGAATGCTCTTTAAGTACGATAAATTTGAAATCAGCGCGGGCACTTTCTTTCGGGCACTTTCCTCGTTACCCTTGTCCAGCGGTGGAGCGGCCAACAAGGACCTCTGGGATAGAGTGATCGCCTGACTTGCGCAGTAAGACCGGAAGTCCAAGAATCTTGGCGTCCGTTAGTTGAAACATGGAGTCGAACACATGCGCAGTAGAGCCGGATGTCCTAGAATTCTGTCATGGCGGATCACTTCCCCCCAGAGCTCCTTGTTGGCCGCTCCACTGCTGGACAAGGGTAACGAGGACTCTGGGAACGAGATTGACATTCAAATGAAAACCGCTCTAAGCCACCATTGTGTATGTAGCGATTTGTTGTTTTTTACTTCGCTTTTGTAGGCTTATAAAATTGTCTTCTTTGTCTTGTAACATTTTCAGCTTGGGAAAGACACTCAATCTTGTTACAAAATGACTCTGAATATTTATTTGATCACGGTAAGAAATAATTTTTATATATGGGTTTTTTACATCACCTTCTTGTCACTTCACCATGGGCAAAATTATATTGAAAGACAAACAGACCTTAAAATAATGCAGCGAAAATAATTCTGACTTGACCAATCCAAATGTGTGGAGTAGTGGGTTAGCCAATGGCGGGTTTAGCGGGATATACATAATTAATTATAGGTGGCTGGAAACGGAACACTTGCCATGCAACTCAGCCACACAACTTTGAAATTTGAAAATTTGAAACTGTAAAAAATGAAGTACAACAACAATGCCGAGTGGCAGCGGTTCGGCGCAACCTCGTTCCCAGGGTCTCTCATCACCCTGGGAACGAGGTTGGGTTCGGCGCTCAAACATCAGCATTTCGTTTCTTTGGCGCGGGAATATATTTTGATTGACATAAGCTTCGTAAACTTTCAGCCCACCCCTCCTAGCCTTAAAGGAAACCTTAACTGTTGAAAAAAATTGCCGTTAAATTGCTGGAAATATTGTCTAAATTGAAAATTTGTTGAAACAAATTGGAAAAACGTTCCAGTGTACGGAAAAATTGGATAAAAAATATCAGCCATTTTGGGGATTCAATTTCCCGCGCGTCGCCATTTTGGATTATATGACGTATTGTGGTTGCCACTATTGTCAGAAAACAATAGCTCTTTTGTTGTATAACAAAAGGGGCAACCATGAAACGTCATAAAATCCAAGATGGCGGCGCGCGGGTAATTTGAAACCCAAAATGGCTGAGATTTGTAGCCAGTTTTTTCGTTGACACTCAAATAATTTTGCTTGGTTTCAACAAATTTTCGGTTTAGATTATTTTTCTATCAATTTAATGGTAACTTCTAACAGTGGTGGATTCCTTTAAAAGATGTTTCCGGTTGTCACTCTTTGTTGTTGTTGTTGTTGTTGTTGTTGTTGTTGTTTTTTGTTTTTTCTGATTTTGAATAACTGGTATTATAATATACTAACCATGGGATAATGCATTTTCAAGCAATTTGATTGGTTCCCTGCTCATGGTCTCAGAGGCAATATACCCTCTCTACCTTATTTGGAAATACCGTGAAGTTTAATTTTTTTTGTCTCGAGCAAAAAATGGCGGAACATTTTCGGGTTTTTTCTATTTTCCTCGGATAAATTCTACCGTTTCCTGGAATTTGTATATTATAAAACAATTATTCGCCTCAGGCTCGTGAATATTGGTGAATATTCCCCTCGACTTCGTCTCGGGGAATATTCACCAATATTCACATCGCCTTCGGCGAATAATTGTTAATTATTTATATTTTTGCCTTGCAGTCCGTTTTGCTTCTGTGTGTCGTTGTTATTCCACCAGCTTTTAGCATCAGGTGCTACAGGAAGTCATGTGTAAATGATGATTGTTTTCACGACGTCGGAGAAGTGCAATGCCAAGAAGTGGACGACGACAGATGCGGGACTTTGTCCTTTGCATCAGAAACCGCAGATGGTAAAAATTGACAAATAGAACATAATTAACTTTTTAAGCACGTAGATGATATTAGTAAAGCCCCTATCAAACGGTTTCAACATTTGTCTAAACTTTCTCTCAACATTTATTATGAGCCGATGTTGAGGCCGTTTGGACGCTCCCTGTTAAACTGCCTCAAACATCTTCCCAGTATTTCTTTTGTTCTCGAAATATTGAAGCCGTTTGACGCGGCAAGGTCTCAACATCTCTCAACATGACTCAACAAATGTGTTGAGAGAATATTGAGACAAATGTTGTGACCGTTTGATCTTGAAAGATGATGAAGAGTTCTGGAGCTTAGGGCGGGATGGATGGACTTACAACATATCGCATGATCAGTAAGACCAATGTACTTTGTTTAACTATAATCTAAAATTCATATGTTTTATTTGTAATAGACTAATAAGCGGACAACGAATTATATGTAATACTTGTGACACTAGTTTTCACACTAACTGCATGACTTACTTACTTACTTACTTACTTTCTTTCTTCTTACTTACTTACTTACTTTCTTTCTTTCTTTCTTTCTTTCTTTCTTACTTACTTACTTACTTAGTTTCTTTCTTTCCTTCTTTCTTACTTACTTACTTACTTACTTACTTACTTACTTTCTTCTTTCTTTCTTTCTTTCTTTCTTTCTTTCTTTCTTTCTTACTTACTTACTTACTTACTTACTTACTTACTTACTTTCTTTTCTTTCTTTTCTTTCTTTCTTTCTTACTTACTTACTTACTTACTTACTTACTCCTCTTCGTGCTTGGAGTACATAAGGCCATCACCAGGTAACTATGTCCATCCTTGCTCTTTCATTTCCTTCTCTACTGATCTGCGCCAGGTTTAAGTGAACATAAATGAAGTAAATGATCACCCCGTGATTACGACTAATTTTAATTGCAACAAATGTTCGGCAGCAATCGATTCCGTTTACACAACTAGGACATGATGATTTTGTCAATGCACTCGCAGTCAATACTCGACAATACATGTTGGAGAAAGATTTTGATAGACTGAATAATATAACATTCGATCCGTTTTTACAAACCTCGGATATTTCCAACTTAGATTTTGGTCTATTTCAAGGTATCAATGGCAAGGCATCATGACTGAAACGTGGCTTGATAAAGACAACGAATCGTTAATGGCTCCGTCAATTCCAAGCCCGCTCATCCCCTCCCCCCCCCCCCCCCCCCACCCCCGGGAATTTGTCGGGCATTTGTCATTTTTTTGTCAGAAGGTTGAAAATGCCCCACGGTGGGGTCAGCTTACATGCACAAAATCCCCACGGTGGGGCTTCAGGAGCAGTGCAAATACCCGACCCACGGGACAAGTTCAAAAACTTTTTTGAGAGGATCGAGGAATTTAAAAATCTAAATTCCAAGCAGAACTATTAATGATGGACACTATAATTGTTCACAAATACATAGCTCTTTATTTATACCTGTAATCATGATTTTTGGAACATGGTGTTGAAGTCGAAGCTTCGTTCCGCCATCTTTGACATCTTTGGTTCGCACGTGGAAAGCAACGGTGCAAATGTTTGCACATGTGGGGTGGGGGTGGGGGTGGGGCTACGGTACACTTGAAAAGTGCGGGACTCAAACGAGGTTTAATAGCAACTTATTTTTTATATTTTTCTATCGGGGGCAATCACGTCTTTTAAAATACGAAAGATCGCGTTGCCTTTGATAATGCCCCACCCCCGGACTGCCCGGTTATAGCAAATGCCCCACCCCAGGGATGGAAAAGTTGTAAAATACCCGACAAATGCCCGGGGGGGATGGTCGGGCTTGGAATTGACGGAGCCATAATTCGTTTACCAAATTATTCATGTATTAATAACAACAGGATAAATAAAAATGGAGGAGGTGTGGGTATGTTTATATCCTCATCTTTAAACTATAGTGTTCGAAATGACTTAAGGCGGGACTTAACCTAAATTCCAATGAAATTTTAAGAGGTTTAAAGAAGGGTTATAAGAAAGAAAATAATTTTTGGAACACCGTCAATTGTCAATCTACTAATTTTTAACTTCAAATTCTAATTTTAAAACTACATCAAATCTTCAATATTTCTCATTTTCCTAAATTTTACAACTCCTTTGAGAAAAACTATTTCCTCCCAAATATACCCAAAAATCACCCAAAAATTTACAAAACACTCCATAACATAGATTCATGGGATGAGCATAGAGTTTTTGGATTGCTTGAAACGTGAACGAGATATTTCCATTTAACCCATGTTAAGTCGCGGAAAAATGGCATTTAGGTTAAGTCCTGCCTTAAACGTATTTAAAGAAGAAATATTTGAGAGTATTTTTATATAGGCAAGTGTTTAAACCTAACAATAGTTATAATAGGTTTTCTTCAGGCTGTTTTTTAATTTATTCAATCAATTGCGATAATATCTATATTTTGCGGTTTTTAGCTCTTCATTTCCGATCCATTGCTGGTTATTTTTGTACAGCTTGTTTGAGACGATTTGATAAATCCCTTTGTAATCCAAGGTTTCTTATTAGTTTCTAGCTCTTTCTTTGAGCATTGCTTTCCAGGAATACATGTATTGTATAAGCCATAGTTAATATGGTTATGAAGCCCGGCAAACTTCAAAGGAGCAAGCAAAGAGGCCAATATTTATGTTGGAAGGTCCACGACCGTGCACAATCTTTTGTTTTGCGCTCATACACTATGCATGAATTACGCAACCGAAACGTTTCTATTGGTTAGTTGCTTGAACACACATAAACACCTATTGTATTTTGTCAGGTTTTGTGCACGGTCAAGGCCAAAACAGCGAACAAAAACATATAACAAAGAACTTTTCCGGGCTTCATAACCATTTCCCTCTATTAACTATGTATAACCTCAAAAATGTGTCTTGTCTCTCCTCCACTATCCGAACGCCTGGAACAGGCTACTCTTCCGTCCATACCCTGTATAACTAAAGTCAAGAGAGGATGATCTAAGAGAACACATCCCCCATACATGGGCCCAATGATAATCTTTTTCAATCTAATTTTAGCGCGTGGTCATACTGCGCGGCTATTTTAAGGAAGACACCTGATTGGTCAGTTGTAATGACGTAATGAAATTTAAGAAACGCGATCACATCTTTAAATTTCGATTTACGATTTCAGTAGATGAACGTCAACACGACGGCAAGAAAAATCTTCGCAATGACATCTGATCCTCTGATCATTGGCCGCGCGACCATGGGGACGAGAACTAAAATAACTTTCACAGCATGGCGCGAAGCTTAAAATAGATTTAAAAAACTATCATGGGGCATGGGGATGTGTTCTCTTAGATCATCCTCTCTTGCTAAAGTTGATTTAATTTGGATGTTTAGGAATCAAAACCACAGTTCTTCAATTGAACTGTACCAGATCAAGTGTCGATTGTGACGAAGCAGTCATTTGTGCGAGTGTCGGAACTTTCGTGATGAAGGACTTCAACGAAACCCTTACGGAATGTTCAGATACTTGTTGTAATACTGACATGTGTAATGCGCCAGGTAAGGACGAAGGATGTTAACCCTATTCTGCCTGGTGGGGGGGAGGGGGCAGAAAGTGCCCGCGCTGATTTCAAATTTATCATACTTAGGTAATCATAGCCAAACTTTATGAATTTTCCTAAAAATTATCTGGGAATATTTTGGTGTGTCAATTTTTTGATCACGTGACTTGATGTTTCCATGGCAACCAAGTTTTGACAGCCCGTTTTACCCAAATTTGGTATTTTCAGCTCAATTGTCAGTTTTCATGAGATTTCAGCTTTTACGAAGAGTTTCTTCCACAATCTTTGTAATTTTTGCATCCTTATATTTTTTTCGATTTTTTCAAATCAACTTTGGTAATTTTCTGACATTTCTGAACAATTTAAAAATCCAAGATGGAGGATCCAAGATGGCGGACATTTTTAAAGTATGACGTTATTTTGGCGTGATATGATATCATTATTGATTCGTGATTGTCACTAAAATAAACATGTTTGAATGCTTTATACACCATATAAGTTTCATTTTTATAGCAAAAATACTTTTTGAGATACAGATCGTTTTACCCAAATTTGTTGGTTTTTTAGCTTAATTTTCAGTTTTTCATTAATTTTTTGCTTCTTTACGATGAAATCCTTCCAAAATCTTTGCCGTTTTAGCATCTTTATATTTGTCTTGATTTTTTAAATCAAATTTGGAGATTTTCTGCCATTTCTGAACAATTTAGAAATCCAAGATTTAGGATCCAAGATGGCGGATTTTTTGCATGTATGACGTCATTATGGCGTGCATTACGTCATAATTGACACATGACTACCACTAATATAAATTTTTTCGGATGCTTTACACACCATGTAAGTTTCATTTTCATAGCGTCAATACTATTCGAGATACCTAGGGGGGCACTTTCTGCCCCCCCCCCCCCCCCCAGGCTCACGAACGAAAAAAAAGCCCAGGCAGAATAGGGTTAAATCACCATGAACTTGTTATTTTATTTTTGAGTGTTATATTACAAATTAAAGCTAGGCTCGTTAAAACGTTTTATCTAAGCTTATTTCCTGATTCACGCACTTTCCTTTGTTATTTAAGAACCTTTATTTAACTTACATCCCAAATGAAAGGGATTTATATAGATAAATCCTGGGTATTTATATAGATAAATCCCTGGTAGACAGGCATTTATCTGCATTAACAAAAGTGGATTTCGTTGCGTCTTTTTCACTCTCGTTTCTTCTCTTCTTTTCGCTCATATCACTTGCAGCACCATAACACTTTCATTGTCTGTGTTTCGATACGACGAAGGTGTGAGCCAGGGGGGGCTAGCAGCGAGGCCTGGGACCTAGTATACATGATTGCACATTTAAGAAATTTGGCCGAGCGAGACTAAGTAGTGGTTTGTTTAAAATAAACATGGCGGACGATGGCGGACATGACGTGCGTTTCTGTTCGTTCAGAAATATTTTGGCGATTCCACGTTCAAACATCTATGGGAACGATTCGGTCGCTGTTTAACTGAACTTTGGTCATTGTGGGACACCATGGATGAAAATTCCACAGCAAACTCCCGTAGAGGTACGTTTCTCGAATGATTGACATATTTCTTTACTTGTGCGATCATGTATAGCGGAAAAGCGGCAAGATCAAAGGGCGCTGCCTCCCCCTGGTGTGAGCCTACTAATTAGCCAGCGTTTTTTCCTCTGTCCCTCATGAATAATATCCGTTTTAATCCATATACATCCCTCGGACCTACGGCCCTCGGGATGTACATGGATTAAACCTCCGTTCTCGATGTTTATCTCTTACTAGTTTAAACCTATTCAGACCGGGCCTTTTTTATTCTTTTTTATAAATTTGTCCAATTAAGGATCAAACGTACCGCGCTAAGCAACCTCGTTCCCAGGGTCTACTCAGCTTTCAAGATGGCGCGCGGCTGGGCGCGGAGAAGACCCTGGGATACGCTGGCGAAATACTCCACGAATCGTGGAGTATTTTGTCACGTGACACATGATCGATCATCTTCGCTACACTTGACCAACGTTGAGCGTAGAGTGTAGGCCAGCTCGCTAGTCAGGCAAACTCACAATCGTCGTCGAGTGGGGAAAAACGGTTAGCTTGTGATGCAAATGATCCACAAGAGGAAACATAACAACGGGAAGTTCCCCAAGGAACGAGACGCATTCGCCACAAAGAAACTCTAAAAATACCAGTCATTTACACTTGATCGAAGTCAATTTTGTGACGAAATATATTGTGGAGAATGCTGAAAATAGATTTCCAAATTTTATAAGGAGGGGGGTCATGCCCTCAGACCCCCCTAGAGACTCGCGTCTCCATAATAATAATAATAATAATAAAAATATAAATTAAAGTGAACTCGCAAGAGACGTATAAATGTTCTATATGTGATTTTTACTAAACTTGCAATCATAACACACCAGATTGTAAACATCTGCAAGGCACAATGTCTGGTGTCAGTAGAAATAGATAGAAATTTACAACTGTAACAAAACGGTAACGGTAACAAAGGAAGTGCACGTTCAATTTATATTTCACTTTAAGCTTATATGTGTGGGCACTTAATTTTCGCGCATGCTAATTTTCGCGACACCTAATTTTTTTAAATCGCGAAAGTCGCGAAATTAAAGTGACGCGAAAATGAAGTGTAATAAGATATGTTCCTATAATGGTTTGTTCCGTGTATGTCTTATATCAGAGATACGATTATTGGTTTACTTCCGCTTTTTGTGTAGCTAAAAAGAAAAGTACTCTGATGAAATTGCACGGAATAAAGAAAGACGCTGAGGCAGTGAAACACATCAAAAATAGACTGATGTCTCGCATCTAAGATAATTGGTGAGTAGAACAACAAAGGATGTATAGTTGATTATTTTTCCATACAGATTTAAATTCGAAAAAAATCTACATTAAAACGAAGCTCTTTTTGATAATACCAATTGGCCAGCTTTTTTTTATTAAAACAGGGGGGGAAGCTACTTCCCATACATTCTCTAAAATCAAATCCAAACCATGCTCTCACAACTTGCAAAGCAATCATCACAACTTAAGCCAGCGGATTCATCATCGGAGCGTGCGTAGAAGTTGTGTAAAGCCAGAAGAAACGCTAGAAAAACATGACGGCCGATGATGTGATGGGAGTGCGTATTGATGTATGAATGATTATTGTATTTTTTTCACTTTGTGATCCTCTAAACGACTTAAACGGGATCAACTTCTTCCTCAAGTTTTTCGTTTTCAAGATGCAACCACGATCGACGGCGACGGTAACGAGAACGTTACAAAACAATAGGTGTAATTATTAGATTCTGCACGCGCGTTTTGCACATTTATTTGCCGTCCTATGCAAAACAAAACGTGTGTCCTATACAAAACAGAACGCACGTGCGTTTTGCATTTACATTTCTTTGCCGTCCTATGCAAAACAGAACGCACGTGCGTTTTGCATTTACATTTCTTTGCCGTCCTATGCAAAATAAAAACGTCAAATGTCCAAATACAGTTGAACCCCGCTAATTCGAACTCGGTTAATTCGAATTCCCCGCTATTTCGAACTCAAACCCATTTCCCTTGCCCTTGTTTTTCAGTCATTTACTATCGGTTAATTCGAACTCCCGCTAATTCGAACTATTTTCCGTTTCCCTTGAGAGTTCGAATTAGCGGGGTTCAACTGTACATAGCATTATGGAGAACGTGAACACGCGACGAATTTAGCTCCTAGACAGTTCGGCCACATTGGATAAATTGAATGTGTTGGAATAATCGCGAAATAAATTTTTAAGGAATTTAGCGCGCGAAAAGAACCCTTATGAAAACACCGCTGACCAGAACAAAATTGATCGCTTTGCAAGTTGTGAGAGCATGGTTTCTCCCCCCCCCCCCCCCCCCCCCCCCCCCCCCCCACCCGGGATTAAAACCTCGAGCTCCGCTCTCGGTGTTTATCTCTTATTTACTTGATATACCGGCAAAACTACAACTTATTTGTACTGCACAATATTATTATGTGGAGAGAATGACGTCTTTGCTTTCAATTACCTTGTCAGGTGCTGAGCCACAAATCTCTGGACTGAACGGAATTATTTAAAATATATTTTAGAAGCTTAAAAATAACATGAAGTATTATAAAAAAACGTGAAATGCGATATTGGAAAATAAATAAACTGACGGATGCCCAGGGGAGTTTTGTTTTGTGGTGATTTTAATTTGTCCATTCTTTCTTTGAGTTGATTTTCTTGTTTCTTGTTTGGTTTTCTTTCGTAGTTTAAAGAAATCCTCAACTGTTAGAAACAATTACCGTAAACCATATTCTTCTTGGGGGGGGGGGGGGGGGGGGATGGGATGGAAGGTCCCGTGCTGATTTATATTACTTAAAGAACGTTCAAGCAATTACGATCACGGGACTCGACATTTCCATGGTAACCATATTTTGACAGGTCGTTTTACCCAAATTTGGTGTCTTTTCAGCTTAATTTTCATGATATTTTTCCTTTTTATGAGGAGTTTTCCAAAATCTCTACAGTTTTTGAATTATATATTTGGGGGATTTATTGAAATCAAATTTAGACATTTTCTGGCATTTCCCAAAAAAATTTAAATCCAAAATGGCGGATCCAAGGGCGGAAATTTTTAAACCGATGACGTCAGTTTGGCGTGATATGACGTCATAATTGACACGTAACTGTCACTAAAATAAACATTTTTGGATGCTTTATAATTACACACCATAAAAGCGTGAATTATTTTTGAGATACATGGGGGGGGGGGGGGAGACTTTATGCCCACTTTACTAGTAAAGCCCAGGCAGAATAGGGTTAAATTGTTGCATGGAAATGTTGTGTAAACTGAAATTTAGTTCAAAATAAATTGGAAAAACGCACAGGTGTACGGAAAAAAGGATACAAATATCAGCCATTTGGGGATAATTTCCCTCGCGCCCCCATGGCCGATGTGTATTATAATTTATTATATGGCAAACTGGTCCACGATGAAAAGGAGCATTCTGATTGGTTCCCTGAGCGGTCCGAATTTTGCAATACGGACCGCTAAGATGGACCGCTCACGAACTCATTTCGCCAAATTCCTTTTATGGAACATTGAACAAAAGAAACCTGTTTTCTATTAAGTAGAAACATTTTTCCTCATGTCTAGCGGACAATTTTGGTTAAACTTTTCGCAACGTGGCCTGAAAAATGCAAGAATATGCTTAGCTTTGGCGCGCGCGCGTTAGCCGAGAATGGTTGCATTAATTTCTCAGCAAATTTTTTAAAAAGCCATTATAATAAAAACTTTATTGAACTAGCTTGTTCGGTCCGTATTGGGAAATATTGGTCTCGTTCTTTTTTTGCAACTTCATGGACCTCGCCTTCGGCTCGGTCCATAAACTTGCAAAAAAAGAACTCGACCAATATTTTCCCAATACGGACCTCACGCTAGTTCAATAACATCTATGTAGTTTTCACAGTATGCACAGTCATGTGAATATGTATATTCCGCCGAGATTAGGTCATTAAAAGCCCCTTTCACACGAGCAAGTTTTCCTTGACAAGTTTTCCTTGCTCGTGTACATAAACAACAAATTTAATTTGACAAGATTTTCCTTGACAAATTTTATTTGCGCGTGTGGACGATAAACAATTTTTCTTTGACAATTTTTCTTTGTAACAACAATAATATTGTACAGTGGATTATCACTTTAATAGGACCCAGGGCGCGAGCAACAAGATAAGGCCGCTGGGCACCAGGGATTCCTTGTCAAGTTTTCCTTGTTGCACGTCCACACGAACAAGTTTCGCAACTTGGCAATTTTTCCTTGACAAGTGTCCTTGTTCAAAAACTGGCACGCTTGTTTTTGAACAAGGACACTTGTCAAGGAAAAAATTGCCAAATTTCCCTTTCCACACGAGCAAGGAAAACTTATCAAGGAAAACTTGTCAAGGAAAACTTGCTCGTGTGGAAGGGGCTTTAATAGACTGCAAAACAGTCCGTATTTTCGCGCGAGAGTGTCGGGCTGAACGCGGCCGAAGGATCTGGAACGAGCGTGAAATTACGAGTGGGATTGGGGATAGACGCTGCTCGCTGTCGGCGCTTCGCGCCTCACAAATTCGAGCGTCACGCAACAATTCGCGCGCACGCAACAATTCGCGCGTCACGCACAATTATCTCGAGAAAGAGAGACTGTTTTGCAGTCTAGGGCTTTAAATGACCCTCAGCACGTGCAAAGCAGTGTGTTGCAATAGGACTCACTGCTCATTGGTGGCTAGGGAGTATAAAGGCAAAAGGACGCTCACAACTCGTGGTAAGTAATTCAAACCGAAGAGGGAACTTAGCGGCGGCGTACTGCTTTCAACCCGGGCTTTCAACACCGGCTTGAACGGAAAACCTTTGGAAGAGCAAGTCCCTATTGCAGCCCCTGCAGCTATTCTTGATGCTTAAGGTATCAGCCACCCTTCAAAATTGCGTTAATTTCCTATAATAAGGTAAATTAGCGAAGGAGATTCTTAAGACCTTGACGATAATTTCCACTGAAGATAAAACAGATGCAAGGGTTTATAGCACAATTTGCGTCCGCCATTAAAAAGGAAGCAATGGCGAAGTATCTGAAGCCACAAGACGATGTCATGTTGTCAGATGCAAGGAGGACCAGAATCCAGTAGATACTGATGGGCAGCCAGCATACTGCAAAGACCAAAACAATAGCAATGGCCATCTTCAGCACATTTCGTTCCCTTCTCGTGCGTCGTTGTCCAGCGTTGACCGATTGCTCGCCTGGAGTCTTCTGTGACTTGAGCTTTAAAACGACAATAATGTAAAGTACGGCTATCAACACCAATGGGGTATAAAAAAATATAACAATTATTGCTAAATAGTAGTCGGCTAAGGACTCTCCAAAGAGTTCATTCCACTGCCGCGTACACAACAGCCTTTCTGGATATTGAACAAGTTTGAAAGCGAAGAGATCTGGGGACTTGATAGCCACCGCGACGATCCAAGTGGCGAGAATGAAGAAGGGGCACAGCTTTGAACTGATGAGTGGGGAACGGAGGGGAAATACCACGGCTCGAAATCGATCCACTGCTATCAGAACCAGGCTCTGGATAGACACAGTTATGGAGGCATTGTTTAAGAAGGGAATCAGCTTACATAAGACTTGGCCAAAAGGACCACTGATCTGCCAGGAGTTGAAGTACAATTCTGTTAGAATCCATGGAAAAGCGAAAATTGGATACAGCAGATCGGACATGGCCATACTTAAGATTAAAAGGTTGATGGGTTTTCTCATGGCTTTCGTCTTGTAGACAATTATTCCGATGAAGGAATTTCCTGCCATCGAAACAACAAAGAACAGGCAGTAAGCAATGGTTTCGCCGATTTTTTCTGCTGTATGATTACTTGGACCAGAGCAGCTCGATGACGATGTTCCATTCGCCGTTGTGTTCAAACTTGTCGACATTCTGGTGATTTCTTATTCAGCTATTTCTCTTGGAAATTATTTTTCATCTGGTTTGTTAACAAGGAAACAGCGCTCTATTTATGTTCTACTGAAGGCGGGATAATCTTTTGAGCTTGAGGTCATTGATCATGCGCAAGCAATGAATATTTAAAAGATGACAGCTTAATTTGCCAATGTCAACTGAAAACGAGTGTTGAAAATAAACAGCCATGAGCTTATGGTCACCTAATGACGTAGAACATTTTCCATGAGTTTTTAATTAGTGTTCATATTAAAACTGTGGCAGCTTGTACTCGAAATTGCCTTATTCCTACTGCATTAAAGTTTTATATTGCCTATGCAACATGAATAAGAAAGTTATATTAGTTAGTAAGTAAAGGGAGATTTCGGAGGACCACAAAACATCGAAACGACATTTCCCGTTCTACCAGACAGTTTATCAGATATAGAGAGACATATTGCACTTTCGGCTATTATTATCAAAGAAAATGGCGAGAAGCTGATATGTTTCATTCTGTTTGATGTATTCTCTTCATTGTTCAGACCGTAATTGCTTTTCAGAATTTCACCTTAACTCATAAATTATCAATAAAACCTATATCTATAGCGTCTAATTTTGTAAAATAACAAAATTGGAAATATTTTACGTGAAAACGCGTGGGAAATAATTTGGCTACTAAATATTCATATCAGCTAGTTTGCTGTTATAGGTTTTTTTTAAAGGTTTTTTAATATATTTCATGGTGCGATTTTTAATTTCAAGAGCTAGATGTTTTCCACACTTTACACGTTCTCGGCTTAATCTATATTCTGGATCAAGTTGTTGCAATCGCAGCTGTTGGCTTCATATCGGAACAAGTAATGACTTTCTCGAAACCGAATAACACCCTTGTTTAAACTCCTTGTTTATCTAATCTATAGCTCCGTTTTCAATTAAGAAGAACAACGTTAAGACCCGACTTACTTTTCCTGGCAAATTCATTTTTTACCGGTAGTATTATTCTTTTAACAGTTTTCTACTAAATTTTACTTTTTCGGAAATGAAGCCATGATAAACTATTCTTACTCTAGTTGAGTAGGGAATAAATAATCAGATTCAGTACTTTTTTAAGATAATTACTTTTATCTTATTTTTCTGGTAGAAGTGTTGTAAAATGTAAACATGTGGTTTCCTTCAATCGAACTCCGTAGCACGTACGATGAAATTAGTTTCTGTTCTGAACTGGTGAACAACTTTTAGTATGTAAAAAGGAGGTACTTAGTATCTCAGTCGTGGTCATTTGAATATTGTGTAACAGTCTTTGACTGAAGATTTCTCTTGTATTCCTGTTATTTATTGTGAATTTTATTCGGTAGAAATGATTTTTGTAACTTTTATATTGTCGTAGTCGTTTTATATTGATTGGGCAACTAAGATAATGCAACTGCTGACGTCTCAAACCGATTAATAAGGTGCGACGAGATAGTTCTGTGCCATTATTACTACACTTTAGCCTTGTACTGTTGTAAAGTGGAACAAGAGTTATTAAACTTCAGTAAAAGTCAACCTATACAGTTAATTTATAGCTTTTTACATGCACAAATACGATTTTTTTCACATGATTTCTCGAACGGGGTTAGAAAGGATTAATACTGGTTTAAAATCGTAAATGACTGTTGAATAGTTCAGTTTTGTAACCCGAACCTGAATAATAAAAAATACCTGTCAAAGAAATATCAATAGACCCTTTTTAAAAATGGCTGCCAATTAAAAATTATTTTGTATGCATTTAAATTAGCCTGACTAACCTCATTCTAGAATAAAAATTATTTTGAATTATCAACTCAAAAACGAGGTTAGTCAGGCTAATTTAAATGCATACAAACGAATTTTAAATTGGCAGCCATTTTTTTAAAAAGGGTCTATAATGAATATGGATAAGAGACTAAAATAGGAGGGTTAATTGATGAATTGTCAAGCACTGATGCATATGGAGAAAGTATTCCGCTACAATCCCCGATAAGTTTGGTCGAATGTAAGGGGGTTTTCTTTGTCATAGGAAACAGGAATGAGGTTTTGCACGGCAGCGAGGATTACCCGTGACGTAAAATGTGTTAAACAATATAATATTGCTCATTCCGTAAAAAGCTTTAATTGGTGGTTTTCATCAACATTACAAAAACTGCTTGCATGAACAACATCAGAAAATTAACAGGTAAAAGAACTGGCAGAAAGAAACGTTTTGTCCAAATTATAGCTTTGTAGCATTTTTCATAACTGAGTTATTGCCAAACTAATTTTCAGAAAATTACAGTATTTAGTATGCCGCCGCCATGTTTGTGTCCTTCAGAGGGGCACAAATATGGCCGCCATAAAATTGCACAAGAAGTAGAGTAGATTCTACCGTCAATATCATTAGCTTTCATTTCAAATATGTTTAGACATCGCGGCGATCGTTGCGATCGTTGCGATTATATGGAAACCAGGCTTATGGCATGCAGTACTAGTTGTTAACAAATTTGCATGTTATAATACCGTTCAATTTGATCTAAGTTAAAACTTCCTCTCTGTAGTATAATATAATATGACTTATTAATAAGAGAGAGGGCTAATGAATAGTCATGCATGGATAAAGTATTTATCCCGATAAGTTTAAATCGCTCATTCCTTAAAAAAGCTTGATTTCTGTCAAGATCTCTTTCATTTGCTAAATTTACCATTTGCTCTTCATGAAACTTAATGAATGACTGTTTGCGAACTGTCTTTCCTAAAACTTTTTCTTAACTACTTTTACGTTTCCGTACAGTTTGGCTAATTAAACAGGATCTTAGAGGTCTTAGAGTGCAGTTTGCGTAGAATCATGGTAGAATTAATTAGACATATTAAATCAAATTAAAATAAATATTTAACGCTTTTGTATATCGTCAGAGTCCAAAACTGCGTATAATTAAGTTGCATCTAGTAGGTGCCACAGAAATTTAACAAAACACACAAATTATTCAAAGGCTTTTATGTGCCAACTCGTGAATCAAAAAATTAATATGCATAAATTAAAGCTTATGTTACAGCCCATCGACCGATCGACCGACCGAGTGAAATTTGTCCACCAAATGCTATAACTCGTTCATTGCTTTCGCATTCACGAGTTTAAAAAGGGAAAATATATGTTGGTTTGGTTCTTTAAATAACTATGAGTCAAGAAAATTAAAAAGTTTGTTTCACCAAAGACTACATATCGTGGTTAAATCAATTGCCGACCTTATTTCTCAGTAGAGTGTGGGCGAATAATTAGAAACATCGCCGCAATGGCTAGCCTCCTACGCAGACTTTCTTTTGGCTCACGTGACGAGCCAAAAGGGGAATGTTCAAGCTATCTCTTGCTTCTTTTATATAAACGGTTTCGCAAAATTGAAAATCTCTCGAATGAATGCGTTTTAGGATGAAAATGAGAATGCAAGGCATAAAAACTTCCCCAACGAAAAAGAAGTAAATTCCAAACATATAGCCCACTAGGGCAATATATATTTCATTTTTATATTTGCTTCTTCTTGTTTTCGTTTAGTATGTTCACAGACGTTTTTTTTTTTCGTAAGATAAGGCCATGTTACACGAGGCAATTTTCCTCGCAACTTGCAACGCAACGATGACGACCGAAAAACATTGCAAGTTGCAGAGGAGGTGTCACGCGTTCGCAATTTTTTTCGCAACTTGCAACGCGCCTTTCTCCGGCCGCCATCTTGAAATCTTCACGAGCGAAGGACGCGCTCTGATTGGCTCATTTTAACAAAATTGCGTTGCAAGTTGCGATTGACATGTTACACGCAGCAACTTGTCTCGCAACGTTGCAGTTGCAACTTGTACCGCAACAAATTTGCGAGACAAGTTGCAGGAAAAATTGCCTCGCGTAACATGGCCTTGGGAGCGCGTGCCAGTATCTTACGAAAAAAAATAAACTGTCTGTAATAAACAGACTAGTTTTCGTTCTAGTTCCCAGTCGTAAGGATCAGTTTGCCGTTCACAATGTTTATTTTCTCGAGTATAATTTACTGATCCAGGTCTACAACAGATCCGGCACACTTCATCGGTTTGTTGCTGTGGTTTTACCTCCCTCGGACTTTTAATACCCTACTAGGTGCCAGAGGGTTTTTTTTCCTTTGAGCGAACTGCGAACGGCGAGGCCGTGACGACGAGCCACAACGTTCGCCGCTCCGTCGTTACTCGCTTTCGTGGCTTCAGCGCTCCTTTCTAGGAAATAAACGGAATCGAAATAAACCTCTGGCACCCAGGGTATAAAAACGCCGTTCACGCCATTTTTTGCAGTCTTTTTTAAAACAAAATTGGCGGGAAATCCCGCAAAGTGGTGCGGCCTGGTTCGCCCATGGTCGGCGAGGCTTTTGAGCTTTACGCAGAGTTACGGTTGTTAGTCGGTTCTTACGATTGTTCAAGTTTATTTGAAAACTTCCTTTTTTTTCCTTTTTTCTCTGTCTCTCTTTCTCCGACGTATTCCACTTAGTTTAAAGTGCCTATAACCCCCAAAACTTTTTTGGTTCCAAACAATCTATATGTTTTTCTGAGCAGAACGCCGAAAAGAAAAATATTTTTGGTTGAAACCGCGATTTTTATGAATTTTCAAAGTCTGAGAAAATCGCATTATTTAAAAACATGACCGAGTAGCAGAACCATCGTGAAAGTACTGGATCTAGCACAATTCGTGACATCATTCCAGGCCATCAATCGATCGCTCGCGAGCCTTGAGTTGTGTCTTTGTTCTGAGCTAGAAATGCGTGCAAAATTGAGCCGAGCCGTTCTTTGCCATTGCCGTTGCTCTTAGCACTTCAGAGATCAAGATTTCATGGTCAAGTTTTCTGGGTTGATCGATCGGCGAGTCTTCAGCGAAGATTGAGTAAAGATGAAATTAGAGTTTCTGTCTTTGTACAAATTATAAGGACTTCAATTTGCTTCGTTCGGGTTCCAGAATTTTCGTAGAATTCAAGGTAATAATTTATTCTTGCTGAACCAAAATATTATCTTTGTTAAGATGCATTAAGCGATTCTAGTACAGTGAGCACGGCTGATTTGATTCAGACTAATTTGCTCAGTCTGTTTATACAGTGTTTATACTACGCGAACAATCGACACATTTCATGGCACTTCGAATTTGTTTATCTTTACTGATCTGGTGACATCAAAGGAGGACAAATTCTCACCGAAAAATTTGACATCTTCGGGCTTTAGCATTATTTAATGAAACTGCTAAGCTAAATCATTTAAAAGCAAAGTAAGATATTCCCAATCGAATCGTAACTTCGAACAGAAGCTTCAGAAGATCACTGTCTGAATAGCGCACGGCTTCCGTACGAGTATCCACTGCAAATAATTCATACACGAGTCCAGACTCTCGTTCTAGAACTTCCATGCAAATACTTAAGCCAATTCAGTATATTCCATCGTTGTTTAAACCTGTGAAGCGATTCTGTTCATTCAATTAAGCTGTGTGTGCTGTGTGAATGTCATAATTTCCCTGTTGAGCGACACCGCGTGGACTGCTCGCGGACGGTCTTTGAGTTTAGAATACTCAAGCAATTTACATGATAATCTTTCCCTACCTCATTCATAATGTTATATTTTTAACACAAGTTGTAAGAAATTATTTTTCAAGTATTCAAGCTACTTTAGTCTCGTGTTTGTAGTAGTGTCTTTGGACGGGAGGTTGCGTGACATTTCTGTGAGTTCGGCTCGATATAAAGCGTATAGACATGAGCAAATTTATAGTCTGAATCAATTCCACAGCTCTCGTAAAAAATAGCGTAATGCATTGAACCAGAAGCTTATCACCTAGAAGCGTGTAACTTCTCTTTATATGTTTGGGACAATGCGTGGGTTTTTTCCCGACCAATCAGAATCGCTGAATCAATTTTGCCCTTATATGGAAACTAGGATTTGCGCGCTCCTCGCGGCTCCTCGCGAGAACTACATCTGTAATGGCGGCTTCGCGAGGAAACTTTTCGCCCGAAGAAAATATTATGACATTTGTAATGCTGGGAAAGCGCTAAGTGTCGAAGTATTATTTGGAAGAGTTCCCGGTGAGTTGACAGAAACCTTGAAGGTCTATTTCGACTTGTCCCAATGAGTTTCGAATCGGTGAAATGCATGGAAAGTGACAAAGTTCTCTCGGGATAATACTCTAAATACGCTGTGCTTCAGGATTTCTTTGATTTTATATTTTCGGAAAGAAAAGACCCGCATGTGGTACGAGTTGAGGAGCTAGCCAGCTAGCCGGGATATTATGTGAGATACAGTAGAGGAAATGCCATCGCCGGGTAAGGATCTTGTGTTATGTTTTTGATCGCTGTCAACAGTTGTTGATTTCAAAGAACCGCAAGTAAGCTTAAATCTTTTTGCAGATTTTTAGAGCAAGAGGACATTATTACAGTCAAAATAACGGCAGTATCAATCGAGGAAACAAGAAAACTACTCCTTTATCCGAAAATTATGAGTAGTTTTGTAAATATGTTTTGGTGTTTACTTAGCGTGTTTGTCGACAGAAATAGCGTGCGGTAATAATGTGGTTGTTTTCAAGTTCTTTTGTAGATTTTTTCTGAGAAAGATAATTTTAAAACTTACAGTCAAAGTAGCGACAGTATCGCTTTAACAAAATAGAAAGCTATTCAGTTACCTAAAAATGTGGAGTATTTCACTGCAAACGAATTTGTAAAAAGGTGTCGTTGTGTTTTAAACGAGTTCTAGATCGATCTAACGTGCGGATGATAATTATTATTGTTGTTTACAAGTTTGGTTTATATATAAAGAGCAAGGTTTGAGAGCCGACAGCCTCTTTAAGCTTGAAATGGGTTGTTTAACCTGTCTAGTTAGTGTACAACTGAATTGTATAAGTCGATGATTCATTTATTTCACGAGCTTGTCGCTGAGGATTTGTGTTCGCCAAGCTTTCTTTCGCTGTCAAACTGAGTTGTAATATTAATTTCAAAACAACCGCTTCCACTGAGTAGCTTTAAGACTTTTCCCAACAAGAAAACAACCGTTATTTCGATCAAACTATCGACAGTATCGCTTCAGAAAAACCAGATAGCTTTCCTTATCCAAAACTGTGGGGTTTTTTTCTCGTGGGTAACGTTTGTACAATGTTTTGTGCTAAGTTTTTGAGAGATTGTTGTCGATCACGCGGGGAAGAAATTGCATTTTTCATACATTTGCCGTTGCGCTTTGAGAGCAGTACTTCAGACCCGAAAACCACCTTTAACACTTTAAAAGTTGATTAACCTATACTAATATTAACGTTTTACCGATTTGTCTCTTATTTAGCCGTATTTAGTGAGCTTGTCGCTTTAAATTTGTCTTGCGGCAAGCGAATTTTCCACTCGTAATTTTCGAAATTTTGTGGCTAGAAAATGTCGTATCATGAAGTTGTAGTACACAATAAAACACTTGCTTTTTAAACTGTGGTGTTGATGTTTGATTTTTTTTGCTAGAAAAGATATGTAATGAGTGTGTATACTTTATTTAAGGTGGCTGATTCTCAGAATTGCAGACAAGATTCCCGGAAAATCGACTACGCAGTACGCACTTTTACGCGCCTCGACGAATAAAAATATTCCCGGAAAAAATCCCGCGCGCAAACACGCGCGTTAAACCGCATCTGCCATTCCATATAAGGAAGTTCATTTTGATTGGTCGGGAAAAAACCCACGCATTGAATCGAACCTATACGCTTCTTCGTGATTAGTTTCTGATTGAACAAACGTATAATATTTCAGGTTACCCAGAAAAAAAGTTATTACATTGACATCAGTTCTACGAAAATTCTGTAATACCCATCGAAACTGGCGCCAATGGCCTGGAATGACGTCACTAGTCCCAGACTCCCTTTGACTCGGTCATGGGGAAAATAACCCTGACTTTGACGGCCCATAGAAAATTGCCGTTTTAACCAAAACAAAAAATTTTAACAGAATTTTGCTTAGTATAATATACACTGATGTCAATGTAATAACTTTTTTTCTGGGTAACCTGAAATATTATACGTTTGTTCAATCAGAAACTAATTCATTTGGGGCAAAAATATTTTTGGGGGTTATAGGCACTTTAAGAAAGAGAAGAAAGCGACAGTCGGGTATAAACTCGCCGAAAGGTTCGGCTGTCTTTGCGATTATTTTGCCGGCTGTCCAACAACTAGAGCCGAAACGCCCGAGGGAAAAGGGCAATTGTCGGCTCAATAAATCGGTCAGATTGTAGTCAACGTGTCGTCCAGTCTAATAACTTGCATGTAGTGAAATACTTCGTGGAAGAATTTTGAAATACTGTACCGTTTCCTCAGTTACGAAGAACTACGACCTACCGGAAACGAAGCGGAAAGATTGGGCTGCGCCTGCATTACTACAGGTATAGCAGTCGTTTGATTTGCAAAATGCGTACTACTTGTCTGCGCATGCAGTTTTTCAAAATGGCGGCCGTAACATGCTGGATAGCATTTTAATACTTTTAAACTTGTTCGTTGCTTTCCCAGGGTGATTGTACATGTCAAAGATAGCTTTTCGTTAGGATCACTTTCAACCATGACAGATTGTGCGGTTTTGGAACCGAGCGAGTTGCAAGCGACCCTCGTGTCGGCGAAAAGGTTCGTAAATATTTTGTGTGCGTTGAAGTTTAATTTATAGTTTCGACTTTATTCTATAGCTAAGAAAGAGAAAAAGCTAGTCTGCGTTAAACATTAAACCGTTTCATCTGTTTGTAGGTAGAAGTTGATGATCCTCTCTCGACTGCAATGGAAAATGAGACTCTGAAAGGTTAGAATAGTTTGACTCCAGTTAAGCTTAGATGTTTACGTGATTAAACGTTCTAGAATGTTCGAACATATGTGACCTCTCACGCGAAAACGTACACTAACGGCTTTCCGTTTTAAAACGGAATTCCGTTCACAAGCCATTCACCAGCCGTTCCGAAAAGATTTGCATCTGTTCGAACGACTTGGGTCATCCGTTCAAAAAAATCTCTATCCGTTCGAATGGCTTGGGTCATCCGTTCAAAAAAAATCGCTATCCGTTCGAACGGCTTGGGTCATCCGTTCAAAAAAAATCGCTATCCGTTCAAACGACTTGGGTCATCCGTTCAAAAAAATCGCTATCCATTCGAACGACTTGGGTCATCCGTTCAAAAAAAATCTCTATCCATTCGAACGGCTTGGGCCATCCGTTCAAAAAAAATCGCTATCCGTTCAAAAAAATCTCTATCCGTTCGGAGTAAACTACCCTGCGAGCAGAGTCGCTTTCGATCTTTCTAGGAAGATCGAAAGCGACTCAGTGCTCGCAGGGTAGGAGTATTATAAAACATGAATGGACCGAAATCTTACGGCCGGCGAGGTTATTTCTTATCCGACAGTGAATCTACAAAGGCGCCAAAGTGTAAACAAAATGTCACGACAAGATCAATGAAGATCGTTGATGCCGCTAAGAAAAATTCACAAGTTGACAATTCAAAAGTCTATTGACAATTTACGACTTGCGACTAATTAATAATTTTATGCAAGGTCGTGAAATTTGCGCGGTGGATCTGCAACCATCGTTTATAAACTGATTTCAGGGTATTTTCGAATGTAACCGGACCAACGGCTTTCAGGCCCTGCACCACAAGCCAAAATCTTACGGCCGGCGAGGTTATTTCTTATCTGACAGTGAATCTACAAAGACGCCAAAGTGTAAACAAAATTTAATGTCGCGACACGATCAATGAAGACTTTGTTTTTCGAATTCGTTGATTCACAAGTTGACAATTCAAAAGTCTATTGACAATTTACGACTTGCGAATTAATAATTAAATAATTTTATGCATGGTTGTGAAATTTGCGTGGCGGATCAACCATCGTTTATAAACTGATTTCAGGGCACCGGGTTTCGTGAAAAAATTAACCCAATAAACTCAAGTGCGGCGCTTACATGCAGGAATGCACAGGGAAATTTGCATACAAAAATAAATCAAGCAGCTTTTTTCGTTTCATGCTTTCAAATGCTTTTTTTCATGCTTTCAATGCGCGCGACACGATAAATAGTCATCGTTTTTAAATCCTGGGATTCTGCCGGGAAGTAGAATAGCGTTTTCCTCGACGTAATTACTTAAGAAGTTCTTCATGTCCTCGGCCACGGCTTGGGGCAACGTGTTGTGTGGTAGTTTCTTGCGGTTTCCATGGCCCTTTGAGAGATTCCGTGCTCTTTATAATGTTCTTTAAGTCTGCGAAACCGTGAATAGCTGATGCCGTAAAGGTGTAAAAACATTTCTTTGCAGATTGGTCGGGACAGGTAAAGGAAACTGCATCGTACACTTCGCTTTCTTTTTTCGCCAATGATGTCGATGCTCGTGAACGCTTGTATGTTTGCCAGTATGACAAGGTCGAGTTCTCCGTGGGATAGTTCAAGGCAGTTGTTTAAATTACACAGCACAGCTTCCGCCGAAAATTGCTGAGAACACTGGCCACCTTTCGTACCTTGAGTACACCCGCATCCATCTTGTAGAAACTTCTTGACTTTAGCTTCGATTTTCTCACTCTCAATTAAGTCAGCTTGATTACATTCCGCCATGATGAAGGTCTCTAAAGAGTTTGATACGCACGAGTATAAAGCACGCGAGATATAGTATAGTTGCCATGACAACGCGACCTGACCGTTGAAAAGTAGTTGCGTTACTTGTCACAACTGATTTGTATTTCGTATGCAAATTTTGGCCAGTTCGCAAACTTACACAACGTCATGCTTCAATGAGTAAACAAGTTCGCTTGCAGTTCTGTTTGCTCTTTGATAAAAGTGCTCGTATTCCGTTTTAAAGTCTAACAGTTTGTCAGTGTGGAATTGCATTTTTACAACAAGTGACGCTGCCGAAAAGAAAAAAAACTATAATATCAGTAAACCAAGCGGCAAACAGCGGCTACGCTTCGAATAATCATTTGACCTTTGTATACATGGTTTTGTTTGCATTCTATTCAGAGAACTCCGGTTGAATCATCGCGTTTTAAGTTAGGCTGCTTCAGTCTGGGTTTTTGGTTCAGTTTCTGTTCTCTTCAACTGTTTGTCTGCTTTTTGGATGCGCGTAGAGTGTGCCGTTAAAAATAATTTTTCTTTGGCCGCTCAGGTTTTATAGACGTTTGCGTAGGTTTTCTTTCCTATTCAGCGATTCACGGTTTTCCGTTCAAAATTTTACATGAGCCGTTCAGCCGTTCATGGCTATCCGTTCAAAATTTTTCATGAGCCGTTCAGCTGTTCATGGCTATCCGTTCGAAATTATTCATGAGCCGTTCAGTCGTTCAGTCTCATCCGTTCGAAATTATTCATGAGCCGTTCAGTCGTTCAGTCTCATCCGTTCGAAATTATTCATGAGCCGTTCACCCGTTCAGTCTCATCCGGGGTTTTTTTGGTGACCCGTTCGATAGCCGTGCGTTTCACCCGTTCGAACGGATAGCCGTAGTGTACGTTTTCGCGTGAGAGGTCACATATATTCATTTGAATCAGATGTGACATGCTTCTTATGCTGTTTTAATTTATATACAGCAACAATGCTCAGATATTATAAGTACAACTAGAGAGAATCATAAATGTACCAAGTCAGAGCACAGAAAATTTGGAAATATAATATTTAACAAATAGCTGATAGTTAGCCATTGTATATTTAACAATTGAAGGGCATGCTGGAATAAGGGCATAATTAACAATAGAATTATATTGTCGTTATGCCCTTATTCCAGCACGCCCTTCAATTAGATGGCAAGCTCGAGGTTTCTATTGGCTTATAGTTGGTGAGGGGCCGAGCCAACTATCAAAAGTCAATAGAAACCGAGAGCGAGCCGTCTAATTGTTTTAGCATAACCCAGAGAACGATCTATTCAACAAAAATGTGCAGTGGAAGTCGTTTATTTCACTCCAGTATGTGTCGTCTTTTAGACAAATATGGCCCTTGGCCAATGAAAGTGAGAGAAACTTTAGGACCTCCACAGACTATATTGTTATCGATAACTATTTAGTTGTTGATCATAAAAAGTTGTTGATAACAAAAAAGCCAGTGTGTGAAGTGAGTTATCTATAGCAAAATTTAAAAATATTTGTTATCGACAACAAAACAGTTTTCCTTTTCAAAAGGAGAACTAATTTAGTTGTCGATAACAAACGCGGCAGTTTTGTTGTTCGACAACTCGTTTTTCCTAGTCTGTGAGATAGTTGTCGACTTACTATGCCAAGAATTTGGTCATTCCATGTTGTTGTTTTGCAGAGGCACGTGCAAAGCTACACCTGGAGCTATTGTACTAGAGTAGTCATTAAACCTTTTGTTTAGCGACGTTCTCACTAAACAAAAGGTTTAATGAGCAGTACAATTATAGCTCTGCGAGTGTGTTATACGTTTTGGTACATTTGCCGCCGTTGTTTGCTTAAGTTCCCTATTATCAGTGTTCTTTCACACTGCTACATGTATGTCTCTTTTTTCCTTCTCCGAAAAGCGTTTTTCCCTTTTGCCTTTCGATGATCCTTCCGCATCCGCCATCTTGCCCAAACGTGTACTTGCATTGACATGTGCAGGAACGCTAGTTACCAACCTCTCGCATAAAAATACAAGTTATCGATAATTTTGGCCTCAAGTGTGTGGAAAAGCTCTATCGAGCACTAATAGTTGTCGAATCATTTTAGTTGTCGAATACTAATACTTGTCGACAACTACATGTATCTCTCTAGTCTGTGGGGGCTGTTGCCTATCCAGCAGTTTTCCATGTATTGTTTTTCATAGAGTATTGAATCACTCTTGCACACAGCAATATCTTTTATACCGAGCTGTTATACCATTTATCAAGTCTGGCAGTGACCCTAACAAAAATTGTTCTCATTGGGCAATTTAAGGCCAACTAACATAAGGCAAACATAAATTTGTACTTTATGTTATAGTGTTCCCATATTAGCTTTGCAGCTAAACATTCCGACACTAAATAAATTTTATGTTTGTATGTAATGTATTTTGCAACCCTCTCAAAATGTCTTGTAGTAGTACATGTATATGCTAGTCAGCATCACTGGAGTAGTAGTAAGCAATGGTTGAATCATCTTGCCTGCTAAGGGGGGTCCAACGTGAAGTAAGCAGCAAATAACCAACTGAAATTAATTCAGTTACGTTACTGTGTGTTTCAATAACATACAACCTCTGAAGTTCAAAACTCAATAAATTAACGATTGCATTTTTCTCTACCGTCAGTAATAATAATAATAACGACAACCAATGGACCCTGAAAAAAGAAACAAACAAAATGGATCTAAATCTACCGATCACAACCCATGGATATGACCTTTGAACCCTGTTCATCCGCTAAGATGATTGATGGCAGTGAAAAATGCAACTGTTGATTGATCAGAGCTCGTACATGTATGTTATTGAAATTGAATTTTTTTTAATCTTGACACAGCTAGTGAAATATCCGAGGAAAAGCAACCAATTGAACAAGAGGATAACGATGCAGAGCCTCAACATAAAAATGAGGGCGCCGAAGCTAACGTCGAGCCATCTGCCGTTGAGCATGAACCTACTACTGTAAATGAAAAAGCTGAAGATGAGAACCCATCTGGCTCTGATGTGGAGAGTGAAGAGGAGAGCGGAGAAGAGTCTGATAGTGACGGATACACAACAGGATCTGAATCATCTGGATCACACACAGATCACAGTGCTAGTGACAAAGAGGTCAGTTGTTTTAAGTAGACTTGATTCCTTGGTATACCATAAAAGCTCTACTACATGTAAGTCCCCAGTGAGGGTTATTTCTTTCTCACTCTGTTCATTTATTTATTTTCAAGACCTTTCAGGAGGGGGCTTATTAAAGAAAGGGGGAGGGGGCTTATTTCAAATCATCGGTGCCCAAAGCTAAATCATTCAGTACTTACATGTAGTAGCTGTATTCAGTTTGTCATGAGCATGGGAGTACAAAGAAAAAATTCTGATCCCCTGTGTGAGTTAAACCCATGACCTGCACACCTATGCTCTAACCACTGAGCTGCAGGAGACTCGTGGTTAATTTAAAATACTAGTGTTACTGTAGGTGTGTATGTGACATACTGCTAGTCAGAATCAATTTAATAATTATAATAAAGTACATGGTAATGTAATAAAGAGAGAGATGGTAAATGTTAAGCTCGGTACAAATAACTGTTAGTATTCATTTGGTACTTGTTTTAATTTTCATTCATTGATAAAATAACGAAGGAAAGTGAAGAAGAAGATAAAGCAGAGCAAGTCAAAGATGAACAAGAAGACAAAGAGGAAGATAAAGAGGAAGACAAAGAGGAAGATGAAGAAAAGGAAGAAAAGAAAGAAAAGGAACAGGTCACGAAACAGGAAAATGAATGGCAAGAACATGCAGAAGAAAGCAAAACAAGAGAAAGCGGAGACGGTCAGGTAAGTGACACAAGACAAATTTAACAGGCAAATTCTCCTTACTGGTCTTTTTACATTTCTCATAGAACTTGTTAGGAGAACTTGTTTTTAAAAACATCAAATGATGCATTTCTTTTTTTGGTGATCATTTGATTAATTCTCATGACCTGCATGCTTGATCATGCATTGATATCATAAGGAGAAATTTTGATACTGATCACTTTAAAGGGTTGCAGTTGCATACATGTAAGGTATTGCAGTATTCCCGAACCTACATGCAGTGTCCCACAACTACATTGTACATTCATTTGTATATTGATTCTGTAGGAGGCAGAGGAAGAAAAGAACAATCCTGCGTTTATTCCACGTAGAGACACCTTTTGGGGACATGATGACAGATGGACAGACACACCAGATGAGGAAAGGTAATACAGGGTTCCAGATACGTTTTATAGGCAAGGTATCAATGAGGAATTGCAACAGGTCAATAGACATTGGCCTCACCAAATCATCAGAGGTTTCCTATCAATTTGCCGGGTCAGGTAGCCACCCTTGTCGGGGTTTTGTCCTGATGCCCCTCTCTTATCTGGAACACTGGCCGGGGTCAATGTATTGTGTTCTTGGTAAGACATTTAACTCTCACAGTGCCTCTCCCCACCCAGAAGTACAGTGTAAATACACTGTAGGTACCAGTGAATGTCAGGACAACCTGACAAAAATGCTGGGGGGTTACCTGCGATGGACTAGCATCCCATCCGGGGGGAGTAGCAATACTCCTTTGGAGTTGCTTCATGCTATGAAAACCTTAGTTAAGCACCGGCCTGATAAGTCACCTGGGCTTGAAGACAGACTTGATGTCTCTCAGTATAATATGAACGGATAATTTGGTTTGAATAAGCATGTCAAGGTCACTATTTTATTATTATGATTAGGAGAAAGCCAACAACTAGAAGATTGTGGGACAAGACAACAGACAGATGGGAACATGATATGTACAGAGAAGAGGAACAGGGGCCAAAAACTAAAGAAGAGCTAGAGGTCAGAAAACATAAGTGACATAGAGTGGTAAAGTGTCATGTCTCAAATTTGCGAAATTATGAAATTTGATCAGCTATTCAGAGGAAGCATGCCAAAAAACATCCACTTGCCAAAAATTAGCTCTCCATTGCAATTTGCGGCCGAGATATGAAGGTTCAAAGTTTGGTACCATCCCATATACAAACCTCTCTAATTTTGCGCCTGTTCTAAACTGAAGGAACAGACACAAAATTAGAAGGGTTTGTATGGAGAAATTAAAACCTGAAGTGCTCATATCTCGGCCGCAAATTGCAAGCTTTGTTAAGCTTTGTACAGTCGAAGCTCCCGTAAGTGAACATGCTCAGGAAGAACCGCTCAAAAAACGAGACTGCAGTCCCGTGAAACTTTCAAGACTAAAATGTTGCGAGACCTGTGATTTTTGAAAGACCATTTGTCACCCCTAATGTAGTTTATAGTTTTACAACATCATTACAAAACATAATTAATATCTGTGAATAAAAAATATGCAAGTGTTTGGGTGAAGTCACAAATTACCTTGTGCACTGAGTGAGATAAAACTACATGTACATGTAATCCAGCCAGTGCATTTATGTACTGAAAGCCACTCTCCCGATGGCAAGTGAGCTTTCAAATTAAGCTAGTGGCCGTTTAATAGAGGTTGGCCGTTTAATAGGTGGCCACTTAAAAGGGGTTCGACTGTATTTCCAATCCTGTTAAACTGGTACTAAACAGGTTTATTTTTTTTTTATAGGATAGTAAAAACTGGCTTGACAGGAGGGGCGGCCGTCCTGGGAGAAGGAATTATGATCTGCAGGAATTTGTTAGAGGAGGCGGAAGACGGGGAGGTAGAGGGGGACGTAGAGAATACAGGATGAGAATGGATGATGAAGAATTCCAAGAAAATGAAAGAAATAAAGAAAACCAGGCTCCAGAGCAAAGACTGAGTAACGACAGGCCAGAACAGCAACAGAGACGGAGGAGACAGGTGTCAGAAGGCTCTGAAGAAGATAGGGATCGACGAAGAGGTGGGTTTGGAAGAAGGGACAGAGAAACACGACAACAGAATAGAGATGAAGACGAAGAGGGAGACATGAGAGACAGAAGTAGAAGGTCGAATCAGAGAAGAAACGCGGGTGACGAAGTAGATGAAATGGACGAAGGAGTACAACAACGAAATGAGAGAAATCGTAGACAAAGACGAGATTATGATAATAGGGACTACGAAGAGAATAGAAGACATGATCGTGATAGGAAAAGGGATGATGATGAAAGAGGAGGGCAATATGAAGGCAGTAGAAGACGTGATTATGATACAAGGGGTGATCGTGACAGAGGAACAAGAAATAATTCTGAAAGAAATAGAGAACAGAGACCACCTAGAAGAAGAGATGACGAGGAAGGAAGAAGTGAAAGGCGATACAATCCTGACGATAGAGGAGGCCGAAGCACAAGAGGCCAAAGGCAAGATAGAAGACTAAATGAGGATGATGGAGAGAGTCAAAATAGGCGAGGTGGAGGGTTTGGGAGTCCACAGAAAGACAGGTATGGAAAATAAATTAAAATAAAATAAATTTGTCGCTGGCACACAGCTCAAAATTAAAATAGTTTGTTGCCTTACCACTGATTTCATTGCTACGCGACCTTCGAAGTCAAACCTCTGACTGTGAAGTTGGCAATACACTTCCGTCAATCATGCATAACGATATGACTAGACATGTCTAGACGTTATTATGCAAATTTGTGTCATGTAATGCAATCGTAGTCAGTGCTGTTTTCGGACGTTTCTCTGTTTGTAGACGACGACAATGGATCCAGAAAAGTTATTTCCTTTGCAAATGGCGGTAGCGAAGTGTAAAAGTAGAAAGCAGTGGCCTTTCAGTACATTACAATCGTGCGTGCATGATTTTGTCGCACGGCAGGAGAAAAGCCATTATAAGGTACGGATGATTGACGGAAGTCTATTGCCAAGTGAATTTTGATTTCGAAGGTCACGTAGCATTGAAATCAGTGGTAAAATAAAAATAATGTGAATAGCTTATACTGTACACTGTAAGTGCTGCTACAGTGTATATTATCATTAAACTACACAGTACAGTACAGTATTATTGTAAACCTTCCCTGAGTGACCACTTCTCAAAAGCTATCATACAAAGACATGATTGGGAAACTTCTGATTGGGGCTTAATAGAGAGAGGATGTACTTCAAATCATAAATTTTAGAGAAAAATAAATTCACTTTAATTTTTCAAACTTTACTATAATTACACTACTAACTAAAACAGAACAAGAATTGGGTTATGTATCACCGTCTTACAAATGCAATGTCATTTATACCCTAGCTCAACGATATTAAAGACCACTTTTCAATACAAAGTGACTGAAAAAAATATTGCTGAAGCATCATTTACATCAGCTTGACGGAAATAAATTCAGATGCTATATTTAACATTTAACACTGACCTCTAACATATCGGGGGGGGGGGGGGGGGCTTATTACAAAATCTGACCTCCAAAGGGGGGCTTGCAGTCACTAGAGAGGTGGGGCTAAATAGAGCTTGTATTTGTTATAATTCAAATATCATTAATATTATTGTAGTAGTAGAAATGATACAAGGGATACAAGATCAAGAAATCAAAGAAACGACAACCAAGTCAATGATGACAAGACTTCATCTCCAACAGAGGTGCAAACGAAACCATCCCCCACTACTACCACCCACAGTTACAATAAACTCAGAGGGAGGGGCAGGGGCAGAGGACAGACTCAGGAGCTGAAGAAACCGAGGAAGAATGCCGCAGATTTCACTCGTGAGCGAGAAGAGGCCAGAAAGAAGGAAGAGCAGGAGAAGAAGAAGAAGAAGAAGACGCGAGCTGAAGAAGAACATTTTGAAGGTGAGTTGAAGACTGGACAAGCAATAAAGCTGTTGTGATTAATGTGTTTCAGAAAAAGTTATTAGGGACCTTAAACAACCACGATGGCGACGCCATGGAAAATGTCACTTAAAAAGTGAATTCATGTTCCTATAAACTATTTCGCGATTATTCCAACATGCTTAATTATTTTGTCCAGGAGCTCAATTCATAGGGACGGAGTTGAAGTCCAGATAGAGAAAGGAAAATTCACCGTCGTGTGTTCACATTCTCCATAATACTTTGAATTTGGTCATTTCACGTTGTTGTTTTGCAGAGGACGGCTAAGAAATGTACAAAGTTTGAAAACGCACGTGCAGAGCTACATGTATTGTACTACTAATTAAACCTATTGTTTTGTGACGTTCTCGTCACCATCGCCGTCGTGGTTGCTTAAGGTCCTTATCTTTTTTGGGGGGATGGGTGGCCTAAAGGTTATCACGCTGGACTCCGGATCGAGCGGTTGGGATTTGAACGCTGGCCAGGATCATTGTGTTGTGTTCTTGGGCAAGACACTTAACTGTCACAGTGCCTCTCTCCACCCAGGAATTTTTAAATGGGTATCGGCAAACTGTTAGGGAAACCTGACAAAATGCTGGGGGTAACCTGGGATTGACTTGCATCCCATCCAGGAGGAGTAGCGATATACATTGTACTCGTAGTCCGCTTCATGCTATGGAATCCGGGATAATCTCCAGCAGCTTTACCTTACCTTACCTAAGATTTTATGACACTTGTTATTTTACATGAAGATGCTGAAGAAGATGATGATGTGATCGTAGAACAGGAATATGATGGAGATGACGATGAAGAGGTGATAGAAAATGAGCGGCAGGAAGAAGCAGAGGATGAGGAAGAAGATGACGAAGAGGTGAAATATTGTGTGATTTTTCCATTTACTGCAGTAACTGTAACTGTAACTAGTTCTGACAAAATAATCAAAGGGATGTGTGGTGGCCTAATGGTTAGCACAATGGATCAAGAGGTTTAGGTTCAAGCTTGCCCAGCATTGTGTGTTGTGTTCTCAAGTTCCGACTTCCATAGCATAATGCAACTACTGTAGGTGTATTGCTACTCCCAGTTTTTGTCAGGTTGCCCAACAATACGCCGCACCTATTAATACTCCTGGTGAAGAGAGGCACTGAGAGAGTAAAGTGTTTTTTTTCTGGACAAGAACACAACCAAGCCAGTGCTTGAAACCAGACCTTCCATCATACTATCCAGCAGTAGCCACAGTCCCTCTCATCATTATCATGAAGTAACAATACCGGTATTTCTTAGGTTGTTGAAGAAGAAGAGGCAGCTGTTGTAGAAAGTAAGTTGTTTATATCCTGACTGATGGTCCTTCTGACTCACTTACATGTACTATCTGAATGAATGATTGAATGAATGAATGACATATTTGAATGAATGAATGACCGACCGACCGACCGACCGACCGACCGACCGACCGACCGACCGACCTATTGATTGATTGATTGATTGATTGATTGATTGACTGACTGACTGTCCAACTGACCATCTGTCTGACTGATGTCTGAATGACTGTCGGAATGATCACCTGACTGACTGATTGACTGAACTGACGGTCCGTCTGACTCACTATCTGAATGACTACAAATGTATCTGAATGTCCTGAATGACTGTCTGACTGACTGATTGACTGTCTGACTGACCATCTGTCTGTCTGACGGACTTTGACTGTGCATGTGTTGTGCATCATGGGTTCCTCTGTATTGTTTCCATTTTAGCTCAAAAGCAGAAAAAGACGACCAAGAAACAGGAAGGGAAGAAATCAAAACAGTCTTCACCCAAAAAAGGAGCTGATACGTCCACATCACAGGATGCTGTACCATCACAGGCTGCCCCTGCTGCTAAACCAAAACGTTATTCATCACAGAGGCAACGACCAACTCAGCAGATGCCACTCCCAGTGCACCAGACAATGGTGCCGCAGATGGGTGCAATGTACCCAGATCAAGCTTACTATGAGCAAATGGGTGAGTTGATATGGTTAATCTGGTTTTAGCTTTTGGAGTCTGTGGATGAAACCCTAGTGTGTGACCATTCAAATGAAAGCTATTGAGCAGTACTTTCATGTGGTACTGTTTATTATGCTGTACAAGGTACTCTAACTTTTAAAGTGCCCATAACCTTTTTTATTTTATTTTCTCATCTGAATCTAAACATCACCCAAGGAAATTCTGCGTAAAAAATTTGCGATTTGCAGAAAACACGAATTGTTTATGAATTTTATAAAACTTTCAAATTTGCCGCCATTTTGGATCACCATTTGCTTTAGTCTCCCCTGGGTCCTTCTCGGTTCACAAAGGATCTGTGACGTAGATTAAGGAACACGTGACATCAAACAAATTTGCGTTTTCTGCAAATCGCAAAATTTTTTTCGCAGAAATTCCTTGAGTAATGTTTAGGTTCAGATGAGAAAATAAATAAAAAAAGATTATGGGCACTTTAAGTCTGTGGATGAAACCCTAGTGTGTGACCATTCAATTGAAAGCTATTTGAGCAGTTCATTCATGTGGTACTGTTTTATTATGCTGAACAAGGTGGTTGTAACTTTTAAGTCTGTGGATGAAACCCTAGTGTGTGACCATTCAAATGAAAGCTATTGAGCAGTACTTTCATTACTGTTTATTATGTTGTACAAGGTGGTTCTAACTTTTAAGTCCGTGGATGAAACCCTAGTGTGTGACCATTCAAATGAAAGCTATTGAGCAGTACTTTCATGTGGTACTGTTTATTATCAGATGGTGGTATTGTAGAGTATGTTCATCTCAGAGGACTAAAGAGTTTTTTACTTTCTCTTTCTAGCCTATCAGGGTTTGTATGTCCCTGCAGGGACCCCACCCACACAATCTGTCCACTATGCCTGTTATTCAGCAACAGCCGGATGTCATTTTGCGGCAAGAAATGGCAGTAGCACCTGGTAAGAATAGTTTGGTGTTATACTCTGATTTCCCCACATTTACCTTTTATGAATGCAAAGACCAATTGATTACTAAGGTGATGTTGCATTACAGTTAGTGGAACAAGTGCCGGTTTTGGCAAATCTTTGTTGAAGTACGAGAAGAGTTTCCGAATAATTTTATCCAATCAAAAACTTGCTCGAGCACTCACAAGTACTCCGAAAGCAATCGCCACAGCAAATATGTCATGTTGCTTGGCAACTTCATGGATGAGAAAAACTGCGGGCTCAGTCCCATCTCGGAGGTGGGATTTCGACATCAACTTCCCAGTACTTGTTCCCTGACTGATTAGTGTTCATGTGTCTCTCATCGCAGGTAATCAGCCTGAAATGCCTGCTGGAATACCAATGACTGCCCCAGGTCCTCAACCAATGGGGGCTCTCCCAGCATGAGACTATGATGCACCAGCAACTTGTTGCCCTTCATCAGGGGGCTGTGGCAGCTCAACAAAATATGGGCCCAGAGGGAATGCCTCCTCAGAGAGTTCCCCAGCCTGTAATGAGCCCTCAACAGCAAGTCTTAGCTGCGCATTTACAAATGCAAGCTCAACAAGGTAAGCGTTATGTCATTATTAGAATGTATTAGAAAATATTGCAAATATATTTTATAAAATTTTGGTCACATAATGCGCGCTCTGATTGGTTGAGTCAGCCATTTTGCATGAGGCTATGTAGCACAGTTATGACGTACTACGATTATCAGTTGAGTAAGGCGTGCAGGAAGTTTGGTGACAATGTTTTCGTGTTAAAACTACGTTGTTGCCATGAGCAACTGGCTAGGTTTCTATTGGTAACCCAGACTTTCGGTCTGTTACTGATGTCAATGGTAACAAAGGGTCAGCGACACACAGGTTACCATTGGAAACTAAGTCAGTTGCTCATGGTAACAACGTAGTTTTAACCTATAAACCTTGTCACCAAACTTCCATCGCGCCTTTCTCAACTGATAATCATAGTATCATTGCATTTTGTTGATAATGGCTGCTTCTTGTTTACATAGCCTGATGCAAACACTCAAGAAAGTTTGGGAGAATTCGAAAGTACTTAATTATAATCCCTTGCCTGCCGCTCCGGTTTACATAAACTTCTTAGGTGAAGGCGATGTTACACTAGGCAATGTTTGTAATGTAACTTCTGTCGTGATTTTGTTGTGCCATTGCAAGAAATGATGTTTAGTGCAACACTGCTTAGGCAATGTATTATTTTTACTGTTTCAACTTCAGTTAACCCTTTCACTCCCAGGAGTGCTATGTTCAAAACTGAGGGGGAAATTTTGAATTTCATTTTGAAAAATTGTCAAAAACAAACAGCACCACATGAAAGTAATAGTTTTTCATTTGAATGGTCACAAACTAGGGTTCATCCAGACTTCAAAATTAGAACCACCTTGTACAGCATAATAAACAGTAACACATGAAAGTACTGCTCAATAGCTTTCATTTGAATGGTCACACACTAGGGTTTCATCCACAGACTTAAAAGGTACAACCATATTTATTGACTCAGTCAAGATTTGGCTCTGGGAGTGAAAGGGTTAAGTAAGAGTATTAATTTTGAAGAAGCTCTCCGAAGTTTAGCCTGCGAGAGCAGACGTAATTTCCGGCTCGAGTTTCCCCGCCGAAAATTAACGTTAATTTTCGGCGGGGAAACTCGAGCCGGAAATTACGTCTGCTCTCGCAGGCTATCCGAACATAGGTATAGCTGCTCCCTTCCCTCCCCTCCCTAGCACGTTCCTTGTCAGTATGAATGTGGTTTGTGTCTAGGTATGCAAGGTCAAATGGCTCCAGTCCCTCAGCCTAATATGGTAGCATCTGGGATGAGCCCACAGTCATCAGCAGGATTTGTACAGCATCCTAACTACACTGGTGTCCAGTCCTTCACGGGTCAGCCCATGATGTACAACAGTTCACAGTGAGTTCAAATTGGAGGTTTCATCAATGTTACAAAAACTGTTTGCTTGCATAAACACCATCTTAAAACTTTTAGTAAAAATATACTAGACAAGTATACTAATGCAAATGTGGCAATCTAATTGACTGCACTACTCGTATACTATCAATGCATTAGTATATGAGTGGCTGGAGGTCGTCTACAAAAATGGCAGTTTCTTCTTGTTTCTCCAAATTTTCAGAGGAGGATTTAGAGTTATTACTGAACACATGAGTCCTGTTTTATTATCATGATTTTTGCTAAAATAATTAGATTATTCGTTTTGTAATTTATATGAGTGATAGTTGATTCGGACCGCGGCCTCATCAACTATCACATCATAGAAATCTCAAGCTCATAATCTAATCGTTAACCGTTTTGTCCAAATTAGAGCTTTGTAGCAATTTTAATAACCAGGGTATTAAATAATTTTGAGAGGATTACAGTATTTAGTGTGTAGCTGCCATGTTGGTGTCCTTCTTTGGGGCAATAAAATTGTACAAGAAATAGAGTAGATTCTCCCATCAATATAAGTAGCTTTTACTTCAAATCTCTTTTCAATGTATGTTACAGCGAAGAGCGCCGACAAAGTTTATTATTAATTTTTGACAACTTTTTGACAACTTTCTGAGGCTTTCATTTTTTAACTGGCCAATAAAAAATTAATGCAGACTGAACTACAATGTATGCGAGGCGGAGATGTCAAGCTCCACGTTTGCGTTCTGACAATTGATATCTCCGCCTCCCACAATTCTTGTAATTTGATTTGCTAGTTTAAATGGAAGCCATCTGAAAGTTGTCAAAAATTAATCAAAAAACTTTGTCGAGTGGCAACGGTAGGGCGCTTTTTCACTGTAATGAAAATTCAATCTACAATAATATTACAACAGTTTTAAAGCAAAATACAAACAGAATGAATGCATTATGTGAGTGTCATGATGTGGAATAATGTTGTTTGGCAGGTATCCGATGATGAATGTGGGAATGAATCCTTTCATAGGACAACAGGTGAGTTTCAATGTCCTTGAATTTGAAAGTTCCCCTACGATCAACTTGTTGATATTCATTTTTTTTTTCTTTTTTTACATTTTCGTGTACAAGATGACTTTCTTACTCATCTTGCCAAATTTCAATCCATTATGAACATTAGAGTCCAGTATTGTACACGAAAAATGTAAAAGATGAATATCAACATTTGATCGTAGGGGCACTTTAACTCTCTTTCACTACAATCAATGTCTGTGGAACGTTGAGGTTAAATGTTTATTGGTTGGCATGACTTTTTGGCTGACAATTAATAAAAATATGACTACGGTACATTGTACACAAAAGGTGATTTAGACTTTCTCAAAGTCCTTCGCTTTACTTGTTTCCGGAGTAGGTCCCAGCGTGAAGGATGAGAGCTCTCGCTCTCTCGCACCCCACGCTTCCTGCTCAGTTTTTCACCTTCTGCGAAAAAAAAACCCAATGCTCGACTTGTAGGCAAGTCTAACGGTGATTTTGTGCTCTATTGAGCCTTTAAAAACTACTTTGGTCCTTGAAAAAAGGTTTTGATTGGTAATCTTTCTCTCTATTACTTTCAAATTGGAATTTTCATCTCCCTCCCTATAAAATGCACATTCTATTTCTGTTTATAGATGTACGGGCTGCCGATGCAGGGGGGAAGCACATTTTATCCTCCGCAAGCAGCCATGATGCAACAGCAGCAACATCAGCAGCAACAACAGTCACAACAAGCACAAGTTGAACCATCACAACAACCACAGACAAGACGCCGGCCAACTGCTGCGATACCCATCAAACCGCCACAGGTGTGTGACTAACCTTTTCCACTCCCCAAATCTTGAATTTCATTTTGCAAAATTGGCAAAAACACTTGAAAGTACTGCTCAATAGCTTTCATATGAATGGTCACACACTAGGGTTTCATCCACAGACTCAAAAGTTAGAACCACCTTGTACAGCATAATAAACAGTACCACATGAAAGTACTGCTCAATAGCGTTCATTTGAATGGTCACACACTAGGGTTTCATCCACAGACTTAGAAGTTAGATCCACCTTGTACAACATAATAAACAGTACCACATGAAAGTACTGCTCAATAGCTTTCATTTGAATGGTGACACACTAGGGATTCATCTACAGCCTTAAAAGTTAGAACCACCTTGTACAGCATAATAAACAGTACCACATGCAAGTACTGCTCAATAGCGTTCATTTGAATGGTCACACACTAGGGTTTCATCCACAGACTTAAAAGTTAGAACCACCTTGTACAGCATAATAAACAGTACCACATGAAAGTACTGCTCAGTAGCTTTCATTTGAATGGTCACACTCTAGGGTTTCATCTACAGACTTAAAAGTTAGAACCACCTTGTACAGCATAATAAACAGTACCACATGAAAGTACTGCTCAATAGCTTTCATTTGAATGGTCACACACTAGGGTTTCATCCACAGACTTAAAAGTTACAACCACCTTGTACAGCATAATAACCAGTACCACATGAAAGTACTGCTCAATAGCTTTCATTTGAATGGTCACACTCTAGGGTTTCATCCACAGACTTAAAAGTTAGAACCACCTTGTACAGCATAATAAACAGTACCACATGAAAGTACTGCTCAATAGCTTTCATTTGAATGGTCACACACTAGGGTTTCATCCACAGACTCAAAAGTTACAACCAGATTAACTAACCTGAGATTTGACTCTGGGAGTAAAAGGGTTAAAAAGTGTTGTCTTCGCTTCTGCAATCACTGTCTCTTCCACTGGTGTGTGATTGTTCCAGTCAGCTTCACCAGGGCCCCAGTAGCCTGTGGGGGAGGGGAGATGGGGTCAGGGGGCGGGAAGTATACAGGAGGCCGGAGAAGAGACGGTGGGAAGCGGGATTCCCAAGGTGGCGGGATCCAGGAGAAATAGGAAAAAATTGGCAACATTGTGTAATATTTTGCAATACTTCTTGGGCAAGACATTTTACTGTCACAGTGCCTCTCTCTGCTGGTGAACTGTTATGGCAACCCCTGACAAAATCCTGAGGAGGAGTAGCAATACTCCTAGTCACTTCATGCTACAGGAACCGGGATTTCCTCCGATGATGTGGAACCTGAGTACAAAGTTTAACGTTTTACTCTTCTGTGTTCCTTAGGAAAGAACGTGAATTGTTTGAACCACGCCATGTTGCGTAATGATACAATGGAGGTACGGCTCCAAGCAGTATGCGGAGGAATGGGGCCTGCAGCACGTGACCAGCTGTATCTCACGCAAGGAAACATCTTGAAATGTTTGCTTGCAAGAAGCAGGGCTTAGTAACCGGCACATGTGCAACCCTGTGGAGGACAGGGTTTTTATCCTTGAAGAGACATTGAATCATTGCTGAAAGTACTTTTCAGAAAATTATAAATAAGGCTAGGGAGGAAGGAGGGCTGTTGAGTCTTCAGGTGAAATGTCAAACTGTCTTGTCTATAGTCTTTGCTGTTGGCCTGTTGGAAAATGTTAATCGTTCGTAATCCACCTCAATCTTCCCCAATCTTAACCATCCTTGTTCCTAGGGTTTTTTTTATTACATCTTTGGTGTTTTATCGCCTCAGTACACTATTATTTTGAGGTAATTTTGTACAACGCAAAAGTGACTTTTCCTCACATGTAAGGTACCTTATTTTAACCTTGTGTAAACTTTTAGTTTTCTGTGACTGTTTTCAAATGTTTTAAACTTGGTAAACTTGGTAAACTGTCAGTTGGTGTTAATTGAGCCATGTTTGTATGGTTTATCGGTACAAACAGGCTGGATGTAACATGAGGAAACTGAGGAAAATATCTTGAATTTTATTTTTCAAAATTGTTAAAAACAAACAGTACCACATGAACGTCCGTCCTAATACCACATAGAAGTACACCTCAATAGCTTTCATTTGAATGGTCACACACTAGGGTTTCATCCACAGACTCAAAAGATATAACCGCATTTATTGACTCAAGGTTTGACTCTGGGATTGAAAGGGTTATAAACAAATGATTTTAATCATTATCAAGAGAGGATGATCTAAGAGAATGATTCCCCTATTAATAGTTTCGCGCCATGCTGTGGAAGCTATTTTTATTTTCTTCTGATCGAGGCTCCGACATCACGCTACTCGAACTGACCAATCAGGTAGCGCTCTTAAAATAGCTCGAAGAGACCAATGTATGGGGAAATGCTTCTCTTAGATCATCATCTTGGTCAGTAGCTATTGGCCAGTCATCTGTATATAGCATCTTTAATCGTGTTATGAATTGCCAACATACAAATTCTATTAACTAGACTTCATTCATTTTTCTGATGACTTTGAAACCGTAAAAAATGGCATGTTTACAGTGAAGATGACGCTACCGTTGCCACCGACAAAGTTTTTGATTAATTTTTGACATCTTTTTGACAACTTTTTGACGACTTTCGGATGGGTTCCGTTTGACTTGACCAATCAAAATCTAAGGAGTGTTGGAGGCGGAGTCGTGGAATTTGAATGGTTTTAGTTTCAAGTCTAGTTCAAATGTGGCGCTACAAAATGGAACCCATCAAAGTTGTCAAAAAGATGTCAAAAATTAATCAAAAACTTTGTCGAGTGGCAACGGTACAGTGTCATCTTCACTGTAAATATTTAACTGTATGAGTTTAAGACAATAAAGCTTGGGATGTCAATAACTTAAGGAAATCGTCAAATTGAAATCAGAAATTTTTAAGGCCGGAACAAAAATGAGAACGCGATTCGACCATAATTGAGAGCCCGGATCAGGTTGGAAAAGAATAGACAAGTTTGTTTCTCAATTCTCGAAGCAAAACCCTGTGCCAAGCGGAAATTTTGCGTTTAGCACGTTTTCTCTGGCCACGCAGCTACCAGTATGCAACAGGGAAGTCTTTCCCGCGCTTGCCAACAAGCTTGTCTCCGTTTGTATGTTTTCCCGCGTTTGGCATCGGTCGTTTGTTTTCGCGCGCTTGCTAACGCTTGTATTTTCCCGCGCTTAGCTTACCACCGGTTACGTTTTCTTTTCAAGTTCTGATTAATTTGCGGCTCTGTGATTACTTTGCTTTTAGCTTTACAACAAATGTTACAAGACTGCCCTACTTCACGAGAAGGAGTCAGTTTTGTCTTTTGCATTTACTTTTATACATTTTAAATTTTAGAACGGGTGTAGAAGATTCTTTGGTTTGTAGTTTCTTGTCTGTTTCTGGTGTTTCGTTTAGCAGCGTTTTATAATAGCAATAAAAACAATATGTGAACATGTACAAAGTTGTCCAAGTGTTATTTTCCCGATGAGTAAGCAAAGTGCTTCTGTTCTTCAGACATTAGCTATTTGTTTTTCTCCGGCGCGGTGCCACCAAATATTTCCAATCAAGCGGGTCGGGTTGAGCGCTGACCTGGGTCATTGTGTTGTGTTCTTGGGCAAGACACTTAACTCTCACAGTGCCTCTCTCCACCCAGGAGTATAAATGGGTACCGGTGAACTGTTAGGGCAACCTGACAAATTAAAATGCAGGGGGACACAATAGACCGGCTGAATGGATCCAGTAAATAATTACGAGAATGAAGTAAAATATAAACTGCATACATGGTACATAAAATACTTTATACAAATGAAAAATATACAAATAATATGGATCTTTGAAAGGAAGGTTAACCCTATGTAAATACTCCCTAGAAATACATAAAAAAGCTAGGTTTCATAAAATTATATATTTAAACAATTTAATAAACAAAACTTTCAACTGACACTTAACTAACTCATTTTCTAATCAACGTTCCCTCGTCATTGCTGTCGTGAATATTTAAGCAACATATTTAAAGACCAAATCATCAGAAACCCGAACGGGACCTTCAAAATTGTTTTATGAATCAAAATCCATTCTCCTCTTTGCAGTCGGGGAAACAAGCGCGCTGGGTTTGGCAAATCTTCGTTGAAGCGCCAGTACTCCGAAAGGACCGAAAGCAATCGCGCCAGCAAATACGTCATGTTGCTTAGCAACTTCGTGGACGAAAACCGCGGGCTCAGCTACGTCTCGGAGGCGGAATTTCGCATTCAACTGGTATGACTGTTTGGGTCTGGTTCGTGTTTGTCTCTGGACCTTTTCAGGCCCGTAGGGAGGGGGGTGCGTCCGCACCCCCCCCCCCCCCACGGGCTGTGGAGGTCCACCTAGTGGACCGACGTGTGTGGTCCACATAAGTAAGTAAGTAAGCAACTTTATTTTACGAGGGTAAACACATAACGTAGTGGACCGACGGTTCAAAAGAAAGTGAAATAGTAGTGCTTGTGCTCTAATTCGATAACTGAACAGGTGTAGTTTGAAAATGAAGTCTGAATCAAAACAATCGCAGCTTTGAACGTGTTTACATATCGTCTTTAGACAACATCAAGCGAGTCATTTTCTTCATCTAAATATTCACTCCTTTGGCCTAAAAAGTGTCTTTAATCGAAGGTCTGCAATATGTATTCTGCAATATGTATTCTTTCATCAATATTTTCTTTAACTGAACAGTTCCCGAAATATTCATGTTTTTACGTTCGCTTTTGGCTGCCTGGTTTCATATCATACTGCCTTCAAAACGCACGAAATGCAGTCTTAGACAACCTAATATTTCAAAATTTCCCCTAGAACCCCCCTAGAACCTCGCGCCTTCGGCGCTCGTACGATCCAAACTTTTCATCTCTGACGCACCCCCCCCCCCCCCCCATTCAAAATCCTGTCTACGGGCCTGCTTTTACACGTGATTCACGCATGCTACTTTCGTCAGCTTGGTGTCATTGACCAATGAACGTCAAGGCACCAACAGGCGATTAGCGCTATGACGTCATTCGACTAGAATGAAATAAACACAATTCTCTAGTTTGCCTCAATGCTTTCGCATTCATTTCAAATCTTTCGGGAATTTGTTCCTTTTAAATGGTATTTGCAGATGAATGTATTTTCTGACGCATCAAAGGAAAATACATAGGCAAGGAGTTGGAAAACGTCGAGGCAATGACGTCATAGGAAAAAACCTTGATTTAATGGCCAGATTATTGCTTATTTTTAGGGGCTATAGCCTCCTCCGCAGGCAAACTCTTCGTGTCCCAAGGGTGTCCCCTTGATGGAGGTTTAACTGCGTGTATTTTAATCTTCCCACTAAATGAAAGAAAAAGGCAATGGGGTCTCGTTTGAACCTTTTTCGCACAAAGAAAATTCGAGAATTTGTGAATGAGAGTTTCACCGGCAACAGCAAAATGTCACCGAGCATGCGTGAAACATACGTCGATGGATAAGTTCGACAACGACTTCTAACAAATAGCGACGTACATTACTAGAGTGCGTTCATACGTAAATTTTCACGGTTCAATCAGGGTTAATTGCTGGAATATCCAAGTTCAACTCCGCCAAAAAAGACGAGACTTCACTAAAAGAGTTCGTAAAATACACAAACAACCATTGTTTGTAAAAAAAAATTCCAGAAGTTCTCCAGGGACAGTATGTTTGTTTGTTTGTTTGTTTGTTTGTTTGTTGGTTTGTTTGTTTGTTTGTTTCACAGAACTTACGTAGACTCTACGTAGGCTGGGTGGCGGGCAGGGCCATTTACCTCACATCTATTGATTTGTAAGGCTTCGGTGACGACATAACAGTATTTCAATTGCGGTGCTACAAATATTGAGTCAAACTATCGTAAAACCATGTTTTTGACTGACCGCTAGAGAATAAAAAACATGGAAGAACGCTCTGAAAGCGATGTTGACGAGCGCGTTCCCACTCATCCGCTTAAACTGCAAATGTCTCCTCCGTACGATCAGCTGGAACAAGAAAAAGATGAAACGAGTTTTAACAGAGCATTATGGAGTCCATCGTATCGGATCGATTCCCTTCGGTTGTCTTCAGAAAGCGACGACTGCCTTTCTCCTTCTTCTCGGCAAATTTCTCACTCAAGCGAAGATGAAACGAGGTCAGTTTACAACAAGAATCTAGTTAGCAACGATCGTTCGCATCGGTTCGATTTATTTCGGATATCTTCGTCGGACAGCGACGACTGTGCCGATCTCCTTTCAACCAAAACTGCTGAGAACCAACGCGAGAAACAAGCACAATGGAAAGACGAAAATGGAGAGCGTCAAACGCCGCATTCAAATGTCACAGAATCGTCGCTATTCGTGATCCCTTCTACAAGTCATTTCGCTCTGCGCCGCCGGCACCTCAAACGTCAAACTCCCACCAGTCCTTTTCCAGCGGGATCGCGCGAGGGAAACGAGGACGCGAGGGGATTTTCCACGCAACGTTTTCGACTAATTTCAAGGCCAACTGTAAGTACAAACCATTCAAGCTTTCCTATGCCTCTCAAGTCACCTAAAACTGAATCTCCCCTGTCGACAACACGCAAGATTAACCGGTCAACTTGCTCGACCAAAAGCCCCAGGAATGCTACGATCAAAGGCAGACACTTTGTTTTTCCTGAGATCTCGCGAGTTCCACGAACATCCACGAGGAAGACACGCGTGGGCTCTGGCAGCGCGGAGGAGGAACATAGAAAAGGCGGGAAATCTTCAACAAAAGATGGCCAGAGAGATTACAGAAATTGTCATGAAAAACACAGAGAAAAATCACAAGATATAAACAGTTCAATCCCATGCCTGCCAAAAATCTGCCAGCCCAAACAGCGGATACAATCACGTGACCAAGTGGGTTCATCGTCACGTATGGCATCATGGGCTATGGCACCAAAGGGTCCTCGACGTTCCCCCAGGTCCCACGCGGCCAAACAAAGCACATCTTCATCACTAGGAGAAATCTCAGGAAGATCGCTGGGTAAAAACAGAAACAAGAAACGCTTCAGTTTACCAGCAATTCCAGTTGGGCATGTAATGAAGAGTGAATATTCCACAGAACCAGCGACTAAAGATTCGAACAGAACGTTGGTTTTACCCTCCCGTCCCTCAAACAACAGGTTTACTCTGCCTCCCATCCCACAGGCGCAGTTCAAACGTACGCCATACAAAACAGGACATCAGTCTGAACGTGATTGCAAGACAACTTAGCCAAGACAAATGAATATTTTTAAAATTTATCCTTGCAATACTAAGAACACCTGGACTGGTTAAAATAATTTTATAAAAAAAAATCAACTAGGCTTGGGACACTTTGGATAACACTTTAAAATTGTTCGTAATCCGTCTCCATCTTCCTCAATCTTAACCATCCTTGTTCCTTTTTGGTTTATTATTACCTCTTTGGTGTTTATCTGTCTTACTGAACTATTATTTAGCAGCTCCTTTCGAATTGAGTTGTTACCAGTATATCGCAAGAAATTACATAATATCAGTCATGACATAGGTCTTTTAATTCACTCTCAACTGTGTATAGAGCTATTTAGACTTCATCTGGCACTGAATAATAAATTGCCAGTGGACCTCTAAAGCCTGCAACAATGTTCCTAACAGAGTCCAAGAAGAAATTAATGATGGGGGTTTGTTTCAGCCATTTTATTCAGCCATCTTCTTTTCAGTTCAAGGTGCACACGCGCACACGAATGTGGTGTATAAACGAATAATCAACGACGACAGAACCAATCAGATTCAAGGATTTGTAATAGACCACGATGGGTGAATACTGACGTTCTTTCTCATAACCTGTCTGGTTAACAATGTATTGTTATCGTAATGATAAATTAGATTATAATGATAAATAAACAAGATGCTTGCACGGTGCCTACGCGTGAGTTAAGCCTGGGTTGTTTTTCTTGTAGGTGGGGTAGCTTATTTCTGTTTAATTGGTGGCAGAACTGTCTGTTTTGTTTTCTCGTAAAATATAAATTAAAAAATGAAAATAAAATCGGATCACTCTTCGATCTAGAGTCTTAAACGTGAAGCCATTTTCCTCAGTTTAACCAATTATCTCCAAATCAGTGCTATTCTCCTCCTAAACTTGAGTATTTTTTTTATCCTTGTAGCTAGCATTATATAATGACAGAGGTCTATAACTAGAGGTTTCCATCTCTGGTATTGGCCTTGGCCCATCAGATTCGGAGTTAGGCTATTTTTAGACATTTTTCGCGCGAAACCAGCAGCCAATCACGTTGAAGTTGAACCATCTTTAAAATGATATGCGGCGAGCGCTACGCAAAGACAGAAACTTTGGCCAAGGAAAAGCGAAAAGCGTCACAGCAGAATGTAATAATTGTTTAAATACTTCACTAAATTTAGGTCAAACTTCGGTGTACTTTTTGTAAAACTATAAATCGACTGAGTGATTTTTCAGTTCAATCTAAATGAAGCATGATTTGTATGAATTCGGCGGCAAAACTTGGCGCGGTGTCCAGTTGGCAAGTTGAATGAAAGCAAAGCAAGGCAAAGGTTTCTCCGCGGATTAATCTTCGCTCAATCTCTCCAAAGTTTCGTATATTCTGGAAAATTGTGCCGATGGTTTAGCTTAACATGGGAAGATTCGAAATAATTGTGGAGCTGAACATTATATTCATTTTACAAGTTGAACGGACAGCTATACGCAGCCGAAGGTTTCACTTGTTTACATTATACGGCGGGCAAAACTTGCGCGACTACAGAATTTAATAAGCTTAAACTAAATTGTGTTGAAACGAAATGAGCTTAAAATCAAGTTCATTGAAGTAAAAGAACAAAGGAAACCCTCAATATCTACATGGATGGAAAGAAAGAGAGTGGTCTTCGAAGAGAATTTCACTGTGAAGTGATCTGACCGTCACGAACGCTTGACGAACTGCCGTGGATATTTATTGTGCTGATTGTAAAAACTTAATTCAGCTGGAATTGACAAGCCTCTTCGAAATACAAGGTAACAATACTGAATAGACTAAGCTTAAACTTGAGTTGTAAACAGGCTTTCATTCTTTGGACGAATTAATTATATGTCCGCGGTTTTCGGATCTGATCTTCCCGTAAACTAATTTCAGGCTGCCTTTAGTGCTCTTTCAGTCGCATTAGTTGTACATTTACAGGAATTTCCCATTAAATATTTCGTTCCAAACTTCGTGCATTATTTAGTAAAATTAACTTTTGTTTGATTTAGAAGGGCCAAGGTTTTTTACTTAATAATTTTAGCCATCTTTTCAAATTTAACTGTCAACCGTCTTGAACAAAAATTGTCGAGCTAGCGCGTTCAGTGACCATATTTGTCAGGCATGGTGCGTGATTGGCTGCTGGTTTCGCGCGAAAAATGTCTAAAAATAGCCTAACTCCGAATCTGATGGCCGCGCGCAATGCTAGATGGAAACCTCTAGTTATAGACCTCTGATAATGACTATTGTATGTTGAATGGGACATTTCCGAGTTGCCTTTTGACTCTGTTTTCAAACGAGCCCAAGTGCGAAACCTTTCAAATGAAACTGAGTTTGATTTGCATTTGAATTAACTTGTGAATAAAACTCGTTTTCATATCATAAGGTGATGATGGTGATGATGATGATGCGTGATGGATGGCGCATTTTTAACCATGGTCCGTCTGTAATCCTACTCTGAATCTGCCACGGCAATCTGAGCAAACCTTCTTCCATTTTGTCATATTATTATGTCTTTGAATATCACCTTTTTAGTGTTTTACTTCCTTTAGATAGTAATCTGTTATTTTGAGTTTCGATTTGAAGGTAATTTTGCACATTGTAAAAAATGTCTTAATATATCATAGCTAGTTTTAATCTGATAATAATTTCACGCTATTTGTACACTGTTTGACAATTTGCAGCTTTACTTCGATCTACCCTGTAGCGCTAAATTGTTGCCGCTTTACTTCGATCTATATAGCTTACGTTTTAGCAGCAGCTGAGCTGTCTGATCGTGTTCTTTACTTGTTGTCTTACTTCTCTGTTCTTCCAGCAGTACAGGATCGGGTTTAGAGATGAGTTGAAGTACAGTAGAGTTATTGTAGCTAACCAAGCCACGTCATTGTTTATTCCATTTACAGAAAGAATAGCCGCGATACTAACGGGAACATAGCAGACAACTAATGCTATTTGAACCCACAAAATGCTAGAAACTGTCTTTTTGTATCTTGCTATGTTCAGTGGAATCCCTCCTCCGTTCGGTTGTCCTTGGACATGGTTTTGTATTTGGGCTTGTTGATGTCGTAATGTCAGGTGGATCTTCGTGTAAGAGAAGATCGAAGTTGCCAGCGAAAGTATTAAGACAACAAAGCCTTCCTTCAATGCAATATCTCTTCTCCACGCCCGGAATGCTCCATGTAAAGCACCAATAAACCAAAAACAAATGATAACTACCCAAACTCGCCTTAATGCTAAAACATGTCTGTATCTGAGTCCCAACAACAGGGCGAGAAGTCTGTCCACACTTATTGCGGTCGACGTCAAGATAGATACTCCACACAAAATTGGGCCTGAAATTTGATAAACTTTGGTAACATAGTACAAAACATTCACGTTCATCTGTGTTATACCAGACATAATCATGGTTGCAAAGAGTGGTTGTACAATAAGTCCAACACAAAGATCAGTGACTGCCAGACATCGAAAGAGCAGTTTTGTTGGAGGATGAATAGAAGACACTCTGTGAAGAGCAATGAGGGCTAGAACATTGCCCAGAAATGCAGTGATGGAAAGAAAAATGTTGAAGGCTGTAAAAAATTCAGCTATGCCTGCTAGGGTTGGGCTGAACAGTAGTAGTAGTCTGCTAAAATTGTTTCCATCTCCAGTAACGTTCGCCATTGTTCTTAAGTGGGCAGAAAATTAAGCTTCCCGTGTGCCGGAGGTGTTTTTAGTTGAGGAAAAAACCATCAGCTTGCAGCTTTATCAGTGGGATGATGATTTTATATGTGGCTAATAACAAGTCCAGTTGTCCTTCATAACTGTTTTTACTGGTTGCCTATTAATTTTTAATGTCCCGCTGTTTAACCATTGAGGAGGCCGTAAAACGAATCAGACTTTTAAATTTTACTTTGCTGTCCATTCTCTGGAACTTATGAAGACAGGTTTGTGTTGAAAAGTGACAGACGTGTCAGTTGCTCAGGCATATTACCTTAAATTAGAATGTGTTATTTTTTTTCGTTGCTGTTAGAGTACGAATTAATTGAAAATAAAAAGCAAGTAAAGACCAAAGGAATATCATCGGTCACATATGTTTAGGCAAGGAATTTGCACATTTCAAGTTTTTGTAAAAGGAGCAAAGTTTATTCGAGTCTATGGATTCATATATAACAGCTGTAAACAGTTTGTTATCTTAGCAATTAAAATACACCTAGTTTTTCAAATCGCACACGTAGCACATCGGGCTTGATTATTAAAAACCCTTCATAATTGTGGCTTTTAAGCCACAATTGTAAATTTGCAAATTGTCAATTGTCAAAGGTAGTGCATCATATAGTACCGTGACGTCCGTATTGGGGAAATATTAGTTTCCACCTTTCGCTTTTAGTTATTAGTTTTCACCTTTTTCCACCACGTTTCGCCTCTTCGCACCAGTTCAAAAACTGCGTGCAAAATAAACAACGATGGAAGGGTTGTCCGGGGCTAATATACTATTACTTTCAAAATTTGCGTTAAAAATTTCAGTATTGATTTTTAATTTACCAAACGTATTAACCAGCCTAGATAGTGACATGTGTTCACCATCTGGAGGAACAATTTCAGACGAAAACATTTGCAACGGAAGTAAACTGAATAAAATGGAAATTACGTTTTTTTTTATTTTTTCAGAACAGTATAGCCATATAGAAATAATTCACAAAAGGAGAATCTCAACTGGGATATGAAACTCCATTTTGCATCCTTGTCACTCAAATAAAATTATTTAATTTTTTACAAATTCAAATAGAACCAAGAGCGATCATTGTCATCTATTGACATGTCTTGAAACTGAACAAAGATAGGCACAATACAGTCGAATAGGGTCCGGCCAAACGTCGAACTTTTCATGTGTCGAACTAAACTCAGAGAATTAAGTTCATGAGAAGTTCGACGTTTGTCTTTTAAATTATGTGCGACTGATTTTATTTGGATCGACGTACTGTTTTTTTCCGCCGGCCTGGAGCGGTCTGAAGCAGAAGTATAAACTAACGACTGAAGATCGTGTGCGTGTCAAACGTCGAACTTTTCATGAGTCAACTAATTGCATAATTAAAAAATAATAATATGAAAATGTACATTGAAGCCTCGGATTTAAATATTTCGCATTGTCGACTGAAGAGTCTTCAATTTCTTGTCCCCGGAAGACATATGAAAGCATGGGCAATTAATTATTGGACTCGGAATGAAAAATGGCTGCGTTTTGGCGACATGTAAACTCGCACCTGTCCTGTCGAAACTTGCAGCGCGTGTTTTGGTTCAGTTCAATTTGAGACGAAAACATTTACAACGGAAGTAAACTTGATGAAATGGAAGTTATGTTTTATTTTTCAGAACAGTATGGCCATTATAAATAATTCATAAAAGGCAAATTTCAACTGGGATATGAAACTCCATTTTGCATCCTTGTGACAAAATATATTTATTTTTTTACGAATTGGAATAGAACCAGGAGCTATTATTGTCATCTATTGACATGTCTTGAAACTGGGTTTTAACAGAGATAGTCACAATACAGTCGAATAAGGCCCGGGTCGCACTTGCGGACAAGTTTGGTAACTTTAGTGGATTTCTTCAATTTAAGCGTCAATTATAGCAAAGACGAGTGCGACCTACGTTTTCAGGACGAACAACTTGTCCAAAAAAAGCCGCAGTCCCATGATTGGCCCGCGTCGCACGTGTGCACGTTTTGAAATTTGTTTGATACAATAATCGCAAAACAAGTGCGACCTACTTGTTGCGAGTCGGACAAATTTTGTCAAAACGGATAAAACTTCAAAGGCACCGTAGTCCTGCCCTGGGGCTGGACAAGCCACTTCCCCACGCACCGGGTGACTCCAGATAACAATGCTTTCTTGATTAACCATTGTGTTTTTCTCTGAGAATAACAAATTTGCATTTTGCAGCACGTGTTGCCATATATTTGATTCAAATTTACCGCGGCCTCCAGGACTGTGTGCAAGTATAATATGGTTTACGCCACCAAAACTGGATTTTAAATATGTGAATAACAATGCATTGTTTTTTCGTTTGTTTCTATTAATTTTCTGTGGTAATCGTTACAGGTCGAACCAACTTCATGATTTTAATAATGTTGTGAAGGACAAAGCTGTTCTCCCCAAAGCCCAGAATTTGGTCATTTCACGTCGTTGTTTTGCAGAGGACAGCTGAGGAATGTCCCAAGAGGTTTATAGCATGTGCAAAGCTATTGTGCTAGTTACTAAACCTTTTGTTACTCTACAAGATGTCTCGGACAACATGTCCTAACAATTTTTTTTTGAAAATGTTGGCACATTTCAAAACTTGTCCGCAAGTGCGACCCGGGCCTAAGGCCCGGGTCGCACTTGCGGACAAGTTTGGTAACTTTGGTGGATTTCTTCAATTTAAGCGTCAATTATAGCAAAGACGAGTGCGACCACGTTTTCAGCTGAACAACTTGTCCTATGATTGGCCCGCGTCGCACGTGTGCACGTTTTGAAATTTGTTTGATACAATAATCGCAAAACAAGTGCGACCTACTTGTTGTGAGTCGGACAAATTTTGAGCTGGACAAGCCCACGCACCGGGTGACTCCGGATAACAATGCTTTCTTGATTAACTGTTGTGTTTTTTCTCTGAGAATAACAAATTTGCATTTTGCAGCACGTGTTGCCATATATTTGATTCAAATTTACCGCGGCCTCCAGGACTGTGAGCAAGTATAATATGGTTTACGCCACCAAAACTGGATTAAAATATGTGTATAACGATGCATTCGTTTGCTTCTATTAATTTTCTGTGGTAATCGTTACACAGGTCGAACCAACTTCATGTTATTTAATTTAATAATGTTGTGAAGGACAAAGCTGTTCTCCACAAAGCCCAGAATTTGGTCATTTCAGGGGCACCCAGCCACGGTTTTCTCCCAAATGATTTAAAACACTATTTTAGGCTGTCTGGTGTACTTTTAAAGATCTATAAATGAATTATAAGCTGCGCTATAAAATTTATATCTGTTCGGTCATTCTAGGGGAACTTTAGACTTCACGAATTTATTAGGGTTTTTTTTAGTCATTTCCCGAAAACCTCAGCTCTTCTTTGCTGATTTTTCGTTTCCGAAAATCCTAGCTGACCTTTTTTCCTTTCCGAAAATCCTAGCCGATCTTTTTTTGTACCCAAAACGAAGTTTTTATCTCTCCGAAAATAATAGGCATTAATTTTCTCATATTAAGAAAGTTCGAGAAAATATTTCTCAAAGAAAACTCCAAACTTTAATCCGAATATCTGAGGCGATTATAGGCCTTCCGAACAGATATTTCACCGAAACGATTAACCTGAGTATCAGGCGAATTTTTCCGCGCTCTCTTTTACTCTTCGTCTTTACGTGGTCGCGCTGAAAAATTAACCATTTTTAGCGTGAGACCCGTAAAGGGAATGTAAGGAGCGCGAAAAATTGGCCTGATCGCAGGTTACGAAACGATCCGTTGGGTGCCCCTGTCATTTCACGTCGTTGTTTTGCAGAGGACAGCTGAGGAATGTCCCAAGAGGTTTATAGCACGTGCAAAGCTATTGGCCCCGTCCACGCGTATCCGTTTTCGTTTGAAAACGCAAAAGTTTCTTTCCGTTTTCGCCTCCCGTCCACACGTATCCGATGAAAACGGTCACCGAAAACGGAAACTTTTGAAAACGCTTTCCAAAGTGGAAACTTTTGAAAACGGCGTTTTCGTGTTCTCGTGTGGACACCTGAAAACGGAACTTTTCGAAAACGATGACGTCAAAAGGTCGAATTTAATTCACTGCGCATGCGTTTGTGCTGACCAAAAGGATCGCGGCCTCTTGTTTTCGACATTTTTGAATTCTTTTTTCCAAAGACTAGCAAAAGGAAAGCGATAAAAAGCCACAAACAACTCGCAGGCTCGGCTAAACTCAGTGGTGCGCATGCCTTTTAGAGGCATTTGAAGCGTTTTCAGTCGTTTTTGCATATACGTGTGGATGGGCAAAAACGATTCGAAAACGCTACGTGTGGACGGATAAATTTTGAAAAACGGAAAGAAACTTTTGCGTTTTCAAACGAAAACGGATACGTGTGGACGGGGCCTAAACCCGGTTTTTTTCAAAAGGCTTTTGTTACTCTACAAGATGTCTCTGACAACATGTCCAGACAATTTTTTTTGAAAATATTGGGACATTTCAAAACTTGTCCGCAAGTGCGACCCGGGCCTAAGAGAGATTTTCATTGTGTTCAATCAGATAAATATTTCTGAGTTGAGAACTGTTGCTCAGCCTGGGACGAGTTTGGTTTGGATGTAATTCGTTTCCAGATCGATCAACACAACACAAGGAACCTGGGATGCACGGGCGTTGTTCATGTAGTTTTTTTTTGTATTATATTTATTTTAATTTTCTGTTATATACATTGTGTGATAGAGCTCCTATCATACAAATTATCGCAATGACTTGTTAACTGGTATCAAAGTAATCTCTCTCATTACTTCTAAGGCCCAGTTCAGATGCCGTACTTTACATGAGCCGAATCGAATTCGAATTTAGGCCGACCGAAATTAATTTAGTAGCATCAGTAAAGCTATGTAATCATAACTGTTAATAAAATGTTTTCTCTTGCTCAAGTAATAATATTGTATATCCATACTCATGACATGGACAATACAATGAAAAAGACTGAGAATCATTAACTGGGTCATCTTCAGAATATACTGCCTAAAGTCAGGAATTGATCGCATCAACAAAATCTCTGTCCCAAATACGCCTTGTTTTCTGTACAAATTATTTACAATGAAGACGGAGAAAATCGCCGGTAGATCTTAGCGACGCCATGCGGTTAATTCTCAGCGCTCGTATGGCGTCAGCTTAATCCTAGTAAAATATGACTCTCTAACGTAGATTTTTCATGTTCAACTAAGTTAGGAATCATAGTTTTTACAGCAGTAGATATAAGCCTTGTATTTGACCCGCTGTACACAGAAAACTGCGCGAACACAGGAGTGCGTACCAGTTTCCCGGCCGAAATAACCCCCTGAAAAAGAAAAAGAAATACATGCTGGGAGTTAAATGGCCGAACACAGCCACCGGAAAATGTCTGGATTTGACCTGACTCGTCCCCAGTCGTCTCTCTTGTCTCCTGTTAATATTTAGCGCGGCCGAGGGGAGCGCAAGGGGTGATGGGAAGGAGGAAAGGCGGGAGATGACTGGCAGATCCTGTTTCCAAGATGGCGGACAGAGCAATGGCGGCGTTTTGATGAAATAGGCGCTATTAAAAGAGAATGCTTTCCGCCGCCCTTTGAAGCTAAAATCTGCTCTGCCGTAAACAATCGCGAGGTTTTGTTTACAGTCAAAGTCTTATTTGCACATCGCACAACTCTTCTACGCAGTTCTACGACGATTGCCGTTTACTTCTGGTACAGAGACCTCAGACTAACTAGATCGTTTCCAAAATACTTCCCTTAAGCGTCTACGGACTTGTATTTATTTCTCATTTACACGAGAAAGTCAAACTTCAACTGAAAGCTACGTTAAACGTCTGTTTCCTTTCGCTCTGTGGTGTCCTACAGTTTCCTGTGGAAGTGTTGTGATTATTTGGGTCAAGGGGTCAAATAGCCTGCGTGCAGACGTCTCCTTTTCCTTGCTTCTCGCGAGAAGCAAGGAAAAGGAGACGTCTGCACGCAGGCTAGGGGTCAAACTGATCATGACAGCTAAATTTAAAATCTCATATTTTCAAGGATCCGCACTTCAGGCCTTTATATCTCTCAATGAACTTACTGCCGAAAAGTTGTAGCCTTTGCCGTGCCAATTTATTCTGGAAACGAGCGGCTCAGCTAAAATTGCAAAACCCGGCCAGGAATATAAATTACGTAGCATTCGCGGCACTCAAATCACACAGAGAAAATGACTCGCACACTTACACGACGACACATCAATATTGTAATACAAAATTAAGGTTTAATTTAGGGATCCAAACCTCTCAATAAATACAAAATCATACTTCCTCTCTTCAAATGTTCAGCGCGCGTTTTCTGCTTGTAAGCTTATGTCGTCGAAAAACATCGCGAGTAACTCGACTTTAGCAAGCGTCTTGACCGGTTCGTCTATTAAATACACCGTAGAAAATGCCTTTCTAACGGCCAGACATCACTGAAACTTCGTCAACTACGCCATTCCACAACTCTGAGTGCATGGAAAATAAATAATGAAGAAAAACGGCCTCGCGCAACTTTTCGACTATTGGCACAACTTTTCGACTCAGGATCTGCCAGTCGTTTCTCTTCTTCGCTTTCCTCCTTCCCAGCATCCCCCGCGTCTTGCGACTCCCAACAAAGGAGACAAGAAAGACGACTGGGGACGAGTCAGGGATTTGACCCCTGATTTGACCCTGATCGAATTTTTTCGGTAATCAGAAAGTTAAGCTTCTTGCGAAGAAAGATATTTTTTAGTTGAGGAAAAAAACATCAGATTGCAGCTTTATCAGTGGGATGATGATTTTATATGTGGCTGATAACAAGCCCAGTTGTGCTATATAACTGTTTTTACTGGTTGTCTATTACTTTTTAAAGTTCCGGTGTTTATAAACCATTGAGGGGGCGGTAAAAAGAATCAGACTTTTAAATTTTGCTTTGCTGTCCATTCTCTGAAACGTATGAAGACACGTTGTGTGTGTTGAAGGCATATTACCTCGAGCTTCCCGAGGTTGTCGCACAAAGTAAATTCGAGAATTTCAGCATGAGAGTTTCACAACAGCAAAATGTCACCGAGCATGCGTGAAAGATACGTCGATTGATCAGTTCGAGAACAGAAACAATCTCGTTCCCAGAGTCCTCGTTACCCTTATCCAGCGGCAGGAACGGGAACCTGGGATAAAGCTTCTGGGATAAATCGCTTTATACCAGAGTTCCTTGTTATCCCCGTTGGATAAGAGTAACGAGGACTCTGGGAACGAGATTACAACAGAAACGCATCTAGACTTCGTCCACACGAGGAACTTCTAACGGCAAACAGTGACGTACATTAGTGCGTTCATACGTAAATTTTCACGGTTGAATCAGGGTTAATTGCTGGAATATCCAAGTTCAACTCCGCCAAAAAAGACGAGACTTCACTAAAAGAGTTCGTAAAATACACAAACAACCCCATTGTTTGTAAAAACATTTCCAGAAGTTCTCCAGGGACAGTATGTTTGTTTGTTTGTTTGTTTGTTTCACAGAACTTACGTAGACTCTACGTAGGCTGGGTGGCGGGCAGGGCCATTTACCTTACATCTATTGATTTGTAAGGCTTCGGTGACGACATAACAGTATTTCAATTGCGGTGCTACAAATATTGAGTCAAACTATCGTAAAACCATGTTTTCGACTGACCGCTAGAGAATAAAAAATATGGAAGAACGCTCTGAAAGCGATGTTGACGAGCGCGTTCCCACTCATCCACTTAAACTGCAAATGTCGCCTCCATACGGTCGGCTGGAACAAGAAAAAGATGAAACGAGTTTTAACAGAGCATTATGGAGTCCATCGTATCGGATCGATTTACTTCGGTTGTCTTCAGAAAGCGACGACTGCCTTTCTCCTTCTTCTCGGCAAATATCTCACTCAAGCGAAGATGAAACGAGGTCAGTTTACAACGAGAATCTAGTTAGCGACGATCGTTCGCATCGGTTCGATTTATTTCGGATATCATCGTCGGACAGCGACGACTGTGCCGATCTCCTTTCACCAAAACTGCTGAGAACCAACGCGAGAAACAAGCACAATGGAAAGACGAAAATGGAGAGCGTCAAACGCCGCATTCAAATGTCACAGAGTCGTCGCCATTCGTGATCCCTTCTACAAGTCATTTCGCTCTGCGCCGGCAACTGAAACGTCAAACTCCCACCAGTCCTTTGCCAGCGGGATCGCGCGAGGGAAACGAGGACGCGAGGGGATTTTCCACCCAACGTTTTCGACTGCTTTCAAGGCCAACTGTAAGTACAAACCATTCAAGCTTTCCTATGCCTCTCAAGTCACCTAAAACTGAATCTCCCGTGTCGACAACACGCAAGATCAACCGGTCAACTTACTCGACCAAAAGCCCCAGGAATGCTACGATCAAAGGCGGGCACTTTGTTTTTCCTGAGATCTCGCGAGTTCCACGAACATCCACGAGGAAGACACGCGTGGCTCTGGCAGCGCGGAGGAGGAACATAGGAAAGGCGGGAAATCTTCAACAAAAGATGGCCAGAAAAATTACAGAAATTGTCGTGAAAAATACAGAGAAAAATCACAAGATATAAACAGTTCCATCCCATGCCTGCCAAAAATCTGCCAGCCCAAACAGCGGATACAATCACGTGACCAAGTGGGTTCATCGTCACGTATGGCATCATGGGATATGGCACCAAAGGCCTGGGGTCCTCGACGTTCCCCCAGGTCCCACGCGGCCAAACAAAGCACATCTACATCACTAGGAGAAATCTCAGGAAGATCGCTGGGTAAAACAGAAACAAGAAACGCTTCAGTTTACCAGCAATTCCAGTTGGACATGTAATGAAGAGTGAATATTCCACAGCACCAGCGACTAAAGATTCAAACAGAACGTTGGTTTTACCCTCCCGTCCCTCGAACAACAGGTTTACTCTCCCTCCCATCCCACAGGCGCAGTTCAAACGTACGCCATACAAAACAGGAAATCAGTCTGAACGTGATTGCAAGACACCTTAGCCAAGACAAATGAACAGTTTTAAAATTTCTCCTTGCAATACTAAGAACACCTGGACTGGTTAAAATAATTTTATAAAAAAAATTAACTTACAACACTTTGGATAACACTTTAAAATTGTTCGTAATCCGTCTCCATCTTCCTCAATCTTAACCATCCATGTTCCTTTTTGGTTTATAATTACCTCTTTGGTGTTTTTCTGCCTTACTGAACTATTATTTAGCAGCTCCTTTCGAATTGAGTTGTTACCTGTATATCGCAAAAAATTACATAATATCAGTCATGACATAGGTCTTTTAATTCACTCTCAACTGTGTATAGAGCTATTTAGACTTCATCTGGCACTGAATAAAGCCAGTGGACCTCTAAAGCCTGCAACAATGTTCCTAACAGAGCCCAAGAAGAAATTAATGATGGGTTTTTTCAGCCATTTTATTCAGCCATCTTCTTTTCAGTTCAAGGTGCACACGCGCACACGAATGTGATTTGTCAACGAATAGTCAACGACCAGAGGAACCAATCAGATTCAAGGATTTGTAATAGATCACGATGGGTGAAATTCTGATAACCTGTCTGGTTAACAATGTATTGTTTTCGTAAGGATAAATTAGATTATAATGATCAATAAACAAGATGCTTGCACGGTGCCCACGCGTGAGTTAAGCCTGGGTTGTTTTTCTTGTAGGTGGGCATTTTATGTCTGTCTAATTGGTGGCAGAACTACTTGACAGTTTGTAAACTTTTTTTCTGTTTGGTAATATGTAAATAAAACCTCGTGCAATCAAAGTCTCCCCTTATTCCATCATAAGTCTTCTTTCGTCCATGTAAAACTACCTTAGAAAATCATTTTTACAAGTAACTATTTAAAAACATGTCATCAGATAGCTGGTACCAGTCGCCAGATGTTATGTCACGGATCGTGTAATTCAATTAGCTAGTAGCTGCTCGAGTAGTAGATCTCTTGAAGTCGTTAGAGACACTCAACTTCAAAGGATCCACAGTAGTAACGTGAGAAGGAAACAGTGACAATTCTTATATTCTTGGTAAGCAATTTTTAACGTTTTTGGGATCACGTTTACAGTTTTAAAGCGAAACTAAAATCGTTCTCTTCACTTTAAGAAATCAATTTTAAACAATGCAATTCAATTAGCTACCTTATTCTTACTAATTTTCGCAAGTACTAATTTTCGCGATTTTCGCGATTGAAAAAAATTCGCGAAATTAAATACTCGCGAAAAAAAGGTGCCGCGAAATTTAATACCTATTACATAAAGAAAACTGACACTGTAATTTGGTAAAATACAAATGGTAAAAATTGTCATAATTCTGTCCGTGGTTTACGCATCTCCACATTCCTCCTCTGATTCGTCGTTTTCCTTGCAATTCCTGCAAGTTGTCTCTGGTACAGTCGTAAAAATTGCCATTCACAGTACTGATTTTCCTTCAATTCATCAATTGAACGCTTTACTGGTGATTATAAATGACGGATTTTTTAAATGCTGATTAAAATTTCGTGACATTTTCGCGAAATTAATACACTTCGAGTCCATTTTTCCGTGAAATCGCGAAAATTAATACTCGCGAAATATGGCTCTGTCATTTTCGCGAAATTAAGTACGCGCGAAAATTAGTAAGAATAAGGTAGTAGAATAGTCTGAGTTGTAGAGCTCTTGAATCGATCTTGAAGTCGTTAGAGACACTCAACTTCAAAGGATCTACAGTAGAACGTTAGAAGGAATCAGTGACAATTCTTATATTCTTGGTAAGCGATTTTTAACGTTTTTGGGAGCACGTTTGCAGTTTTAAATCGAAAAATCGTTTTCTTCAATCTAAGAAAACAATTTTAAAACAAAGAGCATTTGTCTTTTTGGAGCAGCTTGCGTCTGTGTTAGAATTGTTTTTCGTTTTGACATTACTGTTTCTTTTTTTAGATATAAACTGTATAAAGTATAAAGTAGAGATGTTTCGTTTTTAAAACAAATTTATACACCGAAATGAACCAGTTTAGGAAGTAGCAAAAGTTTTATGTTCCATTTAGCGAATTTAAAGAGTCATTGAGTTGTCTCCGCGCGCGTACACAGCGACGCCACAGCAAACGCTGGTGGTGTGCGCTCCTATATATTCATTTTGGGTGCCATATACACCTATTTCAATTAACGTTGTCGGATAAAAATCGGATAAAAGCATAAAACCTACAAGACAAGACCAAATGGTAGTCTGGGTATTCATTAGAATTTGCATATCGCTGGAAAAGAAATCTACACGTTTTTATTTCGCACGTGATGTATTTGGTCTGCCCCGAATTATATAATTTGTTTTTTCCATGTTTTTTCGCTAGCTTATTTTGCTACAATTTAGTTTGGCTAACAGTAGCTTACTTCTACAGGTTTAAAACAAAAGGAAACGTTATAAATAATGTTTTACATGTTACTTCTCATTAGTATTCGTTGTGTGCAGCAGTTTTCTACTTTTACCCATGCTACCTTTCGGTCTTGTCTTGTGGGCTTTGCAGGCTTTTAAAACATTTCTATCCGACAACGTTAATTGAAATAGCAGGGGCACCCAACGGATCATTTCGGTGAAATATTTGTTCGAAAGGCCTATAATCGCCTCGGATATTCGGTTAGGGAAATGTCATCTCGAACTTTCGTAATATGGGAAAATTAATGCCTTTTGTTTTCGGAGAGATAAAAATGTTGTTTTGGGTACAAAAAACGGTCAGCTAGGATTTTTCGGAAAGGAAAATTCACCTCATAAATTCGGGTAATAAGATTTCAATCCCTAAAATTTTTCTGAAGTTTGAAAGTTCAGCTAACGTATCCGAACAGATACATTTTTCTTAGCGTCTAAAAATAAGCCATTAAACTACACAAAAAGCACAGTTATAACGTAAAAACGACGTTCTGACACCTACAGGAAAATGTTGTCGTTGGGTGCCCCTGAAATAGGTGTATGTCGAGTTCGTTGAACTAGTAGTACTTGTATCCTGAAGAAAGCAGCAATGCCAAAACATCGTTTTTTTAGTTTTGCCGTAATCACTGAAAACGAGAAAATCCAACGAAATTCGTGGACATGAAATTCCCGTAGGCCCAAACTGCAACCGTGTCAAAACAAATACTATAATGAAATGATTGGGAAAAAATGTATTTGCACTGGTTATTTGGTTTGTAGATCTTTTGTAAGTCTCTGAGTTCGGATTAAAGGCTGAATTGATCATAACATAAATCAGTTTTTTTTTGGATTTCGACCACAATTGAATTCAAACATTATGGTGTAATAAGTTGGTCTAATTCAATAATCGAAATCATGGCACATTTTGACAGGATTGACATTGGATAGGCTGTGATATTAATCGAATACGCTGAATTCCTTAAAATTTATAGTGAAACATTTGAAAAAGAATCAGTCCAAAAATCAAATGAAATGTAAATTGTTTTTTTTAGATTGTAACTGTTACATCACAAACTTACAAATCCATTTTATTTGATATGGCAGCTTAATAATACAGGATGAGAAATTTCTGAACGCTGATTGGTCAAAACGAGCTGAATTTATCTTAAATACCACTCTTGACTTGCCATATTTGGAAGAGAGTGGTATTTCAAGTCTTGAAATGCCACTCTCTTCCAAATATGGCAAGTGTGACAATTGACTCTAAGAAAAGAAAAAAGATGGCGGACATTTCTATTGTTTAGCGTGTGGACTAAAGTGGGCATTTCAAAGAGATTATCTGTCAAAGTGTCCAAAAACCTACGAATATTGAAAGCAAAACACTTTTGTGTGGTATAACTAAGCTGAACAAAGTATTCCATTGCTTAAACGTTTCAAAACGAAGCTCCAATGACATCTGTGAAGCTACGATCGTCGTGTACTCGGGTAGGATATTTGCCTTGTATTATAAACAAATAATAGCATGAGTTGTATGTAGTATTTTGGACAATTTTTGAAATATTACTCGCGGTATTTTTTCCAAATACTACTACAACTCATGCTATTACCTATACTAACTGAGTTAAAAATCGGTGACCAACAATCATTTTTTCTACGCAGAATGGCTCGTTGCTACATTTTCCTGGTCATGCTGCAGCTGACGTCAGCTTACATAATCGACGAGGCAAACCCAGATGGCGAGAGCGCGGCCTTCGGTACAGAAGCGAAATATGAGAAGGATGCTGGAGACAAATCTAACACGAAAAAGGTTCACGAGCTGCTAAAAAGTATGTTGAAGTTCATCGATGAAAAAGGGATTGAGAAAGAATGCACCAAGGAGGCTATCAAGAAAACAAGTTACATACTCAAAAAGAGGGAGGGAAAGGACAACTCCACGCTGAGAGAGAACTACCAGATCTTGCAGCATGGCGAGGAATCTATTGCTTCAAGAGAGTTTGGCTAGGAGCTATAAAGAGTGGGATTTGCAGTGGATGTGTTGTGACAAAAATATGTAATCAACCACCAAAATATCTGTCCAAGTAAGATCACTTTTTTAGGAAAATATTCTTAGTATGCCGGCAAAAAATTTCATGCATCGATAACTGATATGGCATACAGATCTAGATATATAGAGGATATTACACGGCGGCGCGAAGATATGGATTTTATTTTCGAGTGGTAAAAACAATATTTTACGAATGAGCGCAGGGCGAATGCGTAAAATATTGTTTTTAACACGAGAAAATGAAATTCATATCTTCAAGCCACCGTGTAATTTTCTTTTATTATATAGACAAAAGACAAAAGCACAAACTTTATCCCGAACTCTTGCAGCTCGGTGAGCGGTGGCTGGACTTTCCGAATTTCTGTCCTTTCGTCTTCACACTTTGCAAGGAACTCCTGAATGATTTTAAATCATATGAAGTTTTTCTTCTTCGTGTTAATATTTTCCTACTCCAGTGAACGATTTTCATGTCGGCTTCACTCACTTTCACGAATCTATGAAGCTCGGCAAATTTCTTTGTTATATCTTTTTGCGCATTTTTGGCAGCTTTGCACAAACCTGACAAAATACCGTGTCAAAACCAACAATAGAAACGTTTCGGTTACGTAATTCATGCATAGTGTATGAGCGCAAAACAAAAGATTGTGCAGGGTCATGTACCTTCCAACATAAATCTTGGCCTCTTTGTTTGCTCCTTTAAAGTTTGCCGGGCTTCATAACCATTTCCCTCTATTAACTATGCTCATATGCATACAGATCTAGATAATATATTAATTTATGAAAGGTAGCGACTTTGTCCAACTTCCTGTGTAGGATTTCGACATAATGATTTGATCTTGAGACTACTCTAAAACCTCTATGATCTAACGATCGAACGGGAAATTAAATAGTTTTATAATAACTACGCTGTATGTATGTATCCATCCAAAGTTGGGCTTTTTAAAGTAATCAATGTATTGTAATTTTTTGTTGTTATCTTAACTTGGGTTGTCTTTACAGGGATAAATCACACTGCAGGAAGCAAGTTCTCGTGCTGGCATCCCATATCCCCAGTGGTGAAAAGAAATTGAAATGCAACCCCCACGAGCGCTATCGTTCAATAGATGGCACATGCAATAACCTGGAGAACCCAAAGTGGGGAGCTGCTCTTACCGCCTTTGAAAGAATCGAGTTCCCGGATTACGCTGATGACCTCTCGGAACCCCGAAAATCTCAGTCCAACAAGCCTTTACCGAACGCTCGGGACGTAAGCCGGAAGGTAGAAATAATAACAGCAACAACAACAACAACAAAAAGTAGCTTACCGTAATTTGCATGACAATAGGTTCATGAGTATTGCAACAACAACAACAACAACAACAACTTTATTTACCCATTAATTACATAAAAGAATTTTAAAGAAAAACAAATTGAAATATTTATATGGGTACTGGCTCCCTGAAATAACTATAAGAAAATGCCAGGGAGCCAGATTGCAAGCTATTGCAAAAGCATACAACTTAACAAGACTAACAAAAATAGGATCTCGTATCATTAACATAATAGAAGAACAATTAATTCGCATCAGTATGAATTTATAGTTTATCACGTAAATCTAAGCATGATGTCAGGAACTTCATCATTAATTCGCAAAAGAACAAAATAAAATAGAAGAGTCAGGCATTAACTGTTATATAGTTGAGAATCGTTGGTACTGTATTTTCCTGTAAAATCCATCCCTAGGAATGGAGAATTTAGGACAAGAGATTTTGTCTTCGAATTAATTGCACATGTAGGACAAAGTCTGTTATCCCTGGTTGAAATTAAATGGTAGCTATGATAAAATCCCTATAGGTACACGGCAACAACGCAGATGGCGCGCATCCTGATTCCAAGACACTGAGTCATCTAGCCATGATTTGGGGACAGTTCGTGGACCATGACATCACACTGGCACTGGCTACCGGGATAAACTGTGAACTGGACAACACAGATCCTGAATGTGTAAACGTAAAAATCCCTGAAGACGATGAAGTCTTTCGGAAAAGGAAAGTCACGTTTATCGAGGTAGAGCGAGATGCTCCTCACAAGCCTTCAAAGTTCTGTGCATTGCGACCAAGAGAGCATGTCAACCGCCTGACGTCATTCATTGACGGCTCCCAGATCTACAGCCCTGATAACAAACTGTCAGAAAATCTGAAGGGTGGCGGAGGGCTTTTAAGAGACATGCAACATCCTCATGGATGTCCGTTTAAGAACATGTTGCCAAAACAGGATCCTGATGTATTTTGCGTCTCAAAAGATCCAAACAGGCCTTGTTTTATGGCAGGAGACGATCGAACCAACGAGAACCAGGGTAGGGGAAATAACTTTATTATAAAAACTACTAACATATACTGTAATATATCAAACACGAGAGACAGTGTTTCATCGGGATATCCAAACACCGAGAAGAGAGTTGACGACACGCAGCAGAGTATATACCTTCTATGATATACCTTTTTTAATCAAAACAAAAACTAAGGAGTAAACAGAGAAACAAAATGCTAATTAAACCTCTTCGACCTGGGCTTTTTTCCGTTCGTGAGCGGTCACGTGTCAATTATGACGTCATAAACGCCATAATGACGTCATATATTAAAAAAAGTCCGCCATCTCGGATGCTAAATGTTGGATTTCTGAATTGTTCAGAAATGTCAGAAAATCTCCAAATTTGATTTGAAAAAATCAATAAAAATATAAAGATGCTAAAACAGCAAAGATTTTGGAAGGATTTCATCGAAAACTGAAAATTAAGCTAAAAAAAACATACAATTTTGGTAAAACGATATGTATCTGGAAAAGTATTTGTGCTATAAAAATGAAACTTATGTTGTGTATAAAGCATTCAAACATGTTTATTTTCGTGACAATCACGAATCAATTATGACAGCATATCACGCCAAAATAACGTCATACTTTAAAAATGTCCGACATCTTGGATCCGACATCTTGGATTTTTAAATTGTTCAGAAATGTCGTAATAAATCAGTTTATATTATACGTCGTCTCGGCTTTGCATCAATGTTACAGATTATATTTAACCCTATTCAGACCGGGGGGTGGGTGGAATCTGCCCGCCGCCGTTTGAATATTGAAGTAAAAGCCGCCAAACTTTTTTACTTTTCCTGAAATTTATCTGGTAACTATTTGGTATGACATGTCATTGTTCAGGGATGTATCTCTTACCATGGCAACCATATTTTTCCAGGCATGTTTTTCCAAATTTGGAATGTTCGTGGGGTTTTTTTATATAGAAAATAACTTTCTGGCAATAAGTTGTACCTTTTTTGATCCGTTTAGCATTCTTTTATTTGTTTTGTTTACTTTTTAGTCATTTTTGGTGGTTTTCTGACGTTTTGGGAAAATCAAGAAATCCAAGATGGCGGATCCAAGATGGCGGCTGTTCGGAAATCATGACGTAATGTATACGTCATATTACGTCATAATTACATGATTTATACGTCAAGACCACCCCGGTCTGAAAAGCCCCAACAAAGCCCGGTCTGAATGGGGTTAATAGTCCTGACGATCTTGAGAAGACTGAAATTTCTAAGCTTTATCTGGTTTCTTTCAATCGGTCGTATAACTTAGTCTAAAATTAAATTAAAATCAGAAAGGTGACCGAATGCTTTATTATTTGTCGCAATAATAGGTCTGATGTCGATGCACACTCTCTGGTTACGGCAACACAATCGTATTGCTAAACAACTGAGCAGGATTACCAACTTCGACGCGGCAAGAATTTTCCAAGAAACAAGGAAAATAATTGGCGCCCAACTTCAAATGATTACCTACAATGAGTTTCTTCCACTAATTCTGGGTGAACAGACGGTAAGAACGACATAATCGATGAACATTAAATCTTTTTATCGGAAATATAATTAGAGACTGATCAATGACTCTTAAAAGGCGGAGGGAGAGGAGGGAGGGAATGAGGGAGGGGGGGGAAGGGAGGTCCGGAACAGAACTGGGTGCGAGACGGGGTGTTGGTTTAAAGGACTGGTCTGCCCATTTTGAGTTTCCAGAAGTACATATTTTGTTTACAATACATTACAATACAATATTTATTACTCTCCCCAAGGGGCTTTTCAGAGTTAATTTACAATTTACTTGACTGAAATAACCTATAATTTACACTCTACATCTCATAAGTGATCATCTAAAAACTCATATGTCATTATCATCATCATTTATTAATCTACAGACTATCATATGCATACAAATCAACAATATATACAATGTTCGTGATGTATGCTCACGGCAAGCGTTGCTTCCAGTTGGCCAACAGGTGATTTCTAAGCGTCAGCTTGAAGTGCTTTAATGATTTCAGTTCCCTTATGTTATTAGGGAGAGAGTTCCAAATGCTTACGGCCCTGTAATCAAAAGCTTGCTGGTTTATTCTGTATAATAAATATTTTACAAAGAAAAGACATGACATTTTTGAATGTTCAAGAATTGTCAAAAAAAAACATATCTCTCGTTTTATTTCTTCACAGTTCATGTAACCTTACTTCAACGAGATAATTATAAAAATCCATCATTTTAGATAAAATTCTTAAAAGGAACATTCATTTGATAGCTGGATTTTTTCATGATTTTTTCTGGATTTTTTCTGGATTTTTTCATGAGCAAAGAAAACGGAACCTGTTTACCGCAAGACCAGCATTCTTGTCGATCTCATGCTCAGGGACCCCAGCCAAGGGACTTGATGGTACCTGGGGACGAAAACGAGCACTAGAAAGAAAGGGAAAGTGTTGTGTACAATGATAGTGTCGAGGCAGGAGCATATCACCCCGGAGCCTCTATCTGTACTGATTAATGACAACAGCGTAGTTACACTTTTTAGAATCATTCTCCCGCGAAAAGATTTCCGTGTACATCGTGGACAATAGTGATAATTCGTAGTAACGACATTCCGCAGTTCTAGTTTTATTCCACGTTCCTCTCGTCCATTCTTGGTTTTATTTTTAATCTGAAACATGAATGACAACCTCGTCCTCGTGCTCGCAACGGGTGATTTTCGCGGCAAAAGTAATTCTAAAAATAGCTCAAGGTTTAACTACGCCGTGTCATAGGGCCAATAAGGGAGATGGAGGCTCCAGGGTGATATGCTCCTGTTTCGAGGTCATTCATATGGATAAATCAATTATTATCAATCACTACGCAACTCAATGTATTCTTCTTTTATTCTCAGATAAAGGACTTTGACCTAACGCTCTTGAAAGGAAAAGCCTTTTTCAAAGGTTACAAAACAGACGTCAACCCATCAATCTTTTCGGCCTTTGCTGTTGCGGCCTATCGTTTTGGACACAGTCTTGTTCAAGACGAGTTCCGACGCTTCAGTCAAGAGGGCTTTCAACGCCAATACTGCAACAACGAAAAAGACGAGTTTTTCTCAATTCCGATGAAGGATTTTGGTAATCCTTTTTACCTGTACGACAAATGCGAGGGAGGGATTGACAGCATTTTCAGAGGACTGGTAAAGAATGCGGCGGCAAAGGCTGATGGGTAAGAATACAGCATTTTAACTCACGTAAACATATATATTATGTTCAGTTTCGGAGTATAATAAACTCTTATCCCATGTAAACAGTACGTTTTGTTTCATCTCAGGACCGTAGTCAGGATTTTGAATGGGGGGTGCGTTTGAGTACATGGCAAAGGTGCGATCGTACGAGCGCCGAAGGGGGTTCTGGGGCATGCCCACGTGGCCCGCTGGGAAATGTTGAAAGATTAGGTTGTCTGAGACTGCATTTTGTGCGTTTTGAAGGCAGTTTGATATGAAACCAGGCAGCCAAAAGCGAACGTAGAACATGAATATACACCAGTTATCGAATTAGAGCACAGGCACTACTGCTTTCTTTAATTTTGAACCGTCGGTCAACAATAGGTGGACCTCCACAGCCCGTGGGGGGTCGTTCGCACCCATCGCATGTTCTCCATTAATTGTGGACCTGTAGAAGCTGATCTGCGTGAACACACCTTTTACATATAAAAACATTTCTTCTCCAATTCCACTGAGTAGAGTACAAAATTCCCAAAATATCCATACTCTAGTTATTGAACAGTTTTTTTTAAGGTTATCGTCTTATTTCTTCTGACCGCGACAGGTATGCGCAAATTATGGTTCGAAATCTAGATTTCATTTGATCTTCAATAACTATTTTTTGTTGAGACGCTATCGTGTGTATAATCCTGATGTAGGGGTTTTGACCACTGCCTCACAATGACTCTTAAAGTTAGGGACTGTGCAATAATTACCAGGAGGGGGGGGGGGGTTTGGAAAACCAGAGGGGGGGGGGGGCATAAAGTAAAATCAAAGCAAGGATAGGGGGGGCTCAAGGTAAAATAAGTCACTCAAGAGAGGGGGGGCTTAACATTTTATTTCAAATGCATATTACATTGGTGAATCCATACCTATTTATAAGATGGGAACCGAAAAATTTCCGGCCCTTCAGGCCTTCAACGGATCTGAAAATAACACATATGCTCTTTTCCTTCTGCTATGGTTCTGTTGAACATTGCTACGGAGGTGATGTTTGTTCCAGACGCGGATGTCCAACAATTAAACATGTAGTAGGAGCTCTTCTTTCTGTTATAAGATTTTAATCCACAGGTGCGTGTAGAGAAAATGTAGGGTACTTGTATAAAGGTGTGTGTATACTGTGAGGGGGGGGGGGGGGGGGGGGGGTCGTACATAATTTCTGACTGATTAGAGGGGGAGCAATAACTAAATTCACTCCTTTAGGAGGGGGGTATTACCTAATATTTGGCTACATGAAGCCCATTTTCCAACCCCCCACCCCCCCACCTCCTGATAATTATTGCACAGTTCCTTATATGGCAATTCTACACATTAAAATGTCCAATAAGATATATTTATTTGTTTCCCCAGAAAATTTTCCAGTTCTCTTCAAGAAAACCTGTTCAGGGGCCCTGGCTACCTGTCAGACCTTGTAAGCATCAATATCCAAAGGTCACGTGAGCGTGGTATACCTTCCTACGTCACGTACCGTAACAGTGGCGTGTGCAACTTAAAAGCAAATATCAACAGCTTTGACGATCTCGGGAAAATTGGATTCAGGAAGGAGGACATCGATAATCTAAAACAGGTTTACGAGGATGTCAATGATATCGACTTGTTTACGGGAGGTATGGAATTAAAGTATTAACGTTACGATTTAGATAGTTCTTTGACAGATTGCTAGAGCCGTGCTATATGCCTAAATCTTGCACTGTCAGAATGCTTCGGCGGACAAGGTCAGGAGAGTCTGGTGGAGCCATGGTTCGTATCTTGGCGAGACAATTAACACTGTAATTAAAAGTCCCCTTAAGCGACCACTTCCCATTTGCGGCCACAACCCCCGGGGTACTACTTGACCCATGTTTGGGGATAGGGGTGCCGCTGAGGGTTTGAAAACCTGACCCTGTTTAGGACAAAAAAACAATAAAAGTCCCTAAAATACCTATACCCTGTGTAGGACAACATCCTCTATTTTAGGACCCTGTTTAGGGTGCAATTTAGCGAATCACGTTTGACTGATACGCGGCAAACGTCTCCGATCTCTAAATACTGTATAAACCATATTTTTACGACGACAATCGTGCAACCAACCTGTTTAGGACAGGTTCAGACCATGCTTAAGACAGACTCGCATGAAATTATATACCCTGTTCAGGCAGAGAGTCCAAAAACCATACCCTGTCCAGCGGCACGTCCCCGTATAGGCCACATAAGGGAGTACCCCCCCCCCCCCCCCCCCCCGGGCCACAACCACCTTTAGGATTTACGAACTGGGCTTGTTCTTTTTTTTCAAGCTCTCGTATATAAGCGGTAACCCTGGGAGACTGAGAGACCCCCCCCCCCCCAAAAAAAAAATGGTCCATCCGTAAATAGGTATGTTGTAATCATAATCCTTTTTGACATGTTGCAATCCTTCGAAGGCGACCAAATTTTACCTTTCCAGTAAATGATCGCTTACAAGAATGGTCAAGAATGTATACATCCTATACGTACGGCGACCAGCACTAGTTAAAATTACATTTTCCAAATCGCCAAGGTGATAGAACTTCAACTGTAGATGGTTTTAACATTTGTATTCAACTCCCTTTTTCGTGAATGAACAACAATGAAAATGTTTTCTAGCCTTTGTTACTTTCCGGGAAATACAGTAGAACCCCGCTAACTCGAACTCCCAAGCTAAGGAAACAAAAAATAGTTCGAGATTTTAGCATGAGTACCAGATAGCGGGGAGCTCGAGGAGTAACCGAGTTCGAGTTAGCGGGGTTCTACTGTACAATCATTGTAACGTTCCAGGAACTTCAGTCTGCGGAGCGGATATTTTGCGGAGCGGCTTTAATAGGTACTTCTGCCATAATATGCATTATTTGTTATCCTTCTCCAGGCCTTCTGGAGCAGCGGAGTGAATCTACCAAAGGTGGTGTACTGGGTCCAACTTTCCAATGCCTCATCGCCGAGCAATTTCGACTCTTACGAGTTGGGGATCGCTTCTGGCACGAGAATGAGCCTGAAGCCTCGCTGAAAACCGACAAGACGGCGTTCACGGCTTGTCAGCTCGAGGAGATCAGAAAGACGTCCCTGGCCAGAGTGATATGCAATAACAGCGACAACATCATCGCCATACCAAAGAACGTTTTGAGTCTGTTGAAATCGTTTGTGAGCTGTTATGAGTTGCCTGATGTAGACCTAGATGCCTGGAAGAGCAGCTATGAATGCAATGAAGGGTAAGCAGAAATGTTCCACTTTTCTCCACAATAATCTGTCACGATCACCTAATCACCGCTTGCCGTTTGCACATAATAACTTTTTTTTTCTCGTTATTATTTTTATTGGACATAAATAACTTACTGTACAATGGTTTGAACCCAGCAGTATTAGTAGTTCGTCTAGTATGATCGTCCGGGTGCGGTGTAGTCCTGAGAAGGACTAGACATCGGCGGACTGACCAATACATTTCTCTTGACTCTGAAGATGACTTCCCAACAGGTTATTGAAATGTCAGTCACCAACAACAGTCCTTCTCAGAACCAACCTCGTTCCCATGGTCTTCTCTTCTTCCCGCCAAAAGCATCAGGCGGGAAGAAGAGTGGACCCTGGGAACGAGGTTGTCTCAGAACTACACCCACCCGGACGCTCGCACTAGACGAAAAACTAAACTTAATAGGCCCAATGGGAAGGGCACGAACGGGATTCAAGGTCCCATAAAAATATGGTAGGCTGAGTTTTAATACTAAATATAATGAATAAGGTTACTGTCAACAGAAACACAAGACCAACAGACCATGTTCACAACATGTCTACCACAGAGTAAAACTAAAGAGAAATGAAATTGAATCAGGAAATATTCAAAACGACACGCGCGACTAACTAATGACTGGGGTGAACTAGATTTTTAACCTGATATGACCTTGAGTAGGGGGACATAACATATTTATCTTGGCTTACCGTGTGATTCTGTTTACTTGCAGATCGACAACCAATGATTGGAATGACGACAACAAAGCTGACGCAACTATAAATGGTTATTGAGAACGATGCTGTATGGCTTTAATATATACACCCACAAGCATGCATGTAATAAGTCAATTGGGCTATATAGTTCTCGATAGTATAAGATAGCATAAAATTTGATGTAAATCTTTATACATTTGATTTCTGTCAGATATTCTAAAATTCTGACATCAATAAATATTAAAAAAGTATAGTTAAACTGTATGTAAGTGTTTTTGTGTACTCCAACCTCATTACATTGACCAGGAGCACCCATACAAAGAGGCAGGAGCCCATTACCCGGAGCCTCCATACGTACTATATCCTTGAGTCAACCCTTTCCCGTTTCATTTTATTTTTAGAATTGATCTCGCAAAATTATCTTGTTTCCGCTGACCGCTGACGTCCCCCCACTGAGACCAAAAACTAAAAAAAAAAATGGCGGCCAAAGTTGTTAGCTGATTGAACTGAAAGCGAAGAACACCGCGATGTGACATCGCGGTGCGCGATCAAAATTTTCATCGATAGTTGTCTTGGTCTGTCTTGTTCGAGTGGTGTTCTTTGTGTGGTGTTGTATTCATTGCTACATGTATTTCGCCATGTAAGCCTTTCGAATAGATTCGAAATGAAGCGCTCTGTAGAGGATTCGGGTCTTTCCGAGATCCACAGCAGTAAAACAGGGAAACACTAGCGGCTAAGAGAGGACATTAAACAAAAAGAGCTCAGAATGCCGTTTTCCATACGTCAGCGTACAATGTACAATAAACCTGCACGTCATTTATTAGTGTCAGACAAAGCAAACAGTGTGCTGATATATTTATTATGACAGGTTATTTTTGCCAATGGATGTAATACAGTGGAACCCCGCCATACGACGACCCCGTTAATACGACCACGGTGACCACCCCGTTATTACGACCACTTTTTTGTGGCCCCGAACAAAAACCCACTCATTTTCTTATCTGAAGACCCCGTTAATCCGACCACCCCGTTATTACGACCAACGACCACCTTTTGGAGTCCCCAGTCGTTATTTTCTTTCTAAAATTTACCCCTTTAATACGACCAGTCAAAATGCCTGGTGAGACTGCTGAATGAAAACAGACACAATCTGACAAACAATAACGCATTTTAGTGAGTGCTGTCAGGCAAAGTTGTTAGTGGTTTAATAGCGTATTCAAGTTATGGCGGAATTAAAGGTATAGTTGTCATGGCATTATTTAGAAGGGTGTAGCACCATAATTTGACCGTACCTCAATACGACCACCCCGTTAATACGACCAAATTTTCATGGCCCGACGGTGGTCGTAATTTAACAATTATCCTGCGAAATCGCGCGGAATATCGCCTGATACTTAGCCGACGAGGCCGTAGGCTGCCGTAGGCCGAGTTGGCTAAAATCAGGCGATATTCCGCAAGATTTATCAACAAATTGATAACACAACTAAAAAAATACTCTTCCACTTTTATTTCAAGAACTGACTTGAACATTTTACCGCGCGCATACGAAATTACATATATCGCAGGATATCTGTTGAATACGGTCGACAGATATTTGAGTGCATCATGACCATATTTGGACAGTGTTACGATTTGTTGAATCAGAGTAATTAGTGGCTGTCCCTAATAATTAAGCCCGAGTAAAACAAGAACGAGAGTCACCGAGAGTTGAATTGCAAAAGAGTTTCTTCAACTTTCATCGATTATCATTAAGCGTGGGCCAAACGAGAGAAAACTCTTGACGACTCTAAGGCTCTGTCCATACTAATGCGTTTTCGTTTGAAAACGCATACTTTTCGATGCGTTTTCGTCTATCGTCCGCACTACAACGATCGAAAACGCTGCCCAGATTGGAGACATTTGAAAACGGAGCCCTATCGTATTAGCGTGGACAGCGAAAACGGAGGCTTTTGAAAACGCTGACGTCCTTCACATTACGTGCATGCCACACGCGTCTATTTGTCGCATGTGCATGCGCAGATGACTGTTGTAGCGCTTTCGAGCGTTTTATAAGGCCCTGGTTACATGAGACCGGTACGAACTCTGACCGGTACGACTCAGACCGGTACGATTAAGTTTACATGAGACCGGTCTGAAAGTATGAAGCGATTACATGAGACCGGTACGAACTCGGACCGGTACGGACTTCAGATCGGTCTCCATACAAATGCTTGTTTCTGTTTACACGAAGCCGGTCTGAAAAATCATCTCAGACCGGTCTGACTCATTCTGCTCGTGTTTACATGGTTCCGCGGTCCGACTTCAGACCGGTCCGAGTCATTCGTGTCGGTCCAGCGACCGGAATGAGTGAAACCGGCATGAGATGATTTTTCAGACCGGCTTCATGTAAACAGAAACAAGCATTTGTATCGAGACCGATCTGAAATCGTACAGGTCTGAGTTCGTACCGGTCTCATGTAATCAGGGCCTTAGTGTGGACAGGGAAAACGCTGCGAAAACGATAGTGTGGCCGCGGAGCTTTTGATGCGTTTTCGGTAAAAACGGAGCGTTTCAAAAACGCATAAAGAAAAAAACTTGGGCAGGCTGAAATTCGATGACGGCGCACTCGAGTCGATGAGAATGGACGAGAGCGCATGACAGTGTCAGGCCAAACGCGAAGAATAGCTACCTATTCACAGCAGTCCTTTTCACGCTCGTATAAGAGTTGGAGAACATGGCGACCGCATTCAAAGAGGCCGAAAATGTACAAAGGAGGCCAAGGGGGGGAGGGAGGGAAAAAACAAGGAAGAGAGAACAGGGCCTTATGGAGGGAATGAGCGTAAAGGGAGGCACAAGCTGAGAGGATCTGGGCTAGAGAACGCTAGTTACGTGAAAGTGATAGGAATAAATTAGCCACTCGGATCTTATACTCGCTATGCAAGGGACTGGTACGAACAACCTCGTTCCCAGGGTCTCTCTTCTTCCCGCCAAACGCGATTTTGGCGGGAAGAAGAGAGACCCTGGGAACGAGGTTGTGGTGCAAATAGTTTGAACTCTTTTCGACTCTTTGTTCTCGCCGTTTGGCCTAATGGGCGTCTACGCTGACGTCATGCATACGTATTATTTACATCTCGTATTTAGAAATTCATCCGATTACGAAAATAAAAAATAGACATCATAAACTAGAGCATACAAAATTTAGCTATGGCGACAATGAAGGAAACAGATTGAAACGATGCAATCAAAAGTTGACTATTTACAGACGTTTGTATGGATATGAATTGCAACATTCAAGGGTACGGTTCTAGAAATTCAACACACCCTATATATTAATCGACTTGCTCTATAATGACTTGCTGATTTCTTGTTTAATGCGAAGACTTCTTCTGACGGGTACATTCTGCTGAATGACATGCAAAAAATGAAAAAAATAAAATATAAGCAACACAATAATCTTTCTAATGGCACAAATTTCAACAAAACGGGATGATGGTGCATAGACTGCAAAACAGTCTCTCTCTTTCTAGAGATATTGTGTGCGCGACGCGCGAATTGAGAGGCGCGAAGCGCGAGCTTAAAGCGCGAGCCTCTCCAATCCCTCTCGTAATTTTCACGCTCGTTCCAGATCCTTTTCGGGCCAGGTTCAGCCCGACTCTTGCGCTAAAACGGACTGTTTTGCAGTCTAGATGGTGCATTGTAAGCGCGTACTAAAATGTCATTTGGTCATTGGATCTGTTTGAATTTTAGTAGGCGTTTTAAAATTAATTAATTAATTATTTTTAATTTTAATTTTTTTTTCATGCGCGACCTATACAGTCAAACCTAAACAGACATTAAGCGCACAGTAGCAAAGGCCGCAAAATAATACCTCTATAAGCGGACACCTCCATTAAGTGGACGAGGAAACCTAAAAAGTGGCTGAAATGATTATTTCTACTGTTAAAAACCTGTATTAAACTGACAGATTCTACCATCCAACATGCCTAACAACTGGCTTAAGTTTGTTAGAGTATTCTCGCCATTATGGAAAGGAGGACCTCTTGATCGCTGACCATCAGTAAAGTTGATGACGTGCATCAGAAAATAAAGTTACAGAAAACTGACGATTTCTTCACAAGATGACGTTTTTCACGAAACTTGTAATAACCGTTCAACACATCAGTACTTCTCAGCATTTTAGAGAACCGTGCCCGTCTGAAAGACAGTTCAGTTATAGTAAAAAACGACAAGGATCAACTCCAGGTGTCCGCCGGTTTTAGAGAGGTGTCCGCTATGAGGTATATTCCCTAGTTGATGAATTCCTTTATTCTCATCATTTGTCTATTTGATATTTTATGAAATTGAAAGGAGAAATTAGATGTAGATCCCTGAATCACTGTTGACACTATTGAAGAGTTAAGTCAGTTACCTTCATTATGGATGTTGTTGCTTTGCTCTGTTTCCGAACAACTTTCTTCTTGTTGATTTCTGTAAGGTGAGAGTGAACGATTGGGGAGGAAAATTTCAAGATGGAAAACAAAAATAAAACTGCATGAAAATCTCTTTCTTCATTCTCATATCTACAGCTCTTCAAGTACCGTAAACTGCCGCTTATAAGCCCTGGGCTTATATAACTTCGTAAGGGTTTTGCATGGGCTTACATGTATAAATGGGGGGGGGGGGGGGGGGGGGGGGGGGAGGGGGCTTATATCTGGGGGGGGGGGGGCGCTTAGAAGCAGAATAAAAAAATAGGCCCGCGAGGCGTGCTCATGGCTACTGCATTTTTTACTCAGAGAATGCGCATACATGTAGCCCATGAGCCGATTAAACGAAATGGGTTAGGGACTCTCACGATTTCAATCAGTAAGTTATATTTTTCTCTACCCAGCAGTCATGAATCCACATCATCCCTTTATACATGTATACTAGACATACTAGATATAAACATTTCCACGCCAATGGCTTTCGTTAACTCTCACCAGACCTCTCAATTGATAATATAGGTCAAGACTTCGTTCTCCGAGTTGTCGCCGTTGAGGATAGTGCAGCAACTTTGTTGGTTTTGTTATTTTTTCTTTGGTGTATTGCATTTGATAACCCTAGCCCTAAGGCAACATCTCTTGCTTTGGCTAACCACACTAAAATAATCAGGCCCGTAGGGCGAGGGATGCGACAGGTGCGTCCGTGGACCGATGGCTGAAAATAAAGTGAATGAAAAGCTCTAATTCGCTAACTGGTGTAGTCTGGAAATGAAGCCTGAATCAACGAAGATAACATCGAAGGTCCGCCATTTGTAGATTTGCTGGGTGACATATTAAATTTTGGACCAGATCTTGAGATTCTATAAGCTGAATTTAACGTTAACGATAAATTCGACCTAAAACCCTCATACGGAATTTTAATCCCAGGCTCTATCAAAATGAGAGAAGACTGGGTACCCCAATAATGAACTGCAAAAGGGCTCAGCATGTGTGTCAATATTGGATAAAATGGACCGAACAGAGCCAGAGGTCACAGAAGAGCGAAATAGAAAGGCCGCAGCAAAATCCTGTCAATCGATAGATACATTTGTCCGTAAATTGTAAATTACATGTCACATAAAGTTTCTTGCAATTGTTTGTCATTAATCCATTTTGAATTTAAAAGTGCAAGAAATTTTTATGTTTATACGTTTGCTTTTTGCTGCCTGGTTTCATATCAAAACGCACGAAATGCGAAATACAGTCGAACCTCTCCACAACGGCCACCTTGGGGACAGAGGTAAGTGGCCGTTGTAGAGAGGTGGCCGTTATGGGGAGGTAGGGGTGTAATATGACACCATTTGTTTTTGGGGGGGGACAACATTTTTATTTAAAAATGCTTATTATAGCATATGAATACGTAACACAATCAAAATGTATCAATAAAACAGAAACCAAAATGATGTTCAGAACAGGAATGTTAACAAAACAAAGCTAGGCAAGTACAGTGAGTACATCAGTTTGTACATCGTTTACTTTCTCTTTCGTGAAATTAAGTTGTCAAGGATTGTTTGCTTGAGTGAGTGGCTGCGAGGTTCTATTTTAGTGTGACTTACTGTGCCACCAGGCATTTTTTTTTTCAATTTCGCAATGCCAATTTAAACACAGAGCCTTATCAGCTGTACTCGATTTACGACTGAAATAAAAATACAGTACTGTAAAAGCGTAAAAAAAAATGGAAAATAGAAAAAAATGGGGCCTTGTACTTTCTAGTATTGTGTGATTCTTCCATCAGTGGCTAAACACGTGCCGCAATATAAGATACTGTATTGCCCGACGATGCGTGGTACAGATGAAGTTGCGTGACCTTTTATTACTGTACGCCAAAAAAGATAGGGTTTTAATGGCCGTTGCCGTTGTGGAGGAGGTGGCCGTTGTAGAGAGGTTAAAACAAGAGTGAATGTATGGACTGTCCGCCGGGACAAAAGAAAGTGGCCGTTGTGGAGATGTGGTCGTTGTGGAGAGGTGGCCGTTAGTAGAGGTTCGACTGTATCAAAAATTTCCCGGCGGTACCCCCCTACAAAACTCGGGAGGCACTCGAAAGTTAGTACGCGCAAGGAAAAGGAGACATCTGCACGCAGGCTATCCCCTCCCCCTTTCGCACTTATTACGGACAGTTTTGTTTGTCCCGACGAAAAGCTCATATATTTTATCTTACATTACAACGGTCACTTTTCCGCTCTCATACAAAGTTAACCTCGCTTATCTGTGCACTGTATATTGTCATGACATGTTTGACACTGTCTTGCTCACTGTGCTGCGTGGCAGGCGTACCCACAAAAGTTTCACTTCCTTGGTCTTTTACTGCAGTCATTAGACGTTGCTTAATACGGACAATTGTTCGTGTCCGTCTTATCCGGGTTCCACTGTACATACGAGGCGTTTCAATCACAGTCAAAACAAAGGGGATTTGACTTCACGAAACTGAAAAAAAAAACCTGCCAAAAAAAACCCTGCAAACTGTCAAAGCTATTTGCCTTTATCTCTGTAATTGTGTAATAACCCGACCAATTACACGCCGCGAAATTATTGACATAATATAAATAGACGACGAATTATTACACAAGAATCCATCAAAGAAACAGTTCTCATCTTGACTCTGCTCATATCCTAGCTAACTGAACTGGGTAATTACAGTACACTGCACGATTCACGTTTAACGTAACAAATTTATTAGGTCACTTTTAGCAACACTCTGCTCTCGTAAACTAGCTCGCCGACTTGTCAGTTGCGGACAACAAACTCTGTTCAGTTTATTTACCTTCATGTCATTTTGATCAGTACATCTAACAAGACTTAAAACCCAAGCTAATTTGAATACAATCACCCACTGTTTTCTTAAACAACGGAAACTGTGCTCAAATGAGATGATCTTATCTTTCGTCTACAAACCAAGCAGATATAAAGTTCGTCGTTAATTTTAGAAGATATTTTCATATTAAAAATCATTCCTCGTTTCGAAAAAAATTTAACACACTTAACAATAGTAGATCTAAAATCCATTTTCTAATATCATTTTGTCACGATGTCCAACGTCAGACTCCCGAAAGCGCGGTGAATTAATTTTCTGCAATCCAGCACGCGGCTTTGATCATTCGCAGCATTCATGCTGACATAACAAAATTCTCAAATCACTCATCACTCATACTCTTCTGATTGTCGTCATACTGTAATATCTTTGTTTACACAGCAGCATTCGCGCTGACATAACAGAATCTAAAAATAATTATATAATTCACTGTGTAAAACTCGCGCCGTGATTGGTTTAGAACTGTTATCTATTAGAGTACAGACGCACGAATGACGTCACGAAGCGGGAAAACGCGCGGGCGCCCTGCCTGCTCCAACAAATCCTTCGCTCAAAACAGAGAAATATTTTCGTCAAACTGGAAATATTCCGTAGGAAATTCAATGTTGTTCAATTGATACGAATTTTAAATCGGCTGTTCAAGCTTGGCTAGAACTTGGAGGAAAATATGATGGTCCTTTAGCTCATAATTTGTGAACAGAATCCGATAAATTTAGCGGGATTAAGCTTATCGTTCGCCGTTTATAAGCGACTTGCAACGGGATTTGGACTGGAATAATTCAGATTGTTTTTCCTCATATCAGGACGGAATAGAGGTTAGTCTCTAAATATTTGCTTTTCGAAACATTTGCTGAGTTGAGCTGTAGTTTATTTTAAGCCGTTTAGTTTTCACAAAGTTTTATTTGAGTGCATGAAAACACTGTGGCCTAAACTCGATGTTTGTTGACATAATTTTTATCGGCTTATTTAGCGTACATTCAAGTGAAAATCCGAAGCGAATATCTCCAAAATTATATAAAACAAATAGATTCCATGTTGCCGTGGGTCTGTTCAGTAATAGATCACAGAAGACGTCAAAATGTGGTAAGAACATCAGTGACCTTGCGGCGAACCTCAACATATCAATCACGTAGAAACCGAAAACCTCTGTTGTTGCTGTGAAATTTTGCATTCAACTCCTCGACAATCTTTTAAAACCAGTACTTTCTAAAGTTTTTACTCTCCTGCCTTCGTGGTATGATACACAAACTGATTAACTAGATATTTCTTCTTCTCGGACTGAAATTTTAACGACTTGCATGTTTCTTGCCGCTTTTCCCGACTGTCACTGTCACTTTTTAGCGCAAACTTGTACCCGATCGGACGTGCACTGTTCACTGCTTGTAAAGCAAATTGTGCTACTCAAACATCAGTATAGGTGCTGCTAGCAGGTAAAATTTGGACCGGTACAAGTTGTACGGACCGAGGCAAGCGAATAATCATCGCTGTAACCTTGAGATTAATGTGTGTGAATTGACGAATCTGTCAGTTTTGACGCTTGACAAAATTTTGTCCTGCTCTGGGGCAGGATGACGGCGCCTTTGAAGTTTGGTAAGGCTTGACAAAATTTTGGTAGGAAAAAAATCGCCGTTCGCACTTGTGAAACGGAACTGATGACAGATATTTTTGCAAAACAAACAAAAATTCGCCTAGTGCGGCCGGCCCTAATCAAACAAATGAATTGTACGAAGGACTCTAAAAGACCGGCGGTTACTCAACAAAAGCTTCAACAATGTGACTCAATCAAACGCGACCCTGTTCGTGCAGTTGTCAAAGAAATACACCTACGTAAATAAAAACATTTAAAAACAAACGTGTCTTTCATATTTATTTTGCAACGCAATTTCTCTCCATATAGCTCACTAAAGATGCCAATCTTCTTTTTAAGCATTGCACTTGACACCACTGTCAATGAAGCGAAACAATCGAACAATGCCATATCATGTTCAGTTATTCAAAGAATTGTTACAAAAATAAAGTGAATGAAAAGCTCTAATTCGCTAACTGGTGTAGTCTGGAAATGAAGCCTGAATCAACGAAGATAACATCGAAGGTCCGCCATTTGTAGATTTGCTGGGTGACATATTAAAGTTTGGACCAGATCTTGAGATTCTATAAGCTGAATTTAACGTTAACGATAAATTCGACCTGAAACCCTCATACGGAATTTTAATCCCCAGGCTCTATCAAAATGAGAGAAGACTGGGTACCCCAATAATGAACTGCAAAAGGGCTCAGCATGTGTGTCAATATTGGATAAAATGGACCGAACAGAGCCAGAGGTCACAGAAGAGCGAAATAGAAAGGCCGCAGCAAAATCCTGTCAATCGATAGATACATTTGTCCGTAAATTGTAAATTACATGTCACATAAAGTTTCTTGCAATTGTTTGTCATTAATCCATTTTGAATTTAAAAAGTGCAAGAAATTTTTATGTTTATACGTTTGCTTTTTGCTGCCTGGTTTCATATCAAAACGCACGAAATGCGAAATACAGTCGAACCTCTCCACAACGGCCACCTTGGGGACAGAGGTAAGTGGCCGTTGTAGAGAGGTGGCCGTTATGGGGAGGTAGGGGTGTAATATGACACCATTTGTTTTTTGGGGGGACAACATTTTTATTTAAAAATGCTTATTATAGCATATGAATACGTAACACAATCAAAATGTATCAATAAAACAGAAACCAAAATGATGTTCAGAACAGGAATGTTAACAAAACAAAGCTAGTAAAGTACAGTGAGTACATCAGTTTGTACATCGTTTACTTTCTCTTTCGTGAAATTAAGTTGTCAAGGGTTGTTTGCTTGAGTGAGTGGCTGCGAGGTTCTATTTTAATGTGACTTACTGTGTCACCAGGCATTTTTTTTTTTCAATTTCGCAATGCAATTTAAACACAGAGCCTTATCAGCTGTACTCGATTTACGACTGAAATAAAAATACAGTACTGTAAAAGCGTAAAAAAAATGGAAAATAGAAAAAAATGGGGGCCTTGTACTTTCTAGTATTGTGTGATTCTTCCATCAGTGGCTAAACACGTGCCGCAATATAAGATACTGTATTGCCCGACGATGCGTGGTACAGATGAAGTTGCGTGACCTTTTATTACTGTACGCCAAAAAAGATAGGGTTTTAATGGCCGTTGCCGTTGTGGAGAGGTGGCCGTTGTAGAGAGGTTTTGTGAACCTTGCCCCGTCCACTAGGGATAAGTCTTCTCGATCGTATACGCGTACTGGACTCAATCAAAACACTCGACTGAGCTTAATCTAAAACGCTGTGTTTAATGCATTCACTCTTACAACGGGCGTGTAGAGAGCTACTCTGATCACTTGTAAACAATGTTCCCAACTTATACTAAATATATTGTACAATCTGATTGGTAGTTGCTAGGTGCTAATCAAATGTCAATCACTTGTCGTAAAATCACGATCCCTATGTCTCAGACTCAATATTGTCACGCACGGAATCACGCAGTCTCCGACACACTCCCCCATGCGGCTTTGTGTACAAAATTGCATGCAACAAAGGAGACTAAAACAAAACTATTCGGCGATACAAAACAAATAATAAAAGTTCGCTATCGATCACTGGTTTCTAATTCAAAATTGTTCATTCTCGTCATCCTCGGCAATGTTCCTGATTCTTGCGGCTGCTGCAGTCGCTGCTGCTCGTCTGGATCTGAACATTGGGGCATCAGGGTTTAACTGCTGCTCTGCTCCGACTGCTGGAACTTGAACTGTGGCCTCACACTGCAACTCTAAGGGATAGAGGTGCTGCACTGGTCGCTGTAAAACTCCCTTACAGGTTCTCAGCTGCACGGCGCGGATGTGACCGTCACGTCCCGGATATGTCTGCTCGACGATAGCCAGAGGCCACTTGCCTCGGTTCTTGCTATCAGCTCGCACTATCACTGTGTCTCCAACTCTGACTTGGTAATTTGCTGTCTTGTGGACAAGGTTATGTCGCTCTCTCAAGGCGTTCAGGTATTCTCGTTGCCATCTGGTCCACATGTGGTCTTTGCAGGTCTGCAGGAATCGGGCTCTTTTCCGCAAACTCTTGTCTGCAATTCTCCAGGTCTGTTCCTCGGGAAGCTGAGAGGTCCGCTGGAACAAGAATGTGGCTGGTGTCAGGACCGATAATTCTAAGTCGTCTTCAACGTAGCTGAGAGGGCGGCGGTTGACTTGAGTCTCTACGTCTAGTAGCACGTCATTCAATTCGTCCCAGGAAAGGGTAGCTCCCCCGACAACCTTGTACATCGCTGTCTTAACGATTCCGATTAGGCGTTCAAATTGACCGCCCCACCATGGGGCGCGGCTTAGGTTGAATTTCCACTGTATGTCATGGGATTCCAGGTAACCGTGGAGCCTCTCGTCTCTTCGTACTTGCTTCAACCATTTGGCGGCCTTAACGAATGTGCTGCCATTGTCTGAGTAGATCACCTTTGGACGCCCTCGTCTGGCTATGAGGCGTTTGAGGCATGGCAGAAACATACTGGTTTCCAGGTTAGGAACCAACTCTAGGTGTACTGCTCTCGATAAGCTGCACGAAAAAATGACCAAGTACGCCTTTCCTTCTCGTTTACGGGTCAACTTGTAGTAAATTGGGCCGGCGAAATCGGTCCCAATGACTTCAAAGGCTGCTCCACCATGAGTACGGTCTGTGGGTAGCGGTCCAGGGGGTGGCACTGTTATTGGTGAAGCTCGGAAAACGTTTACAGCCCCAGCACGCGGATCTGACAGCCTTTACTAACTGTCTCAGGGTCGGGATCCAGTACTCTTCGCGAACCGCTGCCATGGTGAGGGACACACCTCCATGTAGGGTCTCGACGTGGATCCGCTGAACAAGCTTTCTCGTGAACATGGCGTCCGCTGGCAGGTACACGGGGTACATTCCCTGAATTCTCCCACGGCATTCAAGAACTCCGTCGGCATTTTCAACGAGGTTAAGTGCGCGGCTGGTCAGTTCAAAATGCGGCTTTTGCGAATCCTGGGACTGAACTCTTCTTATCCACCAATTATTCGACTCTTGTAAGTCTTCGCTTGTTAAAGGCCCTTTGCGCTCCCTGTATGTGGTGAAGCGTCGCACCCAAGCTTGGATGCGCAGAACTCGACGTAGGTCGTGACGCTCGAGGAGTTCGTCGAACTCGTCTCGTTCTTGTTCAGGTTGCTCGTTTGCTAGGCCAAGTACTTCTTTGATTACTTTCGCTTCTTCTTGTGAAGCTTGTGATTTCTGTGTAACTATGTTGTCTGGCCACTTCTCAGGATCACACAGCCATGCTGGGCCATTCCACCAGAGTTCTGCATTTGTAACCTGGCCTCCTCGGCTTGCCAGGTCTGCTGGGTTGTCAGCGGTAGGGACATGTCTCCACTGGATCTCTGGGTGTTCTCTTATTTTGTGTACGCGATTTGCGACAAACTGACGATACTGGCCGTTTCCTAATATCCAGTGGAGGGCTACAGTGCTGTCAAGCCATCCGTAGACGGTGGGCTCGGGTAGATCTCTGAGTGCGTTTCTCACGTTGACAACTAGGTTGGTGGCCATGTGGGCGCTGAGAAGTTCTAGTCTGGGAACGGTCAATTCTTTCTTAGCTAGTCTGGCTTTGGCAGATACCAGGGTCTGGGTAACTCCTCCTTGTTGGCGAATCACCGAGTACACTGCCGCTCCGACCCCATAGGTTGATGCATCTCCAAACGCGTGTAATTCCAATGAATCGACTGGCTCGTGGTGGGGCGCCAACGGTCTTCGAGTGGTTACTTCTGCCGGAAGAGACTGCTCCCACTTCTGCCATTGTAATTGGAGATTATCTGGGATAGGTGCATCGCCCACGGGTCCTAATTGTCTCTCTTCTGAATGTCGGTCCCGTCGGAGAGGTGCCACGTTTTGTGAACCTTGCCCCGTCCACTAGGGATAAGTCTTCTCGATCGTATACGCGTACTGGACTCAATCAAAACACTCGACTGAGCTTAATCTAAAACGCTGTGTTTAATGCATTCACTCTTACAACGGGCGTGTAGAGAGCTACTCTGATCACTTGTAAACAATGTTCCCAACTTATACTAAATATATTGTACAATCTGATTGGTAGTTGCTAGGTGCTAATCAAATGTCAATCACTTGTCGTAAAATCACGATCCCTATGTCTCAGACTCAATATTGTCACGCACGGAATCACGCAGTCTCCGACAGAGGTTAAAACAAGAGTGAATGTATGGACTGTCCGCCGGGACAAAAGAAAGTGGCCGTTGTGGAGATGTGGCCGTTGTGGAGAGGTGGCCGTTAGTAGAGGTTCGACTGTATCAAAAATTTCCCGGCGGTACCCCCCTACAAACTCGGGAGGCACTCGAAAGTTAGTACGCGCAAGGAAAAGGAGACATCTGCACGCAGGCTATCCCTCCCCTTTCGCACTTATTACGGACAGTTTTGTTTGTCCCGACGAAAAGCTCATATATTTTATCTTACATTACAACGGTCACTTTTCCGCTCTCATACAAAGTTAACCTCGCTTATCTGTGCACTGTATATTGTCATGACATGTTTGACAACTGTCTTGCTCACTGTGCTGCGTGGCAGGCGTAACACAAAAGTTTCACTTCCTTGGTCTTTTACTGCAGTCATTAGACGTTGCTTAATACGGACAATTGTTCGTGTCCGTCTTATCCGGGTTCCACTGTACATACGAGGCGTTTCAATCACAGTCAAAACAAAGGGATTTGACTTCACGAAACTGAAAAAAAAAACTGCCAAAAAAACCCCTGCAAAACTGTCAAAGCTATTGCCTTTATCTCTGTAATTGTGTAATAACCCGACCAATTACACGCCGCGAAATTATTGACATATTATAAATAGACGACGAATTATTACACAAGAATCCATCAAAGAACAGTTCTCATCTTGACTCTGCTCATATCCTAGCTAACTGAACTGGGTAATTACAGTACACTGCACGATTCACGCTTAACGTAACAAATTTATTAGGTCACTTTTAGCAACACTCTGCTCTCGTAAACTAGCTCGCCGACTTGTCAGTTGCGGACAACAAACTCTGTTCAGTTTATTTACCTTCATGTCATTTTGATCAGTACATCTAACAAGACTTAAAACCCAAGCTAATTTGAATACAATCACCCACTGTTTTCTTAAACAACGGAAACTGTGCTCAAATGAGATGATCTTATCTTTCGTCTACAAACCAAGCAGATATAAAGTTCGTCGTTAATTTTAGAAGATATTTTCATATTAAAATCATTCCTCGTTTCGAAAAAAATTTAACACACTTAACAATAGTAGATCTAAAATCCATTTTCTAATATCATTTTGTCACGATGTCCAACGTCAGACTCCCGAAAGCGCGGTGAATTAATTTTCTGCAATCCAGCACGCGGCTTTGATCATTCGCAGCATTCATGCTGACATAACAAAATTCTCAAATCACTCATCACTCATACTCTTCTGATTGTCGTCATACTGTAATATCTTTGTTTACACAGCAGCATTCGCGCTGACATAACAGAATCTAAAAATAATTATATAATTCACTGTGTAAAACTCGCGCCGTGATTGGTTTAGAACTGTTATCTATTAGAGTACAGACGCACGAATGACGTCACGAAGCGGGAAAACGCGCGGGCGCCCTGCCTGCTCCAACAAATCCTTCGCTCAAAACAGAGAAATATTTTCGTCAAACTGGAAATATTCCGTAGGAAATTCAATGTTGTTCAATTGATACGAATTTTAAATCGGCTGTTCAAGCTTGGCTAGAACTTGGAGGAAAATATGATGGTCCTTTAGCTCATAATTTGTGAACAGAATCCGATAAATTTAGCGGGATTAAGCTTATCGTTCGCCGTTTATAAGCGACTTGCAACGGGATTTGGACTGGAATAATTCAGATTGTTTTTCCTCATATCAGGACGGAATAGAGGTTAGTCTCTAAATATTTGCTTTTCGAAACATTTGCTGAGTTGAGCTGTAGTTTATTTTAAGCCGTTTAGTTTTCACAAAGTTTTATTTGAGTGCATGAAAACACTGTGGCCTAAACTCGATGTTTGTTGACATAATTTTTATCGGCTTATTTAGCGTACATTCAAGTGAAAATCCGAAGCGAATATCTCCAAAATTATATAAAACAAATAGATTCCATGTTGCCGTGGGTCTGTTCAGTAATAGATCACAGAAGACGTCAAAATGTGGTAAGAACATCAGTGACCTTGCGGCGAACCACAACATATCAATCACGTAGAAACCGAAAACCTCTGTTGTTGCTGTGAAATTTTGCATTCAACTCCTCGACAATCTTTTAAAACCAGTACTTTCTAAAGTTTTTACTCTCCTGCCTTCGTGGTATGATACACAAACTGATTAACTAGATATTTCTTCTTCTCGGACTGAAATTTTAAACGACTTGCATGTTTCTTGCCGCTTTTCCCGACTGTCACTGTCACTTTTTAGCGCAAACTTGTACCCGATCGGACGTGCACTGTTCACTGCTTGTAAAGCAAATTGTGCTACTCAAACATCAGTATAGGTGCTGCTAGCAGGTAAATTTTGGACCGGTACAAGTTGTAGGCAAGCGAATAATCATCGCTGTAACCTTGAGATTAATGTGTGTGAATTGACGAATCTGTCAGTTTTGACGCTTGACAAAATTTTGTCTTACGAAGAAAGTCTTACGAAGGAATGTTAAGAATGCTTCGACGACGACAATAATGGGCACTTGCGCAAGCGCAGTACCCATAAAAACGTTTCGAAATGAACTGATGTCAGGAGCTTTAATTCAGTCAATATATTGGGAACAAATTAAAAACAAATTTCAAGTACTGAGAACATTAAACGCAACTGGAACATAATGAAACAGAAGAAAGAAAATTAAAATTAATAAAAACCGGGGTTGACGCTGATTAAAAAAGATTATCATAAAACGTTTCGTCACTTCAGTGACCTTCATCAGTAAGAATATGAAGGAAATTAAAATTAATATGGTCTAAAGTTCAACAATTTCTGTGAGGGAATTCATTAGTAAGGAAATAAGGAAAAGTAGGGGCACTTATATAACCAATTATTTTTTTGTTAGCGGGCAGATAGGTCTATAACGGGTGGGGGGAGGGAGGCTTATAAGCGGCAGTTTACAGTATGATTAATAATTTTGTTAAGAATACCAACCTTTTTTAATTTTCAACTCTGGCTGTGCTTTTGTTTTAGTTTTCTTTGGGGGAGAAGGTTCCTGAAAAGTAATCGTTATTATTATTTTTTTAATACAATATGAATAATTTCTTAATACATAATTTATAACTTTTGAAACTTTAAATGCAGATTGAAAAGGCCTACCATTTTGATTTCTACATGTCCATTACTTTCTTCCTTTTCTTTCTTTTCTTTCTCTGGTTTTCTCTTTCTAGATTTTGTCATCCCTCTAGATTTTGCTTCTAAAATAAGTTAAAGAAACAGTCATTTTTTAAATGAAATTACTGTTACTGACTGCCTTTCAATAAGACTCAAACTCTGAAGTTTAAAAACCCAACTTACAATAATATATTGTATGTTGATTGAATTAATTGAAAAATGTATTACAGTCAACTCTTGTTATAGCGGACACCCTCAGGACGTAGTTTGAAGTCCATAATAGTGAGAGTCCGTTTATAGCGGGAGTCATTTTCAGTCAAACTTCTACTGCTCTTGCCTGGGGAGGGCTGGATTTTGTCCGTAATAGCGGGTGTCTGTCATAATGGGGTGTACGCAAGGCGAGAGTTGACTGTATTGTGTTTTTCACTGCCGTCAATCAAAATAATGATGACAATCAACAGACCCTGAAAAAAAGACAGGCTGCTTACCTTTAGGGACCAATGGACCAGCGTCACCCTGATCAAAAAGATAAATTACAGATGATGATGATGATGATGATGATGATGATGATGGTGTTCAGTTAATGGGGAGTGGCATGAAGAATATATCTCCTCGCCTTTTTTCCACTCACCACTGTATTGTTCGCACTGCTCAATCCCCATTAACCGAATACCTGGAACAGGCTAACAGTTCTAACTTGTTTACTAGGAAAGGAGAAGTCCGGATCATCGACTTGGGACTTTGGATAAGCTCAAAATGATAAAACCATTATCTTACTAATTTCCATACATTTCATTGCATTCAATTCTGCTGCCCAATGTTCAATATTTACTGATATTCGCTCTTAATATTTCAAGCTATCTTGAACCACATGGGCGATGTGTGGCCTAATGGTTAGCACGTTGGACTACAGATCAAGCAGTCTGGGTTCGAGTGCTGGCTGGGGTCATTGCGTGTTCTACCTAGAGTATAATTACAAGTACTAGCAAACTGTAAGGTCAACCTGGGAAAATGTTTCATCTGTTTGAGTGACATGCCTGTAAACTATTAATATTCTTTTTTTTCTTTCTTAGTATTGCTACTCCAGGGGGAGTAGCAATACTCCTAGTCAGCTTTATGCTACGCAAACCAGGATAAGCTGGGCAGTCTGGGCTAGTTTGGCCTGAGTGTGACTTTTCCTTAACCCTTAGTGAGTTACCTTGAACCACATGGTCCTTCCATCATGATCAACAATGTTTCTCATTTCTGGGTTGTAGTAGCACTGAAGCCAGTCACGGAATGCTGAGTAATCTGAGTGATTTCCTGAAGGATCATAACCCTTACCAGCTAGAAGAATAATGTTAAAATACAAGTGAGAATAAACTTTGCAGTCGTGAAGTCCCCCTCTCCTCTAATTATAGTCAGACATGTTGCATTTTTGTTTTTCTTTTTACGATCATCACACACAATAGGAACCACTCTGTAAGTTGTATTCTTACTTATTTTTGTGCACGGTGACTTAGAATTATTGTTCCCAGATACGTTTAAAATAAATAAATTAGCACTTGACTCACGCAGATTAACCACTTCTTTAGGTACCACATTACAAAGTTCAAGGATATCAGGATGTTCAAGTTTACATTTCTTTTCTTTTGAGATCTATAAAAAAATACCAAAAGTAATTAATAATACATTCCAACTATTATTAATATTATTTAATTAGTTATTATTAACTATACATGTTGGTAAATTAAATGATAAATATTTAAAAAAATTTAAAGAAAAATAATTAGCGATAAAAGAGTACATATAACTTCACATTTTGACGATTCCATGCCGTCATTTTCAAAAGTACATGTAAATGTCACAATATTTTACAGCTGAATTAATTACACTCAGTTAAATTATTTAAATAATTACATTAAATTTTGTTCTTCCATATACTTTCAAATAGGTGAAATATGTTCCAATCCAAGAAGCTGAAGGCTGTTCGGTGGCTCATCAGTGCCAGCGCTTAACTCCGGTCTCTGTAGCATGAAGCGACTAGGAGTATTGCTACTCCCCCTGTATGGGATGCTAGTCCATCACAGGTTACGCCAACAATTTGCTGCTACCCATTTATTCTCCTGGTGGAGAGAGGTACGGTGATAGTTAAGTGTCTTGCTCAAGAATGCCCCCACTCTTGACCTTTGGACCTCGAGCCTCGCATAAGGTCACTGAGATTTGAATCATTTATATGGTTACCTTGGAAATGCCTTCCTCCTGTTTAATGTTTAGCTTTTCAAACACAGATCTTGCACAGCTAAAAGGAGGAATTCCAGCCCTGAGGAAACAAAATAGTAAACTGGAACTTATCCCAGTTTCTGAAGCATATACAGCAACTACTCCACCTAGATTGGATGTCAGTCTATTACAGGTTCCTGCAACATTTTGTCAAATGAAGTTGCCATTGCAGTTCGCCAGTACCCATTTATTCTCATGGGTGGAGAGCTCGGCACTATGTGAGAGTAGACCCTGGCCAGTGCTCGAAGCCAATCCGCTCAATCCAGAGTCCAACACGCTGATTAACCATTAGGCACCACACCTCCCACAGACACATACATGTATATCAGGTACTAACCTGAATATTATCTCAGCCCTGAGGTAGTTTCCAATCCCATTAAAGTACTTTTGGTTGTGCATGACTTCACAAAGAGGTTTCTCAAATATCCTGTTTTCTAGATTATCAAGAATGTTTGATCGGAATTCCTCATACTCAAACATTGGATCAGGTCCTCGGTCTTTAGACCACGCATCTGTCAATTCCCATCGACCAAATCTAAACAATAACAAGTTTGACAAGTCACTAATTTTCCCTTTCATTAAGAGGCACATTTTACCCCATGGATGGAGTGTAATATAAGTTGATGGGTGAGGGGGGAGGGGGGTGAAAAGCTTGCCGATGAGGACATGGTCAAGGGTTCTGTAGCAGTGCTAGGAGCCTAGGGCACACATCGTCTGGCCACCATACCTGTAATCTCAGGGTTCGAGCCGAGAGGGGTACCCCCTTATATAGGGAATGGTTTTCAGGGTTTTTTGTCTTGAACGGGATATCTTTCTGTATATGTTAATTTATAGAAACCTCACCACAAGCCAAATTTTACCAGTTTTTTTGTTGGCGTATATTAGCGTAAACAGCTCAGTGACTCCATAAAGCTGTAAATAGATTTGTAATTGCCAACGTATTAAAATAAGAAACAGCTTATCACTATTCTATTCTTATCTCAAACAGACTCTAAACAGGGTACAATTTTGTCTTAGACAGGGTCTCAAAAATCGGAATTCTGGTCGGGGTTTGAGCAGCCCGGCCGCACTTCCCTACCTGAATGTCTGTCAAGTAGTCCCCTATGGGGTTGACATGAGCAGGGGCTGGCTCTTAACCTCATGTGAACCTCATATGATAAAGGTAGGTACAAAACGCAGGTCACAGGTCACCCTAACCCTAACCCTAATGTGGTTAGGGTTAGTGTTAGGGTGACCTGTGACCTGCGTTTTGAACCTGCCGCATATAATAACATCAACACAAAAAAACTAAACAAACAAACAAACAAACCTTCTAACGTCCACAAAGCTCAACACCATCACTGGCTTCTCTTTCGTGTAGAAGTTCAAGTGCGCATGTTTATGAATATCTTTGACAGGACCAAATGTAAACTTTCCAGACATTCCAAACCGAAAAAGAATCCGCATTCTCTTCTGTTCACAGCCATTCTCATTTTTGATCCGCTTTCCTTTGCCATCTGAGTTCAGTGAAGTTAAAATTACCGCCATTTCTTTCCCTCTAGACTCGGAGTGTATGCAATAATCTCCGGCGGCAAAATCAACTTCTGGATTCTTTATGTTTACAGCTGATTTCACGATCTTGCCGCTAAAAATGCGTCCTTTGCAGACCGTGTTTACGAGTTGACTGCTTTTGTAAAGTTCTGGTCCTTCTGGCATTGTTGAATTCTAAAACGTTGTGCAGAACATCAAATTATAAAGCAGAGGCGGGATTCTTCGTATCTACAAAATACGAAAACTCAGGCGTTTAAAACACTGGTGCTCAGTTTCTTCGCAAAATCAACTAGTTTTCAGGCCTCCAGCGGCCATACAGATTAATTTGATATTAATTTGATATTATTTGATATTATTTGACGAAGACTGAGGTTTTTAATCCTCTCCAACCGAGAACAGTGTTTTCTTGATACTCTCTAAGCAAAGCGCAAGGATTTTCTTTCTCTCTCTAGAGCAAGAGACGGTTTACGCGAGCGCGACGCGAGGCTGTGAATGACTGCACTCGCGAGCGCGTCGCACTCGTGCTTTATTACTCTCGCGCTTCGCGTCCCCCACCCTCCCCCACACACCTCCGCCATTCAATGTTCTTTTTCTTTTCAATTTCGTACCCAGAGTGCCCGCGTCCCCCAGTTTCTCGACCGATGGTTTACAATTTTGGTACGAGATTTTATTTTTCTTTCGTGTGCTAGTAGTGACAGTAGTGTACAAAGGTCTACACTCCTTACTTAGCGTAACAGGTACACCTTCCTCGCTTCTGGATCACCGAGGATGATTAGAGTCACTGTGATCAGATGGGCTCCTCAGTACCGTCAGTAGCAGTAGTCTGGGTGGCGAAAATCCTCCTCCTCCTCTCCTCCTCCTCCTCCTCCTCCTCCTCCTTGACAAGCCAATAGTGCAAGCGCACTCCTCCATTCTGATTTGTCCGCTGCTAAGGTTTCCACCACCTGCTCGTCGTCGATACCTGCCGCAGGTAGGTCGTGCGAAATAGCATCACGCCATCTAGTGTGACATCTGCCTGCCCTCTCCACCGATTCCCCCGATGTTCTCTGGGTGGCGAAAATAAAGGGAAAGAAATGAAAAGAAAAAATAGATAATTTGAAAGATAAATCTTGTTCTACATTTCCGAAAATGACGTAACTTCTTTCTCCCTGACTTACTGCGACGAAGGGCTAATGATGTAAAAAAAAAAAAAACAGTGTCCCTGGGCAAGCGAGCGCGAAATACACTTTTAAGATGACTGAGAACGGGTTACATGCCGGCGAAACGCGAAAACAAGGGGTTGGAGAAAGACGGTATTCTATTACACAACACTCTCAACACGCACACAAAAAATATACCATCATTTCTTTCCACGCACACATTGTGTTTATCATGCAGTTTAGGTATGGGAGAGTTGATCGGGCGCTTTCAGAGGAGGATCATAACAATTTCTATGAACCCACGAATTTTCAGCGATGGGGTGGGAGCGTGGGCCGTTCCACCTTCTTCCTTGGCACTTGATCTGAGTGAAGCGGGAGTGCTTTTCCACTATTTCTCATTTTGCACTATTTCTCATGACCCCTAGGGCCCTGGCTGGGCAAATCTCGTGTTCCATTCGCGCTTTGTTCTCGAGCGTTGTACCGTTCCTCCAATCAGCGTCAATAGTAGTTGAGACAGTTCAGTTATAAGCGTGATTAGTGGATATATTTCGTTTCTATCATAGAAAATGTTGTGTATATATACTTTTCAATGCACCCCCTCCCCCCGTTCCAATGTTGTACCTATCCTGCACTCTGTGAGGTGTAGATTTCAACATTGTTAGGGGGGAGGGGGTTAGTATATGGGAAAAGACCTGTGAAAGATGTAAAAAAACAATTTAAAAAAGTGTCTCAACACTATTGTCGCTGATTGTCGCTAAGGAAAAAACGTCTGGCACCCAGGGTACGAGCGTTGTCAGAATAATGATTCTAAACCGTTTCCTTTATGTAACTTGCTAAAATGAAACGAAGAGTATAAGTCAGTTTTTACACTCGTCCTATCTTTACATTAGACTACCTCAATCCCGGTATTTACCATGAAGAAGGGCTATGATATATAATACCCGAAACGTTTGTGACTATTCACTATATGACACTTTTTCTCTACTTTTATTCTCTCTTTTTTTACGTTTTATTTTATTTTTAAATCCAGGTTTTAAATTGAAGTACCTCAATCCCGTGTCATCAACGTATTTTTCAACATTTCAGACTGTTCAGCTTCCTTAAAAAAAACAGACCTTCAGATTTGTCCTCGCATCACCGTTTTCCGCTCGATTATTTTCTTAAATTAACTTTGATATCTTGTAGTCATCTTGTCTTTGGTTTATCCACAGCTAGCTTGAGAGTATAAACGCCAATATTAAACTAGAAATGGGCAGTTGTTTGCTCTCTGATTGGCTGAGAAGTTTGGAAAACCAACAGAAAGATGTTAAAAAGTTGTACGTTACAAATTGGATGGAAACTCTTTATTTATCCTGCATGGGTGGCCCATTCAGCAACTACAATTCTCGTCATAAGTCTTGGGCACACTTCTTATTTTCGACGACAAATGGTCGTTGTCTTCACCTCCCCCTCCCCACCCCCATGCAATGTTGACCTTTATTTCTCCAATCTTGCGACCATATTTCAACATTGTACTGTTTTGGGGGCAGGGGGGTTCGAAAAATTGAATACTGACTTCCCACTTCAAACAACATTGCCACTGGGTAGTATTTTTTTAAGTGTCCCAAGGACTTTTGACGAGAATTGTAGGCTGCATGGTATTCATAGGGGCCCTGCATAACATAAAATCTAATTTTTACAATATAAAATAGTACCCGGAAGTGATAATAAATTACAAATTTAAAAAAAAAAACAATTACAGCTAAACTAAAAGCCATGATCTCTGCAAAGTCTCTAACTGGTTACATGTAATAGCGAACGGTCTTTTCCTCAACAGAAGAAAAGTGATTATTTATTATTTCAGTGGAACTCGGCAGAGCCGGGTTAATTAGAACTGAATCTCATAGTCCGCTCTGCATGGAAGGAAAGGAAGTTAATCAAGTAAAGTCGTTCAAGTATCTAGGAGTCATACTTGATGAGTGTCTATCTTTCAACGATCACAATCATGCGTAAGATCAAAAGTTGCCAGCAGACTTGGCCTCCTGTCCAGATTACGCGGATGTTTAATCACGGAAGCAGCCGGCAAACAAGATCTACCTATCCATGATGTTGCCGATACTAAGCTATTGTGATACGTGTTTCTGTCCTCTAGGAAGCACCAACAGAAGGGCTCTTGATCGACTGCAACGCCGACCAGCTGCAAAAATCGCGTATACGGATTTAAAAACCTGACGTAGCCACTGAAACAATTCAGTCTTGAGAATCTGCGCTGGAAAACGCGGTTGCGAGGACAAATACTGATATAAAGAATAAAAACAGAAAGATGTTAAAAAGTTGTACGTGCGGTTGTTTGATCTTTGATTGGCTGAGAAGTTTAGAAAACAAACAGAAAGGTGTCAAAAAGTTGCGCGTGCGGTTGTGGGATCAAGGTTGGCCAAAAAGTTGAACGTGTGGTTGATTGGCTGAGGAAAATCTGAGAAAGATGTCAAAATGTGCACGTGTGGTTGTCAGTTGCTCTTTGATTGGCTGAGAACTTTCGAAAACTCATATAGTTGTCACTAATAAAGTAACTAATTTAAAAACTTTTTAAAAAGCTTGCGAGGCGTAACACTGCAAAGCTAAAGCATATCATAGCGGGTCTACAAATGAAACAAATGCCACATGTGCCAAAACTAAGACCTGAAACCCGGCGTGCTCAGTAAGATGCCGTCGCGCGCAATGGGATTTAAGTCTCAAACTTTTAAGATTATCTTTTTTTATACCGCAATCCGTTATTCACCCAGCGTGCATATAACAATGTACAACAAAGAAGTACGAATGTTGCCCGGGCAATAACAACAGGAAGACGTGGAATCCTTCACCAGAAGTCAAACAATACAGCCACCCGAATTCACGCCATGCGGGCACGCTGTTGTCTTAGTCAGATTGCATTGTGTTAAGTGAAAGAATGTACACAGTTTGCCGACACATTTGACTATCCAAGATTCCCTCTAGCTAGTTATTTCTGAATAGGGTTTTTATGGCATAGCCTACAGCAATTTTATGACCTTTTATCACCAAAGAAAGCTGCCGGTTTTTAACAGTGGTAATCTGACAAGAAAGATTGTACAAAATGTTAGCCGGAAAAAAATGTTATCTAAACTATTTTGTTTAAAAACAACCTGTTCGTTTCGGAGATAACGGTGTTTTACTAATTGTTACGGCGTGAAAACTGATGCTCAAACACGTTTTCTTTATTCAATGTAAAAGGTGGTTAAGAATCATTATTATTATTATTAACCGGTGTTCATTGGCTTTATAAACTCCTTGAATCACTTGCGCCCGAGTAACAGTCAGTCATATTTCATTAAGACATTAGAAAGTGATTTATTAGCTACCGGTTGTTTAACTCGGGGCGATTACTTATGGAAATGATTTTGATACAACTCTTTAAAAATAAAAAAAATAAAACATGTTTTTAAACAGGAAAAGAAACTTGAACAACGTGGAACCTCTTTTTCGCTAGCTTTAATTCAACATAGCTTGTTTTACGGGGATAACAAAATCTCTGAAATCCGTCCTCCAATTCGCGCCCATATGAAAGTTAATTAACTTGCACAATTATACCGTTATTTACGTCGAAGCATGATGTACAGATACACCATTTTCAGGGAATATCCTTGTGCGGTAAACTGATATTTTTAGTCGTGTACAATATTTCACTTTAATTTAATCATGCACGGGTCCTTGGATCTTCCATACGCCGTAAAGAAACTCACGCATGTTTCTAGATACTTCAGTTTTGATTGTCATGATAAATCATGTTTATTTTGGGTTTGGATGAAATAGTGGCATTTTTCAAATGATTGCGTATCCTTTCTCAACGGCATGAGCTTCCGAAACTGTACAAACTGCTGTTGTTGTGTGGGAAAACTAAACACAGCGAAGGCATTTGTAGAAGTTGATACCTGTTCCATTAAAAGACTTCTAAGAGAACAAACATTGTCGCAATTCTTTCGCCCGTGCGTGTCACACTAGTATTTCGAGCATTTTCATTCGCTTTAGAAAGGGATAATGCATTTTTGGAGACAGCAGAGAGGACAGGTTTTTTTCCACCGAAAAACACCTGGCCCTCTAAGAACCGCACGAGTTTGAATAGATTAGCAAGTGGTCAACGGACGCATGCTCGACTTGTCTTGTCTGTGAGAGCTCTGGAATTTAGCTGATCGTTTAAGGGTTTCTATTAAAGCATAATCAATCTACACTGAAGATGATAGCAACGAAGGAAAGCAAAAAGATAGGATTCAAAAAATCAAACTTTAGTTCAACTATACAACCATTTCATCGTGTTCGTGACTAGCATACGGAACTGTGACGTCATCGCGCCAAAATGGCGTTTCGCTACACTTCACATCAATACCCCAAAGGGTGATTAAACTGCACTTAGACATCAAAAAGTGGTTTATAATTAAGCTACGAAGGCTAAAAAAAGGCTAAACTCATTTAGGATTTAGGCAGTAAACAGGATTACGTGGCGCTGATTTTAAAAAATACCAGTACCGCGAAACCTCCCACGGAAATATTCCCCGCTTTTGTAAAGCGAAGTTTGACGTCCACAAGAGCCTTATGACCCCAATAATTATTCCTGTAGCTAAACCAACAGGCATATGACCATATGGCTTTCTGACAGACTTGTTTACAACGGACAGATCCAATGTTTTGATTGTAGCCCTTAATTTTCCCGCCCTTCGTCTGATACTCGCAGCTGCTGTTGTTTAGTGCCACGCCAGCTACAAATGAACATGTGACGACATTTTCACCTAGTTTCAGCTCTCCGTTACAAAAACAACGTTTTTAAATACAGTGGAATCCCGATTTCTAGAACCCTCGATTTCTCAAAAACCCTGATAACTCGAACCAAAAGTCGTTTTCCCTTGGATTTGTTTCACTGTTATTAATTTTACCCCGATATTTCGAACTCCCGATTTCTCGAACCAATTCTCATTTCCCAAGGAGGTTCGAGAAATCGGAATTCCACTGTCGAAACAGCAACTGAACAGCAAGAATTCTTTGTGCACCTATAGAGCACGTGAAAACTCGCAGTTTTTTTTTTGCTAACCGGAGAGGCCGTGAAACACGAAGTTTATAATTTCCCTGATAAGTAAAGATCCGCGCGCGATTCAGTTTTTGCCAAAGTAACCATTTAAACAGCTTATAGTTACCGCAAAGCTGCCTTTGTCTTGCCCACGAATAGTGGTACAGCGATTGTTTTATCCCGCTGGTAACAGATTAAGACTGTTGCAGACTACACAAAATAAAGCACCATTTATTGATCATAACAATCCATACGATTACTCTCATATACTACACAAAATAATCAATTGAAACTAAAACTTCGATCTTTCTGTATTTCTTATATATCAAAATATTTATACACATTTACACAATTCAAGATTCTCAAACTTTTGGTACATGATTCTAGCGACGACTTTCTCACTGTAAAGCGTGCTCGGTATATACAATATGCATACACTATATCTGCGCTATACGCTTTACAAAAATATACACAGTATATAAATATAACTTTAACAGCTTGATGTTCCATAAAACTGGATATAACTATATATATGTCTCTATCTGGAGAAAATTGTTTATAAGTGTTCACAGGGCGAAAACGTGTCCTCGTAACGTTACAATTGACTGATTTCGTTAGTAATATGGTAATTTGGCACAGCGACCTTGGGATGAATCTTGTTCACTGGCTTCTTTCGAAGAGAGGCACTTGAAATTCCATGCTACGTTTCGCGATCCTAAGGGCAGAAAAAGCTTGAAAGCCATCGCCCGCCAACTTCATTCGTATTCATCACGAACTCTTAAAAGCTGCGTTCTCCAGAATGTTCTGGTAAAATCTTGACCTCGAACAACTTCGAAGAATTCGTTCACTGAGCGACTTCATTCCCTCATGTTGTTCCGTCTCACTGAAAATTGTTACTGCTTTCGAAATGTAGAATCTGCTCCAGGTCGTGAATATACTCCATAGCAAGTTTCAGAACTTCCAGATCCGACATGTTTCTCGGCGTTCGTTCTGTGGTAGAATCTCTCTGAGCGCTCTGAAGGCACATTCGACGGGCTCTGATAAACCGTCAAATCCTTCAGCATCTAACTCGCCTGCCTTGGACTTCATCTCTGTGATGTACTTGACGCTATCTTGCATCTTGATGGCCATGTCTTTATATTAGAGCGCCTTCTTCACGGAAAAAACTGATTCTGCTCTTGTCGTTAGTCAAGGTGATGTTATCTGCTCGTCAGCTGAGGCTATACTGCTTGAATTGTGCCGCGACGCGTTGATTTAATACCGCGATTTGTTTATTGTTTTGTGCCAACGAAGATATTATAGGCCTATTGTTTGCGGCACTGCATCCTTCCGAATCGTGAGTCACTCCTCCAAACTAATCTATAAACATGAGGCTCGCTGGTGACATCACTAATGTCAAGCTTTCCGGAAGACTGACCCTCACATATGATGAAGCAGAATTTGCTCATATCGCGCACGTTCGCGTTCTTGTTCTAGAACATTTCATCAACAGCTGGCAGAAGCTGGGCATTCGAACGTTTAAAGTTGTCAAAATGTTTTCGGTGGATAACAAATGAACAATCCAATCCAAGGCGCCAAATCGCTAGTTATCTTTCACTTGACTATAATGGAATTACTGAAGCGTTACCTAGATATCTTTTATGAACACAGGTGTGCAGTAAAATTTGCTCTCTCTATTGTTCGCCGCATCATCAACAACAACAGAGGCGCTACTAGCGCATTGTTCTCTGTTATAAGGCTAAATATGCACACTGTATAAGGATCGTGGGAACGGTAACACATATTTCGTCCCTGAAATAAAAATTTAAGCTGTGAAAAATTCCTTTACAACCACGCTGTTTCAGAAATCGTCAAGGTAACGAGTAAATATGTGAGGCGAGCGCAAATTGCGCCAAGCGAAACAAGAGAAAAGATACATTTGGGTGTTTCATCTGTTTCTACCAGACGCGAAACGTTAGGACTAAAACATCTGGCCGGGTCTTAAGCTATGCGCGCGAGACTCGCTAAGTCGTGCGCGCGGCGATTAAGGAATGTTTACAGTTACAGGAACGCGATATAAGGCGCCAGTGTGTATAGTAATGCATAACAGCGGTCCAAGCAACGCAAAGAGAATGAAAAAGGCCCGTTTTCTAAGCCAATACTGGTCAGTTGCGGGTAGAAATTCGTACAGGAAGGCTTGTGTGACTATCAGCGGGGTGGATTACAACACGTGGATCCGTAGCGCAACTGAGCAGCGCGTAAACATCTAGCGTGGGAAAATCAACGTTGATTGGAGTCATTTATTTGTTTGAGCTTAGCTTTTAAACAAATTAAGTCCTTGAGGGATTTCGGCGCGTTAACACTGACATCTTTCATCAGTTTTACATTTAATTAGTTAATGAACTGTTAAATGGCCTGTGGGAATAGCGCAATAAACCCCTTGTGGAGTTCGTTAATGCGTGCGACTGATATTGGTTGGATTTTAAATCGGGCAGAAGTTTTAAGTCTTGGTTTTGCTGCTGATGGTTTTGTCCGTTGGTTTTATATAAGAATAAAGAGAGTCGCTCGCCTGTCGTGTGGCTAGGATAATGCTGCTAGCGGTGACAAGTTGTTTTCTTGTCTTAAATTACAAACGCCACCTGTTTCTGAAATGATGCCTGTTTTGATATGAAAGTGTTTAAAAACAGCCAAACAACTGTCGCTGAATCACGACAAACGAAGCTTCGAAATAAAACTGCGGGGTTTATTTTAAAGATAAAAAAACAGCCATGTGAACGCCAGACAAACTGCAACACTCAACTTCTGAGTTAAAAGTTAAATTTAAAATTACAATTTCCTTTTGATTCACTGGCCGCATTTCAAAATAAAATCATACATTGTGAACTTCATTGACATATTTCTTTGTTGATCATTGTGTCCCGGGCTAAAATAAGACGTGAGTAAACATTTGAACAATTCAAATCTGACTACCCGTTTTAATCGGCCACTTGGTTGCTAGGTATTTTACAAGAAGGGGCTGAGGAATTCACGCAACGAAATGAACGTGTTTGCTAAAAGCCTCTAATTATACCAAGTTCACCATATGCCGGAAAAAGGAACTATTCATACTCAATCAGGTTACACAGACTTCTTTGCAAAAAACCGGCTTTCGTGATATTGTTCTACCATTGATTGTCTTTAGAATTCTTTGAAAATTTCTAAAACGGAAGTAAGCGTTGTTAATGAGGCCGGATATAATATTAGTCGGAGGTGCCTCATTAATTTTCAAGTCGCGTACACCTTTTCGCCCACTGTGACGTCACGAATGACTTCTTTTCCTTTCGCCTCCTTTCAGTCAGCCTCGTTAGGAAGGGAAGAGATGGGATCCTGGAAACGAGGTAGACGGCTTGTGAAACGGAGAGAGACTTCTGGCTCTCTTTTCACAAGCCGTCTACCTCGTTTCCAGGATCCCATCTCTTCCCTTCCTAACGAGGCTGCCTGAAAGGTCCTGAAAGTGTAAGTCGATAGACACTGGCCGTTTTCACACTAGAGAGGGGAAACTCGTCTTGACGGAAAAGTCATCTGACGGGTTTCTCGTCCTAGTGTGAATTCGAGACGAGTCTAACTACTTGTCAATTTCACTTTGAAGCTGAGGCGCGGTTACCTTTTCTCATTTCTAAGACGAGTTATCAGTCACAGACGGAAAACTCGTCTTAGAAATCCGTCTAAAGCGACGGAAAAGTAGACGGGTAAAATCAGACGAGTTACCCGTCTAAAATTATACCGTCCCGTTTTCATGCTAGGACGGGAAACTCGTCTAAGACGGATAACCCATCTCAGACGAGTTTCCCGTCTCTAGTGTGAAAACGGCCACTGTAGACACTGACAGTCGTATCATTCAATAATCCTAACTGTTAGGAAAATAGTATATTTATTGTATAAACGTATTTCGCAAAATACATGGTGACTTTCGTACTGATTCGCAAGAGTACTGGTCTAGAATTGTTTCAGTGAAGTTAGCAGCAACCGTCTTAACTTATGGTCTTAGTCATGATCAGTAATAAAAAATAAAAATGTAATGTAGTTCATTTGTAAAATAGGACGCTCGCTTGACTCGTAGCCTGCGTCGCAGACGAATTGAGTCCATCTGCGACACAGGCTACTTGACTCGCTGGTCAATAACTGAATTATATACTGCTTAAAGAGTCAAGACAGTATTCGAAGTCTTCACAACATGGTTATGAATGAAAATTCATGTATAACGTATAATAATATGAAAGCGTAACGGCTAATTTATCTTCTTCGCTTGAGGTTAATAACTAACGTGGAACACTTTACGTATTTACGATAGCTTTACGTGCGCAGAGAGAAGCCGCAATGTTTCAATCCAAACATTATCTAGGTAAGGTAGATTAAGTCTTCACGAGCCTGGTGGCCCAACGGAGCTTGCGGGTTGTTCAAAGGACGATTAAGCTAATCCAGGATTAGCGCGTATTTTGATTTCAGTTTTGTAACTTTTCAGTGAGGTATTCTGTTTATATTTTTTGTCCTTCAGTTTTGACTTTGACTAATCTCAAACTTTACAAAACATTATCAGAGAAAGACAATTTTATACAAGAGAAATTAAAAGTTTGATTAACTTTTAATCCTGGATTAGCGTTGCCTTAATCGGTTTTCGAACAACCCGGCGGGCCCAGCCTGGACTGCTTATCCCGGTTCCTGTCATGAAGGGACTAGGAGTATTGCTACTCCCCCTGGATGGGATGCTAGTCCATCGCAGGTTACCCCTCAGCATTTTGTCGCCGGTACCCATTTGTACTCCTGGGTGGAGAGAGGCACTGTAAAGAGTCTTGCCCAAGAACGTGACTAGAATGGATACACCAAAATCAGATCAGACGTTACCCTGACCCACAAAGGAAAGCTAATAACCATTCTCAGGCTCAGGCTAACCGCGGGATGCTATAGTAGGCTAACCTTATTTTGGAGTATCCATTTTAGTAATAACCCAACACAATGACCCCGGCCAGCGCTTGAACCCAGGACCGCTCGATCCTGAGTCCAACCGTTATTCAAACCGTGATTATTTGTGGCTTTTATGTTGATATAGTATGTTTACGAGCCTTCTCAAAATTATGCTACAACTGATGTCTTTCGCCACAAAAGCTTTTCATTTTGTTGCACTAACTTGATCAAACGCAGTTAACGCTCTTATTTGCCTCCACGTAAATTAAGTTTCTCTTCATCCCTTCATTTCATCAACAGTCACAGGTATCCCAGCGATCTCTACAATGGCTTCATTCGCTTGTAACTGGTCCAAACCATTCGCACCACCACTCAACTGGCTTTCACCAACATCCGTCCCAGTCCCTTGAAAATCTATTTGCGGTCGAGGCTTGGCAAGACCGAACTCGGGGGTTCGGCTGTATCCGTACAACAACTGATCTTTTTCCTTGGGGTCAACGCGGGGCAAACGGGAGCGGGTCCCCCGCTCGGGTGCCAATACCCGAGGGGTACTGTCGAGTTTTGCTTGCTGTTCCCGCTGCAGCCGGCGCTGGGCACGGCATTTGCTGTCGATCCGAGGTTTTAGAAACTGCCAACGTAACTCCTCTTTGTCGGGATCGATTGGAAACTTGTAATTTATGTGAGCTGGAGAAAACAGAAAAATAAATTACAGTCATTACACTTTAACTAAGAAAATTTTCGGACTTAAAATTTTCGGACGATAAAAAACTTCTGGCAAAAAACTTTCGGACGATTTTATTGGCACATTTCGGACGTTTTTCTTGAAATTTCGGACGTAACACTCCGCTGAGACGATGCAACGTGTAAATATTGTTAAATTTATTGAACACAGTTCCGTTTAGACAGTTCAGTTTGGATTCAACAAACTACACGACATACTTTGAGAAAAAACAGGACAGAACAAAGAGAAGAGTGCATGGCTAACCCCTAACACGACTGTGCATTTAATCTTCGATGTTGCTCCAACAAATTTCAAAACTCGAAATTTGTTATCCTAGCGGATGGAATCACACTGTCGAGCGTTTTTCATAAGCCTTTCTTGTTGTAAAATGCTTAAATTGCAATAATTTTCACAAAATAATACATAATCGAAAATGTTCGGACAGTTTTTGTTCGGACGGAAATAATTTCGGACATTTTTTTCGTCCGAAAGTTTAGTAGTCAGAACATTTTTGAGATCAAAGTACAGGGCCGTAGCTAGCGGGGGGGCAAGGGGGGCAGTTGCCCCCCCAAGAATGGGTAATGCTTTCTGAAAAACGAAAACTGCGTATGTTTTTTTCGCGTTCAAACAGCCGCCTTCTTGATAAAAATATATGCCGAGGGTCTTTCAAAAACAAGATTGAACATTTCAAAGGCTTGGTACTCCATCTCCCCAGATTTTGCTCGGCATATTAATCAAGATGATGGGGAACGAAGAGGCGAGAACTTCTTACTTCTTAGGTAACTAAGTAAGTAGTTATATTTTGACTGCCCGGTACCATACTAATTTGAACATTTACGATTGATTGAGAAATATATTTTGGAGCGTAAATCCAACTGGAGACATCTTTTACACACGAAATAGACTAATAAAATGTTTAGTGTACTAAGGCCGATATACGGTATGTATCAAGGTAACAAAACCTCGGAAATATTGCTGTAAGCACTAAAATACCTGTCATTTTACACTGAATCGAGATTGATTTTTTGACAAAATATCTCATGGAAAATGCTCAAAATAGCATTTCCGAGCCTCTAGATTTCAAAATTTTCTGAGGGGGCATGCCCCCAGACCCCCCTAGCGGCTCGCGCCTTCGGCACTCGCTTCATTGCCCCCCCATTCAAAAAATTCTAGCTACGGCCCTGAAGTAATAAGCAAAAAGACAATATTCCACCACATTAATACGGTAAAGTCCGTTCCACTAGCATCCCAATACTCCTAGTCTGCTTCGTGCTACGGAAACTGGGATAAGCTCAGGCAGTGTGGTCGGGGCATTGGAGGAACCAGATGACTCATTTCTGTAGCTTGCAGCGACTAGTGTATGAATATAATCTGCTGATGAGATCAGTCTACAATAGGCCATAATTAGTTTAAACCTCATCAACTGGTAATTGTTCCTCCGACTGATATTTGTCTGCAAGTCTGTACAGACAGAAGAATGAAAAACTACGGAAAAAACATGCCGATGGCATATTTTACTTGTAAAACTAGTTTCAAACTGACCTTGAATGCCCTTGATTTTGATTGGATCTAGCAGTTCTCTGCCACGTGCGCCATTGATGTTGGACGCTGCCATCTCGTCCCGAACAAAAAACGCCTCCAGCAAATTGAGTGAAAGTTTGGCGGGATTTGAACCTGAAGCCTCGGAACGACCCAGTATCTTGGGATTCCCACAGTACCACACACGAGAGAGAGGGTTGGTCTTGTCTCCAAGCCAGCAGCCATATGAATACGATACGTGTTTCAAGGCCTGATGAAAATAAACAACTGTGATTGGTTTATAAAATTTGCGCCACCTAATCAACCAATCAAATGCAGAGTCAAAACCAATCGCGACTTAGGCGCACGCATTTTCCCGCGCTTTAACCGCACCAAGTTGGTACATTGTGCTGTTTGTTTCTTCGATTGACCATTGTATTAATTGCTTTGGTTTTGATTTTACGACACTCAGTTGAAAACTGCTCTATTGAGAAACATTTAGTACTCTGCGCAACGTCATTTTGTCCAATCTTTTTTAGAAGAGAACCCCATTAGCAAAATTGACCCCCTCCACCCTTTTCCATTCATCTGCTAGCCTGAATAAACAGACGTCTTCCTTCGCGCACTCCATTCTCCCCCCGCTCGAGAGGAGTCTGAGATTTGTCCAATCTCAGACGTCTTTCGAGCGGGGGAATATTGAGCGTGCGAAGATAGCCTGGCGCGAAGAGATATGTCTGTTTTACTCAGCTATTTATAATTTCAGTATTCATTTCCTCGAGCATTGCTTGCAAGATATTGCAATTATTTTTCGTACCTTCCAAGGAGCAGGGAGCGCCATTAATAATATCTTTAAGTGGAACTTCTGTTGTAATGCATTTCCTGACTTTATCCCCAAGTGACACAATAACTGGAACCAACACCTCCCCATCACCTTCCAGTTCATCTCTGTCTGCACCCCCCTGGACAGTGGCTCCAGCTTCGCTTCCAACACAACAGGCCTCGCTGCTGATTCCGCTCCCTCCAGCCCTAATGCTGCCGTCACCCTCGACTGTAGCTCTTGTGGAATAGTCTGTGGTATTTGCCTTGCGACTGCATCAAGCCCTTGTTGGAAACCTTGGTTCCAGTTAACGGTATTGTGTATGGTGGTGACTGGAGTCTCTGAGCAGGAAGGATACGGGCTCGGGCCAGGTGACATACACATGCTAGGTGACTTGGTACTGTCTGCAGGAGCTGCTGGTGTATTGGTATCCCTGGGGCTTCCTGCTGCCACCTTGTTAGGTGACCTACCACTAACTGTGGGCACAGGCATCCCACTGTCTGCCTCTGGTGCTATTGGATGCCTCAGCTGGAAAAGAACATGCTGACTTGAGCATGGAATTGATTGACAACTAAATTGAACACTCCGCTGAGCACTTGTGTTAGGTACAGTGCTTTTGGCTATTGTCCTTGTGTTACATGTACAGTCGAAACTCCTGTAAGCGGACATCCTCGGGAAGCAGAAAAAGTGTCTACAACTGTCTGACCATTTAGAGTTCAAACAGGGTTTTGTCAAGGCGGAGTAGGGCTATCCGCTTAGGAGAGTGTCCGCTCAGAGAGCAGTTTGACTCTATTTGGGAAAAGAAATACAGGCAAATGTGCCATAAGCGACCACCTCTGTGGGATTATCCTTGTGATTGATTGATTTTGATCCATTTTGTTTGTTCCCTTTTTTCAGGGTTAGTTGGTTGCAATTAATAATGAAAATTAGCGAAATAAGATTACGACGTTTCGAAGCCATCATGACTCCATTATCAAGTAAAAAATGACAGTTATAGTTTTCGAGTTAGTTGGTTGCCAGCATAAAAGTCATAAAATACAATCATTTAGTTGGGTTTTGAACTTCAGAGTATGTGTTATTGAAACCTGTGAGTTACCGATTACACCTATTTCAATTAACGTTGTCGGATAGAAATATTTTTAAAAGCCGGCAAGACAAGACCGAAATTATTAAGGTAGCATGGGTATAGAAGTAGAAAACTGCTGCACGCACCGAATACTAATAAGTGTAACAGTCGAGAAACATTATTTATAACGTTTCCTTTTTGTTTTAAGCCTGAAGAAGTAAGCTACTTTTAGCCAAACTTAATTTTAGCAGAATCATGCAGCTAGTGAAAAAAACATGGAAAAACAATGTTTAATGATCTAATTCGGAGCCAACCAAATACATCACGTCCGAAAATAAAAACTTGCAGATTTCTTTTCCACCGATATGCAAATTTTAATGAATACCCAGACTACCATTCGGTCTTATATTGTAGGCTTTAATTACGCTTTCTATCTGACAACGTTAATTGAAATAGGTGTATACAGCAAACATCGGATATCAAGAATAAAGAGTGCTAAAATATGTAAGAACAAAATTTATGTAAAGCACGAAAATGACATCAGATGAATCCATGCATGACAAATCCCTTACCAAATCCACCTTCCCCTTTTTGGTTTTGGTGAGCTCGCTTGCTGGTTCACTTGTCAGAAAGCTTTCAATCTTGCATCCCAGGATCTCCAGAAACTTTTCAATGTTCTCCAGTTTCTTATTGTTTGCTTGAACCATATCACTGACATAACACTGATAAAGAAAGAGGCACCACACGACATTCAGTGACAGCATAACGTTTTAGAGTGGGAGATGCGGTGGCCTAATGGTTAGTGCGTTGGACTCTGGATCAAGTGGTCTGGGTTTGATCCATGGCCGGGTCATTATGTTGTGCTCTTCATTATGTTGTGTTCAGTGTAGGAGACATATGTACAATGGCCTAATGGTTAGTGCGTTGGACTCTGGATCAAGTGGTCTGGGTTTGATCCATGGCCGGGTCATTATGTTGTGCTCTTCATTATGTTGTGTTCAGTGTAGGAGACATATGTACAATGGCCTAATGGTTAGCGTGTTGGACTCTGGATCAAGCGGTCTGGGTTTGATCCATGGCCGGGTTCATTATGTTGTGTTCTTCATTATGTTTGTGTTCAGTGTAGGAGACACATGTGCAATGGCCTAATGGTTAGTGCGTTGGACTCTGGATCAAGTGGTCTGGGTTTGATCCATGGCCGGGGTCATTATGTTGTGTTCTTCATTATGTTGTGTTCAGTGTAGGAGACACATGTACAGTGGCCTAATGGTTAGCGCGTTGGACTCTGGATCAAGCGGTCTGGGTTTGAGCCCTGCATGGCCAGGGTCACTATGTTGTGTTCTTGGGAAAGACACTCAAATCTACATGCCTCTCTCCACCCAGGAAATGCTTAGGTTACCTGCAATGGACTAGTATCCCGTTCAAGGGGAGTAGGAATAGTACTGTCTCCTAGTCGGCTTTATGCTACAGAATCCAGAATCCAGAGTGGGGCCAGTTTGGTCCAAGTGTGGCTAAATTGGACCAAAGTGGCCCACACTGCTGTCCAAAGCTTTTCTCAGTTTCTGTAGCACATGAAGCGACTACTGAGGAATATTGCTACCCCCTAGATGGGATGCTAGTCCGGCCATTTCAGGTTACTCCCAGCATTTTGTCAGGTTGCCCTAACAGTTTGTATGTACAATATTTATATTCCTGGGTGGAGAGCAGCAATGTGAGAGCAAGAGTCTTGCCCCAAAACACAACACACTTGCATCACTCCACCCAGGAGTAAATGGGTACCAGTGAATTCTCAGCCGAGGACAACCTGACAAAAATGCTGGGAGGTTACCAATGATGGACTAGAATTCCATCCAGAGGAGTAACAATACAAACTGAGCTTGTAGACAGACTTTAAACCTTAAACCACCACCCTGCAAGCTTTTAGCCAGAAGGGCATCCAGGTGTCCCGTGGATGCCCAATCCTGGGAGAAAATGATGAAAAATGCACCAAAGCTTTAACAAAGTTATGGGGGGGGGGGGGGGGGGGGGGGTGGGACATGCCTCCAGGACACCCACTTTTCAAATTCTGGCTATAAGGGAGCCACCCTGCCAACATAATTCTTGTGACAGCACCTTAAAAAAACAAAGATTCAAGAAGAAAAAAAACCAGACAGATAGCCTCTCTTACCATAGATTTTGTGTAATTGTCTGCGACAAATGAAGAGTCTGTCTGTGTATATACATCTAATTTCAGAGAAGAGTCCATGGACCATCTGTCACTTTTCACACATTTCCCCTAAAACCAAAGAAAGCAACACTGTCCAGGTGCATTCTCCAATGGCAGTGACAGTAATAATAAAAAATTATTGTCATTATGTGTCGGATTCTTATCATCCAAAACAGGACCCAACATGAGCACTCGCAAGTACTCTGAAAGCAGTTGCACACCAAGCATAGAGCAATAACTATAAGGATATGTCATGTTGCTTGGAAGTTTGGGGACAAACACTACAGGCTCAGTCATTGAAGTCTTGGAGACAGGATTTCACCAGCAACTGTTACTTGTTCCAACAACTGTAGTTTCCTACACTTTAAAAACCTGCGAGCAGGCTCACATTTTGGATCCGAAACGTGAGCCTGCTCGCAGGCAAAAGTAAGCTACATGTAAACAATCCACTGATACACAAAGTTCACAGATTGAAACTTTATTTTCAACTACAGTAATCAAGTAATCCAGATATTCAAGGGTAATGGTATAACTTTATAGTACATAAAGATGGATAAATTACATACAAATGTAGTTATTTATAACAAGGAATTGGCATTGCATATTAAGTCATTTAGACCAAAGAGTTTAAAAGATTTTAATCATTTAATTATTTACTCGTTATTTTATTATATAATTGACATTTTAAATTTCCACACCAGGGTTTATATACCAGTAGTTGAATCTTTAAAGTTAAAATAACAACAAGAGGTACAGTCCTAAACTAGACTCTCACTTTAATATTTTTTTTATTCCTTTTCAAGGTATAAAAATAATAGTCAGACTTGGGAAATGTGGAGTTAGTAGCGAGTCATGAAGTTTCTGTTGTGTTTGATATTTTTATCACTGCCTCGCAAGGCGTAAAACTCACAAAAACTCCAGCGCACACGAGAGGAAATAGCTGAGCTAACTGCCTCGAGAGGAATTGGCTGAGCACTTTCCTCAAGTGTGCGGCAGCCTTTACACAGACTGACATGTATGTGTGTTCATAAATCTCTTGAATATCAGTGTTGAAAAAATAATATACTTAACAAGTATCTCTGACACAAAAATAAATAGCATATATACTATAGTGATACAAACTAAATCTTAAGAAGTACTTTAAACAGTTAAATATATTCCATAACAAGTTTGAAAAGTATAAAAAAAACTAAGAACTCTAGTAGCAAAAGGCTATAATATTGTTAATAAAATTGTCACTTGAAAGAGGATTTGCCAAAAAAGACACTAGATGAAACAGCCTTGTAGTTTCAAAGACTGATGTTATAAAATGTTATAAAATTGTATTAAAGATCTAAAATACATCTACTGTAGTTTACACATATATTGACACTATTTTACAGGTTTACATTCACAAGATAATCTATAATAATATATGTTTATATGTGTGAGCTGCGGCTAGTAAGCCTTGTTTATAAAATGGTTTGTTTCTAAAATCAAGTATGTTTAGTGCTCTTGATTGGTTTGTATCTCATACATGTGTCGTCTGCTTCACTTCATCATGTTCAGCGCTTGTTTCTTCTGCAATTTTAAGAGTTGTACAAGATCTTATTAGGTCATTGGCTCAAATACGTAGCTGAACTAATCTTTACAGTGAGTTTTAAGTTTTTAGCTGTTGATCTTAGTGAGACTTATGGTGAGATTTTTGCAAGTTCTCGCTTCCAAGGTTTTCAATTCGACAATTCGCTCGTCCCATTATTACTCCTGGGTAGAGAGAGGCACTTCGAGAGTTAAGTGTCTTGCCCAAGAAACCAGTACAGCACACAATTAAACCATTAGGCCACCACATCTACATGTACATGTACCATCAAGGTTTTCAGTTTTCAGGGAGGGGTGTGCCACTGGTAAAACCCTTACCCTGTACCAGACCACCCTGTACCAGACCACCCTGTACCAGACCACCCTGTACCAGACCACCCTGTACCAGACCACCCTGTACCAGACCACCCTGTACCAGACCACCCTGTACCAGACCACCCTGTACCAGACCACCCTGTACCAGACCACCCTGTACCAGACCACCCTGTACCAGACCACCCTGTACCAGACCACCCTGTACCAGACCACCCTGTACCAGACCACCCTGTACCAGACCACCCTGTACCAGACCACCCTGTACCAGACCACCCTGTACCAGACCACCCTGTACCAGACCACCAAACGCTAATTTTGCAATCCTGTTCCAGACTAAAATGTTAAAAAAGACACCCTGTTCCAAATGATTTTTAACCCTTTAAGGTGACTCCCTAGAGTATTTACAAATGACCTATACTAACTGACATGAGTTAGAAAGGAAACCCCAGTTATTTTGCCTTTGATGTTTCGTTCCCGATATTTACCAGTAAGGAAACTGATATAATTACAGTTATTTATAGGCTGTTACTTTTTTCGTAGAGGCCGTTGCCATGGCAACATAGCATATAAAGAATGGCACATTTTTGCTATATTCTATCTTTATTCCTTATTTTTTTTAGTTTCCTTCGGTGAAATTTCTTTAAATTTTGCCATCGTATGAAACTGAGTTTGCCTGGCATTTTGGAGGGAAAAACCTTGTGGTTTTTCAGACGATTTTGCCAATATTACCTCATTTGTTATTTTAAACAATAAAACTTACTTGCTCTGACAAATTTCTTCAAGAAACGGTCATGTGATAGGTAGTGTTTCTGTCTTGAATTGTGCGAATTTTCAAAAAATTTACCGAAGGAAATGCGAGAAAATCCACGGCTAATTTTGATTTGAGCGCGCGCAGATTACTAAAGCTTTCGTCAACAGCGCGCGCTCGGTCATAAAACTATAGGGAGTCACCTTAAGCCCCGATAGTGCCATGTGGCACAAATGCTACAAGCTCAATATTGGGCTGATTTGTATGAAATTTGGTGATTTATGACATACCCCAAACAATACCTTTCAATGTGGTATTTGGGTCTATAGAACTTTACCATTTTTGAAAATATGGTATTTCTACCGGGGCTTAAAGGGTTAACAATTTTTTCTAACCCACAAGGCTAAACTAGTAAGCAGCAGCTGTAAAGCTTCTTTCCTACGCGTTTCATTTCGTCTGACTAACATACATGTACATGTAATCCTACATGTATTCCAGAGTATCAATTATTAGCGATCTTTGTGCCAACTTCTAGGAAACTGATACCCTGTTTCTAGGAAACTGATACCCTGTTCCAGACCAAAAATGCTTAAAAAACCATACCCTGTCCAGCGGCACATACCTATATAGCGTATATATGGGAGTTTCCTCCCCCCCCCCCCCCCGGGTCTTGGTGAAACATCAAAATCTTGGTGGCCAAAAACTTGGCAAGATCTCAGCAGAAATTTACATGCAGTAAGATTAAAAATAATAAATTTTAAATCTTACTGCATGTAAATTTTTGGTTTATAACATATACCTCACCTAGACATAAGTTTTTATATAATTTTTTCTGTTAAGTGGCATTGAAACCAAATTTCATTTATTTCATGTGTGTAATAAGTTTTTGTAATAAAAAGTTAAAAAATTAAATTAAACTTAACACTAGTTTAATATTAAATGAATATCTCAAAGCTATTGAAATTTAAAGTTTATATTTTTATTTACACATCTTGTTCATAATAAAATGATTCTAACAATAAGGAGGTTTACTGCATTATCTTCTTTAACCCTTTTAATCCCAATAGTGATCAGCATCAAATTTCTCCCTGTGATATCAATGCATGATCAAGCAAAACAGGTCATAAGAATTAAAGAAATGATCTGACACCAAAGATGAAAATTCTATGAGAAATCAAATGTATGAAGACCAGTAAGCTAAGGAGAATTTGCCTGTTGACATTAGGGTTTAAAGGTGATTTGTTGCCTACCTGAGATATGCCACTTTGTAGATCTTCAGTTGCTCTTCGTTTACCACAAGTCTTTGTATTGGTTATGTTGTTATTGTAGTAATCATCGTCCATTGGTTCAGTACTAGTTGAATTGCTGTCTCTGCAAAAATATAAAGGTAATCACCCATTGCTGTTAAAATGAATGAAACACAGCCAGTCTGTCTAGCTACAAGCCTAGGTGCACATAATGGTCCCTAAATTTATGGAATAACTAAATGTTAAACTCATCATCAATAGATGAGCTTGGGAACTGGTGCCTAAAAGGTTGGCAGGGGGCCTGATGCAATTCAGGCACAGCAGGGAGGTATCCATGGCAACCCTGCGAGCGGGAACCACCATAACAAGCAGCCTCCAACCGGCACCGGCACACTGAAAGGAATTCAGTGGAAAGACTTACCTAACCCGATACTTACCAAAAACACGAACCCAGAGGGAGGGGAGGGACGGGAGCCAAAATCCGTAACGATTCGCCCCCCACAGCTCCGCCCCCCGTTGAGTGATGCAGGTGATGGCGCCTAAACTGCACAATTTGAAAGTGTCAAATTTCACTTCCACTCTATTTCAAATATTTCAGATACATTTGTAGTTTGTCTACCAAAGCCATGTACAGTATATAGCAGCCTCTGAACGGGTTCTTTAGTCTGGGATCCCATTTATTTAAGCTTATAAACGGCTGCAGAAGCCTCCAAAATTGAAATATTTTATAAGCGTTCATTGTTCTACACAGCTAGCGTGATTCGCGAAATAGCCACGGTAAATCTACAGACAATTCAACACGTAGCAGCTCGTAACCCTTGCAAATCACTTCATACATGAATACGACAAAATAGCCTATAAAATTTATTCTAAACTTATAAGTTATGTGTTTACAAAAGCGTGGCAATGCGAGCTAATGCGTGTAGCCGTTACGTGTCCAACTGAGAAACGAGAGAACGCCTTTTGTAATTATGCGCGCTATTTTCACCTTTTTCTTCTACTTTCCAAGCTAAAAAGCAGTGAACTTACTTCGACGTCTGCATTGTTGACAACAGCTTTTGCTGCAAGTTGTAAAAGTGCGTATTCAACGCGCTATAACGCCAAGGTTCCATCAAATGAACGATCTCTCGCACTTGACCGCCATCACACTCCTTCAAAAGCCAACCGCGTGATCTGCGCGATTGATCACGCGCGCGGTGCGTGATCATTGTGATAACTGTATCAGTGGGGTCCCTAAGGGATGAAACATTTTATTTTTTAGGTGGGTGGGGGGGTTGGGCAATTACCAAAAAAAAATATCCACAGCAAAAGTAGAGAAAAAATATTCATGCACAATGAGCCTGAAGAAAAAAAATCGAACAAGCCTTTCAACTCTTGGGGTCTTGTACGTGTTTGACCGATAAATTGAAATTATTGTAAAAAATCTTGTGGGGAAAAAATTGCTCAGAAAAATTGCCCAACCACCCTCCCCCACTGAGTCCCTCTGCTCTGGACCTGGGCTCTGGGTACGAGGTTTGTATTGAATATGCGCTCATGCGGAGCTGCGCTGACCAAAATCTAGAAGAAATACTAGAAATACTACAAAAAGTTTATTATTTCTCCTGTTTTCCTGAGTAAAACGAGAGATTTAGAAATGAAGAAACTTCAAATAGATCCTGTATAGCTTCAGTCTTGTTTGGGTGACGTTCTTGCGTGGAAAGATTTCAAGATGTGGCACGAAGCGAGACGCCAGGAGAAGAAGTTGCGAGGCATGATGGTGGACTATCGCAAGAGAGCGGAAAGGAGGAGGGCTTTCTACGAAAGGATGGTTGGATTTCATTTTCATGTTTATTTTTTAAATCATAGATCAAGGATTTTGAGGCAAGGAAGGTAACACTGAAACTTAACTGAAGATGCGGATCCTGGGATTACTTGAATATTTACAAAAAACTTGCATACTATTGGTCAAATTATTCATCCTGAAATCAAATTGATAAGCTTATTAAGCTTAATTATGTACTTTTGCCTGCAAAACTTGAATTACAAAACTGTTACTATTGGTCAATTCAAAAACTTTTTTGCACTTACATGTAAAAGCCTGACCAAACTAAAAAGAGGCTTAGAGTGTTCCTCAACTCTCAGTGACTATCTTCCACCCGGGCCAAATGAGAGAAAACTCTTCACTACTCTCAAGAAAATTTTGAACTTCAAATTTTACGAGAGTTGATGAGAGTTGCCAAGTGCAGGGACCGTGCAGGGGGAGGGGCTGGGGGGGGCGCCCACTTTTCTAAAAATTAGAGCGATCAAGAGTGTGCACTTTGTCTTTTGCAACTCTTGTTTTCGTTTGGCCTATGTTTAGGTTTACATTGCGTGATTCAAACACAAGAGAAATTCGAAAGTACTTTCAAATTCTCCCAGGCTATATGTAAACAAGAGTGGTTGTTTTCCTTTTAATTAAAGCCAACAAAATGCAATGATACGCCATAAATCAATCAAAGCATTCATTATATGATCAAAATTTTATAACACAAAATAATGCACTAAAGAAGTGAATTTAAACAAATATTTTAAAAAGGTGACTAGTGAAGGTCTAAATATATTATAAAAATCTCTCGAAAAAGTATGTAGCTTAGTAGTATAGGATTCAAAATATTGCCAAAATTTGGTGAATCAATATGAACATACATGTACATGTACATGTATTTCTGATAATAAAGGTAAGTTTAAAAACCTGTTTTTGTGCCAAGCGAAACTTTGATCAAAACTCGTAATAACTTTGTCACCCTGCCCTGGCTTAATAATTTACCCGTTTTCCCATTTTTATTATCAAATTTATTTTATTCATTTCAATTATTTATATTTTTCCAGAGACTAGAACCAACTCAGTTCCTCAGAATTTATGGACAGAAATGTAAAATCCATATAGACCCACAACTCTCTGCAGCAGGAGATGGGAAAGCTGTAATGTAAGTAACAGCCCCCGCCCCCCTAGAGACTCATTTAATATTATTTTATTAGGAAGTGTGCATACAGTGTAGTTCTCGAACCCTGGTCATATTTCAAGCCAGTCTATGGAATCCTTCATATTGTGAGTGTTGAAGCAAGGAATCAGCAATGAATTGCGTGTCCTGATTGCATTATAATGTTGCGCCTCTTATAAAATAATGCTGAACATTACAAAAGGATCACAGGTAGTTTATCATAATGTTGTGCATGCAAGCCCTAGGATAACAATTTTTCGGTTCAGTGCCCAGAGACCATGGGAACCCATCTGTAACTATTTTTTGGTTCCGTTTTTAATATCACTGGTTTCAATAAACATGTTGTTAAAAATACTTAATAGAACTACATTGCATAACGTTATTACAGAAGTTATTGATTTTAGGAACTATAAGGAACTGAACTGAATGTTTGTTGCATATCTTGCATTTTAACAGTGAGATCTGGTTGTTAGCATCAGTTTCAACAATAAAATCCTCACTAAACTCCTAAATGTTTTCAGACTAACAGAGTCATATTTTTTTCTCTTTGTGGCACCGGAAGCCATGACGATGTTATTTTATCAAAGATCTTTCATGCGTAGAAATCCAAGATGGCGGAAGAAATCAAACACGTGGGCTGCCAGTACCGTGCAATGCACTTTGGGAACGATACAAGATGGAGGACGAGCGATGTGAAACAACGTTTCAGTTTCGTATATAACCGGAGTAATAACCAAAGAATTGCTCTACTAGTTGAGAATCAGAGCGGAGAAAACTCATATCAAATGAATTTTGATCGGTAAGGTTGAATATGTCAATGGGAAACGGTTTTCCGGTTCCGTTATTTCTTGAACACGGTAACGACACGGTACCGAAAACGATCGTTACCGTGAAATCCTATGGCTTGTGCATGTGCTTATCTAGTTTGTCTAAGCCGCAAGCCCTAGGTAGGATTTCATGGTAACGATCGTTTCCGGTACCATGTCATTACCGTGTTCGAGAAATAACGGAACCAAAAAACCATTTCCTATTGACATATTCAACCTTACCGATCAAAATTCATTTGATATGAGTTTTTTCCGCACTGATTCTCAACTATAAGTAGAGCAATTATTTGGTTATGACTCCAGTTATTTACGATCAAACTAAAGTGTAGTTTCGCATCACTCGTCCGCCATCTTGTATCATTCCAAAAGTGCATTGCGCGGTACTGGTGGCGCGTGTGTTTGATTTCTTCCAATCACCTGCTCGCCTCACCATGAGCTATAGGAGATGTGGGTTTTGACTAAATAAAAGCAAATTGGTTACAAATAAGTAGTCCATTGTCTTTAATTGTGATTGACAACTTCTTTGTAAGTAATGCTTAATATTAATGCTTTTATTTACTCGAAATCCACATCTCCTATAGCTCATGGCCTCACCGGTCACATGACCTATACCCAGGTCCCAGCTGTGTGTGAGAAAAACATTTTCCACTTATTTTGTTTCACTCAGCCAGTGGAAAATTACCCTTCTTCTGCCATCTTGAATTTCTACGCATGAGTTTTCAGGGAACCAAAAAATAGTTACAGATGGTTCCCATGGTCTCTGGGCACGGAACTGAAAGGAGTGTTTTCCATGCAATTTGAAATCCTAGGGCTTGTAACTAAGGGTCGATCCCTATTGTTCATTATACATGTAGCTGTTCCCATTGGGCTCATTATGTTTTGAAAAAGGTGAATAATCAATATTTATTTAATAGTTATTAGAATTTTATTCAGAAATTTTAATAGTGGCTAGTAATAAAATGTGTATATATTTTTTTTATTGTATTTAAGGATGCCATGGCAGGGAGATACAAGTAACATGATTGACAGGTAAGATCTTTCAAATAAATTTGTATAATGAGTGTGATAATGATAACAACGTTTAAAAAAACACTGTACTGTTTAAAGCCGCACTTGGGCCAACATGCGTACAACTAGCCCACACTGCCAGAGCTTGTCCCAGTTTCCAGCGTGAAGCCGACCAGGAGTATTGCTACTCCACCTTGATGGGATGCTAGTCCATTGCAGGTTACCCTCCAGCATTTTGTCACCGGTACCCATTTATACTCCTGGGGAGAGAGGCACTGTGAGAGTAGTGTCTTGCCCAAGAACACAACCATCCCAGACCACTCAGTCCAGAGTCCAATGTGCTAACCATTAGGCCACCGCTTATGTCTCCCACTTATACTCTTGTCTGTTAAACTTCAGATTTGATGTCAGGGCCCATCTGGATATTATTACAGAACAATCTCCATCAAACACTATTGGGTAAGTACTCAAATAATAAGCAAGTTATTGGACAAGGTTGAACAACATTTATAATTTCATGATTTGTCAGTGCCAAGCAATCAATAATTTGCTGATGCTGTCTTGATGCTAACAACAAATATATTCTGGTTATAAGCCCCCCTCCCCCCGGATATATAAAGCCCCCCCCTCCCCCCCCCCCCCCCCGACTTTTCCTTATTTCCTTACTGTGGCTATAAATTAATGCCCTCACCAGAACATTTTTCAACTTTAGACCATAATATTTATTTTCTTTCTTATGTATTTCATTATGTTGCAGACTTTGCATTAATGTTGTTACGATTTATGACCTTTTGTTACGATTATATTTTGAAATTATCGATTTATTGTCCAGTAAATGTGGAGAACGTATCTTTTGCTGCACCAACTTGTTTCTTATCAGCTCATTTTGAAACATTTTTTTTACCGCTTACATGTATAAGCCCCCGAACCCCCACTCCCCACCCCTACCCCAGATATAAGCCCCCCATTTATAAGCCCACCTAAAACCCCTTACAAAGTTGTATAAGCCCAGGGCTTGTAACCGGGATTTTACAGTAATTTTGCAGCAACTGGCCAGCGTGGTTTAACACGGTTAATGAGCAGAGTTTTAATTTGGTAACTAGTGTTTTGCGGGTGATGTAATAATTTCTCAACCAATCAAAACAAAGGGAAACATCAAAATAATGATAATGATAATTGAAGGGCCGAGGGCATTACCAACCTATGTTGACTTTTAGGATATGCCTTCCATTCATTCGAAAAACAACACCCCATATTTTTTTCCGGGTTTGACTCATAATTCCCATATAGCAGTCACTGACAGGAGGCAAACTTTTAATGGAAAGATGTGAAGGCATTGAGGATAAATTCCTGTCCGTGTCTATAATACACAGTTTATTTTTTATCAGAGCTTTGATGGAGACTGACCCTGAGGAACACAGATTAAATTATGAGAGATACAGGACATTGGTAATGATAGACTACAGTGGAGGTCAGTCAATAAATTACTTATTGCCCAGGGTGCATAGAAAACAGATTTTCCAGGATGCCCTTTGGGTACGTTGGAGCCACCATTATGTGCTTGCCCAAAGGTCTTTCTCATTAGTTTTACTTCATCTGCCAACTAAAGATGTCCAAAACTTTACCTGCCCTTCAGTCAAGTGAATGGATAAAATTTGGTTATGCGGGGTTCTTTGAATTTTTTTGCGTAAATTTGTAAAATGTTTCTCATTCGATCACCCATTGTTATTAATGTGCAAACCAGAGTTCTCTTGTTGTCAAATTTGAATGACAAATAAATAAAAATAATTTCATATTAATGTTTGTAAACAATGAATATTTTACTATTTTTTTTATATTAATGTACAGTTACATCATGAGCTATAGGAAACGTGGGTTTTGACTAAATAAAAGCAACTTACTTACAAAGAAGTAGTCCTTTGTCTTTAATTGCCATCTCAGCCGACTCTACATTCGGTATTAAGGATAAAACCACATCTTTGTATCCAATTGATCGTCAGTGCTTTCTTTACTTTCGTTACGCTTTGGTAACCAAGCTTTTATTGAAATCGGAGGCCCGGATGCTAAGCTTGTGGTTCACATGCTAATAAAAAATCACTGGGTGGGAAGAACTTTTTCATTGCTAGGAGATTTGGGTTTCTGGCCAATCACAGAGCCGAGAAAACAATGGGCATTGTTTTTCAAATTCGTGGTCAGCTGGTAAGGTCAACGAAAACTCTCTGTCTCCCAGTTAGTAGAAAAACTGTGACAAAATCAAGACTTTCCCCACGGGGATGGCGACATGAAAAATGTAAACAGGAATTTATTAAATAAATTTCGACTGAATAAAAGCAAATAACTTACAATGAAGTAGTTCTTTATCTTTTATTGTCTCCTCAGCCGCTATTCGTTTGATATCGAGGGCATAAAACTGGCTTATTTAATGAATAGTTCTCTCTGTCCGGTCCATTTGAATCGACAACAATAGTTCTCATCGTTACGAAGAAAACTCCTCTAAGATCGCACAGTCGCTGTTTGAAGAGAGAAAATAAAGGGATGTTCTAATTTTGGACAAGATTATAAGCTAAATTTGAGTATATGAGTTTGAAAAGTGGATGTTACCAGTAGCTGTGTTAATTATTTCTTACCTCGAAAAGTTCAACGAAATTCGAACTGACCTGTCTTCCGAGAAAAATTTCGATTCCAGATTTCCCGCTCGTTTGAGACCCCCCCCAAGGCAGCCACCCTGAACTTCCTTATTTGGAGATGGCCACCCGGCTGTCTTACGAGCTTCAAACGATTGATCAGAATTGTCTTCCTACCCAGTGATTTTTACCGTTAGTCAAAAATTCAAATTAGACTAAGCTTAGCATCCGGGCCTCCGATTTCAATAAAAGCTTGGTTACCAAAGCGTAACGAAAGTAAAGAAAGCACCGACGATCTATTGGATACAAAGCTGTGGTTTTATCCTTGATACCGAATGTAGAGTCGGCTGAGATGGCAATTAAAGACAAAGGACTACTTCTTTGTAAGTAATTAAGTTGCTTTATTTAGTCAAAACCCACGTTTCCTATAGCTCATGGTTACATGTATATTAACGTGTAACAATAATATTTATTTGATGACAAATAAAATGTTTCATTTTTTAGCTACCGAAGATTCTTACCTTCGGCAATTAGAACTAGAAGAAATGTACGGAGCAAAGAAAGATGATGACAAGAAAGACAAGGAAAAGTAAGCAGTTTAAATAATCTTTTTTAATCCCAGGCTCAAAATGTTCATTAAAATTATTGAATCTTACAGATGTGTAGTAGAACCTGGGCACTAATTCGAACTCGGTTAAGGTTACCGTAGACCTTCAAGGGACGATTTATTTTTTTGCGATTTTTTTTTTCAGGCCAAACTAAACATTACAATTTTAGCTACATTTTCCCAAAAAAATTATTTTAAAATCTTGAAACGCATGCGAGTTATCCACAAAAACGTGTTTTCAAATACAATTCTATAACCCGCTAGAGTGTCATAAGCCAATTAGAATGTGTTAACGGCAGGGCTTCTCGTGACGTCCCAAAACAACATCCCGAAACGAAAATTCTGCGTTTTCTGGGCCAACTTCTTTGTTCTACAAATCAAAGCAATAGAATAGCATATTGCGCTCAACGCTTGCCTCCAGGTTACGCGTAAAAAATCTCCATCAAAGCTACAAAGTATGTACATGTAGAAGAACTCAGACATTGAACTGCTAGTTTTGCAACGCCTATGATTCAGTCTTATGGATGGTGACCGCATTTCGGCCTGCAGCTGTTCTTTAGGATGGAGAGAGATCGGGCCCGTTAATGCCGCTGCTCATCCTGTTTCTCTCTGCTTCAAATACTTTTTTTCCGCCCGGCATATCGCAAAGAAATCCTGAACTATAGTCATGCACTCAACTAGTATCTTGCGCCGAGTCTCAGGGGACTCCGCAGGCGGGGTTTCCTGCATCTCGATTGGCTGTCGGCATCTGCGGTATGCACAGTGTTGACATATGACACAGCAAAGGCATGAAATGCTTATAAAGGCTTTAGAAGCGAAAAAAACTGACTTCGTTTTTACTCGAGTGGTTCCCCTTTGAACGAATTTATAGGGTATGAGAATTTAACAGATTGCCTGAAATTTGGCCCGAAGATTCCCAAGACATCAAACAAAAATACTGTGTGAGGGATTTCCGTTTTTCAAAGTTGATCTCCCGCAATGGCCTTCATTGTAACACATATCGGTAAATTTTTGATAAGCAAACTTGACAGAAAAATTGCAAAGCAACCAATACGAATTTTGAGAAAGCCTCACACAGTTTTGAAGATTGACGCCTTGTGATTGATATAATGCAGTTGTTTTGTTTGTGTGCTCGAATTCGATATACGATAAATTCGCTCAAAGAGACGTCAGTCGTTTTGGGCTTTTGGGGCGCACTCTTCTTACGGTTAAATAAAATTAAAGCCAAACAATTTGTACCGGATAGTGCATTTCATAACCTTTACATTGATATATAGTTTATGGTAGTTGCGTTTAAAACAGCGCGCCTATAATATTTTTCCCGAGGGACACCCGCGAAGGTCTACGGTAACCTTAACTCGAACTCCCAGCTAACTCGAACTAATTTTACTTTCCCTTGGCTCAAATTTACCCCGATAACTCGAACTCTATTTTCAAAACGGCGGTCTGTAAACCTCAAAGTGTCAGAACATAGCTGATTGACATGTCAAAATCTATAATCTTTATTGATAACAACGTGTTAATGTATGGAAACATAATTCAAGCCCATGAAAGACCGATAAACATCTGGTCAATCACTGTTGACATAGTAGTCTGAAGTGTCAGCCGTCTCCTCGCTCTAACCCCCCGTGGGCAGGCGAGAAGAACGTCTGAAGGCCCAACCTCGATTCCAGGCTCTCTCTCCTTTTCCTCCCTTGTCGTTGAGTAGAGAGACCCTGGTTGCGGCTGGTCACGTGACCACCCAAATTCTGGGTGGTAAAAAAATATATTCGGAGGGAGGGGTGGTAGAGTGTTAGAGTTGTTGCTGTGACAAATCTACCATGCGAGGGTGAGAGCGTTGACTCTGAGTCTAAACTCGCAGATGCAGGTCTTCAAACAACTCGCAAAGCAAGCACCAAAAAAGTTTGTACATAAGCTTTACTTGCGGTTATTCAAGCTTCTACAGGCTTTGCCAGGCCGTTTGCGAAGATCACTGCGATAATCTTTTCTTGGAAACCGCTTGCGTAATTCTCAGAACTACACAACTACGTCGGACGTTTTACAACGGAATTTTGTCCATGGAAGAAAGCCGATTATTTCGGTATGTGAACAGCTTTAAGGTAATGAGTTTAAGTGATCGTTAAATTGTATTCACTGCAAAAACTGCCGATGGAAAAAAATTCCTTCGGACAGTCCGTTTGACATTCGTGCCGTACAAGGTTGTTGATTTTCAAGGAACCGCCGGCGGGCGGCTTCGAGCGATTTTTTGACACAAGAAAACTATATACTACGGTCAAACTAACGACAGAATCAGTTAGAGAAAATAGTAAGCTACTCTTTTATCCTAAAATTTGGACTATTTCACTCCTGATTTCGCTCCAAATGAATTTGTAAATAAATGCCGTTGTGTTTTAATTTACCGGAGTTCACAGGGTCAGTGAACGAGCTCGCCAAGCTTATTGTTGTTTTCAAACTTGGTTTGAGACCAAGGTGTCTGGTTTACAACCTCGTTTAGCTTACGATCATGAACCTGTCTACTTATATTCTGATTTTCTACTTAGAATTTGTGTTCGCAAAGCGAATTTTCCATTCTTGTAATATAATATTCGCGCCGTTGCTTTTGTGGCTCGAAAATATCCGTCACGTTACATGTTCATGTCATGAATTCGAAGTTGTACAGAATAAAAACAAACGTTCCATACAAATAGCCTGTTTCACTTTTAACATAATCTCGCCGTATATTAAAACCAGCAGAAAGCAAGGCTGTTCCATTGAACCAAGCTCGATTTACCCCTTCGATCCCCTTGTTAGTAATTATTGTTCACCTTGACAAAACGGCCTCAAAGACCCACCCTCCCTGCGGTATTGTTGTAACCGCATGGTCACGTGACCAGCCGCAACCAGGGTCTCTCCCCTCAACGACAAGGGAGGAAAAGGAGAGAGAGCCTGGAATCGAGGTTGCTGAAGGCCGAGCGTTATAATGTCGTCCGGTGACATCACGCTCTAATTTATGACAATGTTGCATTTTAAAATTTCATTGAAAACACGTTTGTATATTATACACACATCGCGGCTTGCCAGTTACAAATTCCCATACGCGATATGCCTGGATATGGTTTTATTCTCGTTCTTTCACCCGCAATCGATGAGATATAAAGCTTAGGAATCGGTCCATGGAACGCGGAGTGAAATAAGAAGGGGAAATTGTGAAGACATTACACGACTTACACATGATGATGGACAAACGCTAGATCAGATGCTCTTGCAGATAAACACAGTGGACGGCCGCGGTAAGACTTAACTGAGTTATTTGCCTTGCCTTGACCTTGAAATAGTTAGACTTTGAGAAAATGTACATGTCATTCCTTTAGTGATATACATCAAGCTTGAGAAAACCGAAGAAAAAATATTTTTAACACACCGGGAAACCGGATACATCACTTCTGAGTTCGGCGTACATGCTTATTACAATTTTTCCTCGCACCACGTTCACACCTCCCGCCGGCATACTTTGACAGCTTTTGCCTTTTGTGACCAATAAGAAATGGTCATCTATATTATCGGGAACCAATTAGATAGGAAACCAATCAAAATCTACCTACCATTTCCGCAAGAGTACGTGACGTCACCGGACGACATTATAACGCTCGGCCTTCAGACGTTCTTCTCGCCTGCCCACGGGGGTTAGAGCGAGGAGACGGCTGACACTTCAGACTATTGACATAGCAGGGTAATTTGTTTCCAGAGTGTCGCAGTTCAAAGACGACATAAATTAACTTTTAAAACAACTACATGTAATTGTACCAAAATGACTCATGATTATGAATGAATGAAAAAACCACAATTATACCTAATTAATTATTAAAAGGATACTTGAAATTCAACATCAACCCCACTAATTAACTCGAATCCCCGCTAACTCAAACTATTTTTTGTTTCCCTTGGGAGTTTGAGTTAGCAGTGTTCTACTGTATATAAAAATTATTATTACTTTTAAGAAGTTGGCAGTTTTTTCTGAAATTCATGAAGCCAAAATAAATTTTGAAAGTGATGCATCAATATCCACCAAGGAGTATAATGTAAATGGATTCCGGCAAACTGTTAACCAGACAAAATGCTGGGGTAACCTGGAGTGGATTAGCATCCCGTAGTAATTCTCCTTACAATAGGTCCCTTAGCTCTTTGCAGAGCATAGGCCATCAACAAAGCACCTGCATCAAACCCAGTTTGGGGCCAGCCCCCTCCATTAGGAGTAGCAATACTGCTGGCTAGTCTTTTCATGTAATATATTAAACACAAGAGACAGTGTTTCATCGTATTTCCAAACTCCAAGAAGAGAGTTGAAAGATATGACGACTGCAGACTATTTTTAATGAAATTCAAGATGTTTGGAAATGTGATGAAACACTGTCTTGAGTGTTTGATATATCTTTTCGATCGAAACTAAAACTAATTGGAGTAAATTAATGAGGAATAAAATCGTAACAATATATGCTAATGAGATCACATATCCAAACCACCGTCACGGTTATCAATATGATTTCCTTTGTTTTAACTTCAGTTGATGAATTATTAAAGTTAGTTTGAGAAGCTAGCTATGAAAACTGGGATATAGCTCCAGTGGTGTGAGTCGCTGTGGCCTGAGTACAGACACCACTTCTTGACCAGTGACAAAAATTAGACAAAGTACTGTAAAATGTTATAATAAACATGTGTACTAGAAAATCATCCTGATCCTTCATTCTCTTGCAGAAGCCAAGCAAAGGCTACCATAGGTTTCACATACGACAATAGCAAATTAATTGCTGGTGATTCTGACAAGGAGGATAATGATGACAACAGCGACAGTGATAGCGACAGTATTCTCAGTGACATAGGTAAGGAAGATGCCATACACATGTAGTACTTGTGATAACAATGAAAGGGTATCAACCAATGATGGTTAGGTTCAAGTCTGTCTACAAGTCTTGTGGCCAGGGGGGGCAGGCAGCGCCCTTTGAGCTTGCCACTTTTCCGCTATACATGATCGCACAAGTAAAGAAATCTGTCAATCATTCGAGAAACGTACCTCTACGGGAGTTTGCTGTGGAATTTTCATCCATGGTGTCCCACAATGACCAAAGTTCAGTTAAACAGCGACCGAATCGTTCCCATAGATGTTTTGACGTGGAATCGCCAAAATATTTCTGAACGAACACAAACGCAAGTCATGTCTGCCATCGTCCGCCATGTTTATTTTAAACAAACCAGTACTTAGTCTCGCTCGGCCAAATTTCTTAAATGTGCAATCATGTATACTAGGTCCCAGGCCTCGCTGCTAGCCCCCCTGCTTGTGGCTTATCAGGCCTATGCTTATTTAACTCCGGTTTCCAAGCATGAAGCGACTAGGAGTATCGCTACTCCCCTGGATGAGATGCCTGGGGTGACTCCGGGGGGGGGGGGGGGACTCCCATACGAAAGTGACGGGAATGCTCGTCGTCCCTTTTAGGGGTGTAAATTACGGATTTTGGTCCCCATTAGGGTGTTCAGGACGGAACGGCGATATTTTTTAGCCATCAAAGTATCTTTTAGGGTTGCACGCAAAGAAATACATGTAATAAAAAAACACCGTCATACTTTTTAGGGGTCAAAAAAAGGCTTGAGCCACACCCAGATGGTTAATAGTCTAACTACAGTACCTAACTTTCTAATTCAACAGATGTTACGGTGGATGTTGATGAAATTGATGCAAAACAGGTAAAAACCTCTGAACTAATAATGTTAATAATATTGTTCAGAATGAAATGCCGATTTCAAGTGATGATGAAATAATTCAAATTGTTTTTTTTCTTACCCAGCCAGGCTATTAATTTTAAAATATTTTTTTTCTTCCTGTCAATAGCTGGAAACTTTGGATTCTCAAGGACTGAATTATGGTATGGCTCCAGCGCAGTTTTGCAGGTTTGTTGACTTCAAGAGTACTGATCATTAGTTAAAAGAAAGTTTTTAATTTAACATATTCCTGCTAGAGTCAAACCTTGAGTCATACACGGTTCTAAACTTTGAGTCTGTCGATGAAACCCTAAAGTAAGTCTGTGGATGAAACCCTAGTGTGTGACCATTCAAATGAAAGCTATTGAGCAGTACTTTGATGTGGTACTGATTATTATGCTGTACATGGTGGTTCTAACGTTTGAGTCTGTGGATGAAACCCTAGTGTGTGACCATTCATATCAAAGTTAGCTGTTGAGTAGTACTTTCATCTGATACTATTAATTTTGTATTTCACTATTGAAAATGACATTAACAATGAAATTTGAACTTTGGCAGGTGAATGTCATTTGGACTGCGCATCCTCTCATCTCTCTTATACATTCATTGAACATTTGTTTTTATGTTGTTTTGCAGAAAGCTGAAAGAAGATAAAGAAGAGATAGAAGAGCAACGGAGAATTCGGCAAGAAGAGGAAGAACGATCACTTGTTACTGTATGTTTCTTTCACTCAGAAAACTGTTTACTAAATTCAATTTAAGGCGTAGTTCAGAAGCCATACAGTTGAGTTCCGCATGGCAGAGGCACGGTGACCTTTAGTACATCTGAAACTGGACCAAACAATGATATTTTTAAATGTGCAACTTAATTTTAGGGTCGGCGTGCACGCCGTGAAAGACGATCATTGCGAGAAAAGCAGAGGAGGAAAGCACATGATACAGAACAGTCACCACCAAGGTACATATACTGCACTTCATTCAGTCAGTCACTCAGTCATTCAGTCAGTCAGTCAGTCAGTCAGTTGGCCACTCACTCACTCACTCACCACTCACTCACTCACTCACTCACTCACTCACTCACTTTTCCAAATTCACTACGGAGGTTAATTTACCGTAAAACTCCATGTATAAGCCGCACCCCTAGATAAGCCGCACCCCAAATTTGGAAGCTCAATTTTGGGGGGAAAAAGATGAGACGAGTTACGTTTAGTAAACAAACAAGTACAGTTTCAGCACACTAAATGATGCGGTTGTTACAAACGTTCACATTTATTAACTCTTTATACGGTCAAATCTTACTTGTCATACCTTGTACGTTCAAGATCACCATGTCTTGAACTTAAAAATAAATGCTCTTTTGTTTCGATTTTTCTGCATTGTTGCTTCAAAACACGTTCAAATGAAATGTACGAAGCGATAGCTTGGTAACCAAGCATTTACAAGTAGAGAGAAGTCTGGGCACATCACCGTGGGATCGTAAGAGTTTGCTCGGTAGTCCAAGGATCAGTACCATGTCTTTCGAGATGTTTGGGAACTTTCAATAGCAGAAAACTTGAATCCAGCGGATAAAGTTGTCGTGCAAGAAGTGAAAAACATTGAAATGGTCGGCTATTTACCACGTAACTTGAAAGAACCACAAAAGAAACTACAGAGGAACAAGATGTGCCAATGAAAGTTTGACACAAACAGCTCCTTTACGAGCAACTACCGGTCATAAATGCAATGATTAACAACAACATACTTTCAGTTTGTTATATATTTATTCAGTAACATCATAAGATATTTTTATGAATATTAATTAGGCCGCTGAGAACCCCAATCGCAGATGGTGCCGTAGATAAGCCGCACCCCCGATTTTGAACCCAAATTTTGAGTAAAAAGGTGCGGCTTATACATGGAGTTTTACGGTACCTTTATCAACTTCAAAGTGTTTTACTTGCCCGTCAACGCAGCACAACAATTTCATTAGAAACTAATCACTTCTAAGTGTTTCAGTCAGTCAGTCAGTCACTTATTTACTTACACATTTATTTACTGATTAAAATGAAATAATAATGTGGCTCTTAAACATGTGCTCAAGATAGTAAATCAGTCCTTTTTCAAGGTAGCACTGTTCACTGAATTATCAATGTTTTTGTTATTTTTCTGTTACAGCTATGCTAGAAAAGCAAGCCCTACATATGAACCATACAGAAGGTAAACACGCTGCAACATTTTGTGCAACATTTGCTGGCTTTTCCCTATTTAACAAGATATAATAAAATTATTGCAAAACTAGCTAAGCAATATGTTGAAGAAGAGCTACATGTATAATGGTTTTTAGTTTTAGTTGTAGACTCACAATGAAATTTGTTGCTCGCAATGTAGCGGAAGTAAAACGAGATTCTACTTGTGCAATATTGCATGCAATATTTTCAGGGGTGGGCACAATGCAATTTAGCCATTGCGCACAATATTGTATGCAATAATGCACGTAATGTTGCACCGTGTATCCGGGTCATTAGTATTTCTAGCTGTGGACCTTGTTTTTTTTCTTATTGCTCACTACACTTTTTTTCCTTAGGTCTTCATCACGCTCATCATCCCGCTCGCCATCCCCAGAAAACGCAGGCAAAGTGGAGTTCATTACAGAATTCAGTCATCCAGCCACCGCAGAGCAGTCTTCTTCCAAGAAAGCAGGCGGTGACTCTCGATCGCAATCTTCCTCCTCCCGGTCGGTTTTGCTTTACTTTGTTATCTGCTAGAACCATGCTTCCAGCTTTAGGTTGACTGTAAGAATGCAAAGTGACCAGTCCTTAGCTAGGTATACTGTTCAACAATGTCTTATCCGTCTTCTACATCTACATCTGATACTTGACAAAGGTATCCCCATCATGCCAAGAATAAAAGTGCAAGTGTAGGCCAAGTTGATGTACAGTGCAGTGCATGGTGTAATTACATAAATGAACGAAAAACAATAATAGCACGATCAACATCTCAAAGTGACTCCATTGTGAGACAAACGATTAAACGTTCATCTACATCTATTTTATGAACCACAATGAACAAAAACCACATCTTTTATAACAATAATGGAGTATTAAAAACGTGCGCATTCAGGGCTGGTTTGAAACCCACTGGGGAGTCTTTGCATCTTATATCGAGGACAAAGCATTCCAGTATTTTATTTGTTGTTGTTGTTGTTGTTGTTTTTGTTTGTTTTGTTTTTTTAATTTCATTTCATTTGACTTTGCCGACTGCACTATCTTGTGATTTTTAAAATGGTTTTTGCATGGCTTTTGGAAAGCCAAACAAAGTAATTTAGAATGAACAATCGCACCAAGTCATCAGCTTATTAATGACTAACTTTTTACATGGGGAGGAAGCACGATGGCCCAAGGGTTAGCATGTTGGTCTCCAGATCGAGCGGTCTGGGTTCGAGCCCTAGCCGGGTCATTGTTATTCTTGGGCAAGATAGCTCCATCTCGCAGTGCTTCGCACTACCTAGGAGTATAAATGGCACTGGCGAATTGTGTGGGCAGCCTGGCAATATGCTGGGGGTAGCCTGTGCTGGACCAGCATCCCATCCAGGGGAGTAGCAATACTCCCGACCTAGTCTCTTCGTGCTACGGAAACCAGAGTTACATGTAAGCTTCGGCACCGATGAACCATCAGGTTCCTCAATCCCTCGGATTGAAATAGGCTTTGCCGTTTTGTTTGAGATGATCAGTTCTGCTACCTACTTTTTAAACTTACAGAGAAGTTAGAAATGAATAACTTTTGTCATAATTATTGATGTGAACAGTTACTGTGAAGAGCGCCCTACCATTGCCATTGGTTAATTTTTGGCAAATGTCTGATGGCTTCCATTCAAATTGCAAGAACTAGCAAATCAAATTGCAAGAACTGTGGGAGGTGGAGATGTCAATTGTCATAACGCAACGTGGAGCTTGACAACTCTGCCTCTCATAGTTCTTGCATTTTGATTGGCCAGTTGAAACGAGAGCCATCAGAAAGATGTCAAAAAGTTGTCAAAAATGAGAGCGCTCTTCGCTGTAAAGAATATGTTCTGTCGATATTTGTTTTTAGCTAATTTTGTTCTTTTCTTTCCTTTTCTGGTACCTGTGTGATCGCCAAATCCTGCACTTCAATGATTTCCCATCCAACTTCAACCTTGGTATGTAAAAATACGTCAATAATTTAATTATTGATTACAACGTCTGCTCATCGTGTTGCAATGACTTTAAATTGTACAACGTCTATCCCTTCTTCTGTCTCTTTGTGTAACTGTGCTATGTTGTATAAATTAAAACCAATAGTACTTCAGAACGCAAGAAGTCGAAGGAGCGTGACAGGTCGCAGTCACACAAGAAACACAGAAGTAGAACACGTTCACGGTCACGCGACCGCGAGCGACGGCGTTATCATGGCACATCGCGTGACAGATCCCGCGAAAAAAGTAAGTCACGCGAGAGAAGTCGCTCACGTGAGAGAAGCCGATCACGTGACAGAGACCGCCACGGTGCTCGTGGACGTGACAGGCATAGACACCAGAGTCACAGCAGAAGCCGGAGTTGTGACCGTGACCATGATCGAAGACAGCGTGACATTGAGCGTGACGTCGACAACAAGGAGCGAAAAGGCTGCCCACCAAGGCACTGGGGTAAGTTAATTTCAAGATGCAAAGTTCTTTTCTCTTTTAAGAAGCGAAATAAACAAAAACAAGCTGAAGACCGTTATTCTTTCGACAGCCATGATTCTAGCTTGAAAAGAGATTTTTTCAAAGACTCTTGATTTGCTAAGCACATAATTCTCTTCTGCATCCTCTTGTCGCACTTAGATTGCTAAAAAACAAAGCAACACCGTCTACAGGCAGTAAAGACAAGGTAGGTCATGTGTTTGATTTAAACTGCTGCTGCTGTTGTTGTTGTTGCCGACTATTTTGCTGTCCTTTGTTCGCAGATATCTACCCAGGAAAAGATGAAGAAGCGAATGCAGTTGATGCTCAACAAACAGTGTAAGACGTGCTGTTCAGTATTAATGACTAGATTTATCTCTAACCAATCGCAATAAATGTAAATAATGCAACGAACCAATCAGAACTCGATGCCAAAACAAGTAATAGGTGCTGAGCGCGGGAAAACGTCCAACCGGTGTTGAGCGCGGGAAAACGTCCAACCGGTGCTGAGCGCGGGAAAACGTCTGTTCCTGATTGGTTGATGAAACAGCATATGTGCTCTGATTGGTTGGAGGACGTTCCACGTTATATTTTATGTGTTAATTATATTTTGAAGCCTGTTTTTTTGTTGTTGTTGTTTTATTGTTATATGCAGTGAAAACAGACAGAAAAGAGGACAGAAGAAAACGAGACGTGAAAGAACAAGAAAGACTGGTATAAACTTGTTTCATGCTAGTTAAAGTTTAACGTAAAATAAATAACTCAACTACGGAATAGATAAACTAGCGAACTATTGCTTACACACAAATTTACAGTCGCTTTCAAAATGACGTCCAGCACATGTCTTGTATCTAATAGTCCCAGTCTATGCCGAGCGCCAATGGTGCGGTTGGCTCGATTTCCGCCGCTCACTCGAGTCCGGTCTTCGAGCATGGGTTCATTTTCCCGAACAGCAGCTGGTAATCGAGCCTAATGGTGCGGAAGAAAATTGTTATTTTTTACCGTATTTCTTAATGTTTAGAGCATAAACTAGACTTTCTCGAAGTCGTTCGCTTCTCGTTTCCGGTCACCACTGCAAGTTTCTGCTAAATTTTTTAGAAGCATTATTTAGTTTTTGAATAAAATTGTAGGAAAAACGGATTTCCCGTGCCCATGATAATTGTTTGAAGCGCCATGCTGTGAAAGTTATTTTTATTTCCTTCTGATCGAGGCTTCGACTTCACGTGTCTCGAAGTGACCAATCAGGTAGCGCTCTTAAAATAGCTCAGCTATGAACTGAAATTTAAAAATAGATTTCCAAAAATTATCATTGGAAGAGACCCATGTATGATTTCCACTTATGTCCAGGATTGAACCAGGTATTGTTTTTTAAATACTTCATATATGACTTGGTTATTTGTCATTTTCATATTACTTCATATTTGACAAAATTATGTGTGTTTAGGTGAACTTTTATCAATGAGGACACTTTGTGATGCCTATCACGAGGAGCGTGCATCTCGTTTGCGGTCAATCCTGGACATATCTCGAAACGAGGACATGGTTGAGGCAACTAACTTGCTACGCTATACAAATACATTTGTACTCTTCTGTGTAGAGTTGGAAAAAGTTTTTTTTTAACTTTTCTCTGCCGGTGTTTGTAGGAACGGGAGGATGATTTACGGGAGATGCAACGAAAGTGGCGTGAACGGTAAGTGCGGAAGATGTTCCGAAGACTTTCCGATTGTTATTGTCCAATCAAAAGTTGGAACGAACACTCCGATTCAAAAGTTCTCACGTGACCTTGCGGACTCGGTCAATTCTCCGAGAGGCAATTTTGACGCGAGGGGGAACTTGTTCAGTGTGGAAATCATTGGTTGTAAATTAGTATTAAAAACAAGAAACTTTTTTGTTATTTACAGAGACTGGGATAGAGACAGATTTGACAGAAGTCGGTCGTCTTCTCCGCGAGGTAAATTAAAAGTGATGTAAACAGCACCACATGAACGTACTGCTCGGTAGCTTTCATTTGAATGGGCACACACTAGGGTTAAAAGTTAGAACCACCTTGTACAGCATAACAAACAGTACCACATGAAAGTACTGCTCAATAGCTTTCATTTGAATGGTCACACACTATAGGGTTTCATCCACAGACTTAAACGTTAGAACCACCTTGTAAAGCATAATAAACAGTACCACATGAAAGTACTGTATTGCTCGGGTTTCATCCACATGCCTTAAAATGCTGATGCGAACGTAAAATAACTTAATTCGCTTTATTCATAAAAGTGTACTGGAGCGGAGTTGTTCTAAATCTTCCAATGAGATCATGTTTTATGGTCAGTGGGACTTTTTCGTTTCCTGAGAAGTGGGTGCCCTGTGGAATATAGTGTCCTATAACCTCAGACATTATACGTGCTTTCTGTTCACAGGAAGACAAAGAAGTGTATCTCGATCCCCGCCGCGGCGGTAAGTGTTTCTCTTACGGATGTCTAAGTTAAATGTTAGTCTCCTTCGCAGCCCTTATTCGGGTCGTCACGCAACGGTTGAAGTGTTGCGTGACGTTTCTGTCACCGGGAATATTCTCGAAACTGTAATAAATACAGCAAAATGTTCTCTCAATTTATGGATTAAAACTTTATGAACTCTAATCATCTAACTAAATGAAAGAAAGCTATTTTTTAAAGTAGTTCCATGTTGTAACAAGATTGTTTTGCGAACTTTCAAAGGAATCCGAGCTAAAACGAGTCTCGCGTTTTCAATTTTGTTCATATTGTAATCCAATTCCATCCTCGCCATCGTTAGCCATCCTCACTTTCTAATGTGTTCCTATCATATTTCGAGTACTGTTGTACAAATTCTATCCAGTATTGTTGGGCTGTCTATAATCTATAGAGATGTTTTTGAGCTTGTCGAATCCATGCTTAGAATAGATGAGGTTCGTGTACTGTTTGTTCTTTGCCGTGTAATAATTTTTTTTTTTTTTTCCGCGTGTGAATTTACTCAAAGTATTGCTTGCATTTGTTACTCAGGCGTCACAGAAGCCGATCAAAATCGCCAGTAGAGCTTCAGAAAAGTAAGTTGCTGCCCAATCCAAATATAGAAAAGTAGGGGAACTTATAACCTGAATATATTTTTTGTTAGGGGGAAGATGGGCCTATAACCGGGGGGGGGGGGGGGGGGGCTTATAAGCAGGATTTCAAATATGTAAATAGAGCGGTTTTCATTTGAATGTCATAAAACCAAAACCAAAGCAATTACAATTACCAATAACAACAAACGTAAACAACACAATGAACCAATGAGAGCTTGAAGCAAATACACGTAACCGGCGCCAAGGGCGGGAAAATGGTTTTGGTTTTGCATCTGATTGGTTGAGTAGGTGGGGTGAGTTTTTTAAACCAATCAAAGAGCGCTCTTTTACAGCACGTAGTCTCTTGTACAGTCCATAGTCTAGTATTTGTGTGGTGGCGATCAGATTTCATTACTTACTCTGCCATGTTTTAGTTCCAATTGTAGATATTGATGCACATGCCATGGGAGAGGAAGTTGTTGAGTACGTATATCCTGTCAAAGACGACAAATAATGTCAAGACTGCCACTTCACTACTGGCTTGAATGGAGAAGTTATGTCTGTGAAGACAACCTCGTTCCCATGTAGATAGACCCCGGAAACGAGGTTGCTCGAAGAAAAAAAATAGAACACGAATTCAACTACATTCTGAACAAGGAGAAGAGAAACGTATTCCTAGTTTTATAGGAATTTCGATGATTGAGTGTGCAATTCTAGGATTTATCACAATTTAAACGCTTGATAGAAATACAGTCAACTCTCTCTAAAGCGGACACCCTCGGGACCAGCTCTAGCTGTCTGCCTTAGAAAGGTGTCCTCCTTATAAATAGTTAATGTAACTTGACACTATAGAAACCCGTGACGTCAGTCCCTTTCTCGGCTTCCGCTTACTAAGATATTCGTCAGATTATACAATAAACAGCACCCTTCCTTGTAATCAGATCAATTTGAGATTATTATTGTTGTGGTAGGTCAATTTGAAATAACGGCGGCCTATAATCTATTGATTGTGCAAAAAAAATACGCTTCTAGTATCCGCCTTGAGAGGTATTTTACACCAGAATTTGGCTAAAAAAGTGTCCGCTGTCCGCCTTAGAGAGTTGTCAAGTTATAGACAAACAAGTGAAATTCGGCCGGGACAAGCCATTCATGTCCGCTTTTGCGAGGTGTCCGCTTAGAGAGAGTTGACTGTAGAACGGTTTTCAATTCTCTGTCGAATTTATCGTGTTTCCCTTGCTTTACGTTCTGGGCTCTCTAATTGGTTAAAACAAACAATAAACTTGTGCAAAGTGTTCTAACGAATCAGATCAGGAGCAAATCCAAAGCCAATCATAACTTGTGTTTTCCCGTGCTTGGCACCCGTTTCATATTTTCCCGCGCTTGGCACCCGTTACATCCCGCGCTTGACACTCGTTTCATGTTTTCCCGCGCTTGTCATCGGTAACAACTGTACGAGCTGTGATTGGCCCGCTGTGTTATTTGCGTTTGTTGTGATTGGCCAGTACGATTTCTTTGGTTTTGGTAAATATTATATTTTGAAAGACGTATTGCAAAGGAAAACGAAGCTCAGACAATGTTGATAAATTATGGAAACTGTTTTGAGAAAAGATTTCAACAAAGCTATGCCGTCATTCAGTCCTGAAAGTTGTTCGTGTGGACGCAACAAGTCAACTTTGCGCCGTAAAAGAAGTTTCAGTCTTTCTTGAAGTGAAAAATGTTTCTTACAAAGACAATTAATATAACTTTGTTTCCAATTAGTTTTTAAGAAACATAACTGACATGTTGACACTTTAATAAAGTTATTCAACTCTCCAGCTGATTGTCATACAGATTACATTAAACTATTTTTCATTAACATTACATATATAACATCTGTTACATTTGTCATCTACCTTGTTACTATATTTGGCTAAATAAAGCTCTTACTATCTAATCAATTAAGTAAACTATTCTTCAAAAGCTTATGTTAAGCCCTGGTCAAACGGCGCATGATAGTCGATGTCACCTAACTATCATCAACTATCATCAACTATCATGCGCCGCGTGGCCAAACGGGAAAAACTATCATCGACTATCATGGAGAATTGAAATAGGTTCAAAGTGAATGATAGTTGATGATAGTGCACGATAGTTGGTGGTCAAACGGGAGCGCGAACTTAAACTATCATAAAGACCAAAGACTATTATCAACTATCATGCCCCGTTTGACCAGAAAAACTACAGAGCGCGCTTGTCACTAACGTAACAATCAAACACAAAACAACAGAGCGCGCTAGTCACTAACGTAACAATCAAACACAAAACAACAGAGCGCGCTAGTCACTAACGTAAGAATCAAACACAAAACAACAGAGCGCGCTAGTCACTAACGTAACAACCAAACACAAAACTACAGAGCGCGCTAGTCACTAACGTAACAATCAAACACAAAACAACAGAGCGCGCTAGTCGCTAACGTAACAATCAAACACAAAACTACAGAGCGCGCTAGTCACTAACGTAACAATCAAACACACAACACAACTGAGCGCGCTAGTCACTAACGTAACAATCAAACAAAAAACAACAGAGCGCGCTAGTCGCTAACGTAACAATCAAACACAAAACTACAGAGCGCGCTAGTCACTAACGTAACAATCAAACACAACACAACTGAGCGCGCTAGTCACTAACGTAACAATCAAACACAACACAACTGAGCGCGCTAGTCACTAACGTAACAATCAAACACAAAACAACTGAGCGCGCTAGTCGCTAACGTAACAATCAAACACAAAACTACAGAGCGCGCTAGTCACTAACGTAACAATCAAACAAAAAACAACAGAGCGCACTAGTCGCTAACGTAACAATCAAACAAAAACTACAGAGCGCGCTAGTCACTAACGTAACAATCAAACACAAAACAACTGAGCGCGCTAGTCACTAACGTAAGAATCGGACACAAAACTACAGAGCGCGCTAGTCACTAACGTAACAATCAAACACAAAACAACAGAGCGCGCTAGTCACTAACGTAAGAATCGAATACAAAACTACAGAGCGCGCTAGTCACTAACGTAACAATCAAACACAAAACAACAGCGCGCTAGTCACTAACGTAACAATCAAACACAAAACAACAGAGCGCGCTAGTCACTAACGTAACAATCAAACACAAAACAACAGAGCGCGCTAGTCACTAACGTAACAATCAAACACAAAACAACAGAGCGCGCTAGTCACTAACGTAACAATCAAACACAAAACAACAGAGCGCGCTAGTCACTAACGTAACAATCAAACACAAACAACAGAGCGCGCTAGTCACTAACGTAACAATCAAACACACAAAACAACAGAGCGCGCTAGTCACTAACGTAACAATCAAACACAAAACAACAGAGCGCGCTAGTCACTAACGTAACAATCAAACACAAAACAACAGAGCGCGCTAGTCACTAACGTAACAATCAAACACAAAACAGAGCGCGCTAGTCACTAACGTAACAATCAAACAAAAACAACAGAGCGCGCTAGTCACTAACGTAACAATCAAACACAAAACAACAGAGCGCGCTAGTCACTAACGTAACAATCAAACAAAACAACAGAGCGCGCTAGTCACTAACGTAACAATCAAACACAAAACAACAGAGCGCGCTAGTCACTAACGTAACAATCAAACACAAAACAACAGAGCGCGCTAGTCACTAACGTAACAATCAAACACAAAAACAACAGAGCGCGCTAGTCACTAACGTAACAATCAAACACAAAACAACAGAGCGCGCTAGTCACTAACGTAACAATCAAACACAAAACAACAGAGCGCGCTAGTCACTAACGTAACAATCAAACACAAAACAACAGAGCGCGCTAGTCACTAACGTAACAATCAAACACAAAACAACAGAGCGCGCTAGTCACTAACGTAACAATCAAACACAAAACAACAGAGCGCGCTAGTCACTAACGTAACAATCAAACACAAAACAACAGAGCGCGCTAGTCACTAACGTAACAATCAAACACAAAACAACAGAGCGCGCTAGTCACTAACGTAACAATCAAACACAACAACAGAGCGCGCTAGTCACTAACGTAACAATCAAACACAAAACAACAGAGCGCGCTAGTCACTAACGTAACAATCAAACACAAAACAACAGAGCGCGCTAGTCACTAACGTAACAATCAAACACAAAACAACAGAGCGCGCTAGTCACTAACGTAACAATCAAACACAAAACAACAGAGCGCGCTAGTCACTAACGTAAGAATCGAACACAAAACTACAGAGCGCGCTAGTCACTAACGTAACAATCAAACACAAAACAACAGAGCGCGCTAGTCACTAACGTAACAATCAAACACAAAACTACAGAGCGCGCTAGTCACTAACGTAACAATCAAACAAAAACAACAGAGCGCGCTAGTCACTAACGTAACAATCAAACACAAAACAACAGAGCGCGCTAGTCACTAACGTAAGAATCGAACACAAAACTACAGAGCGCGCTAGTCACTAACGTAACAATCAAACACAAAACAACAGAGCGCGCTAGTCACTAACGTAACAATCAAACACAAAACAACAGAGCGCGCTAGTCACTAACGTAACAATCAAACACAAAACAACAGAGCGCGCTAGTCACTAACGTAACAATCAAACAAAACAACAGAGCGCGCTAGTCACTAACGTAACAATCAAACACAAAACAACAGAGCGCGCTAGTCACTAACGTAACAATCAAACACAAAACAACAGAGCGCGCTAGTCACTAACGTAACAATCAAACACAAAACAACAGAGCGCGCTAGTCACTAACGTAACAATCAAACACAAAACAACAGAGCGCGCTAGTCACTAACGTAACAATCAAACACAAAACAACAGAGCGCGCTAGTCACTAACGTAACAATCAAACACAAAACAACAGAGCGCGCTAGTCACTAACGTAACAATCAAACACAAAACTACAGAGCGCGCTAGTCACTAACGTAACAATCAAACACAAAACAACAGAGCGCGCTAGTCACTAACGTAACAATCAAACACAAAACAACAGAGCGCGCTAGTCACTAACGTAACAATCAAACACAAAACAACAGAGCGCGCTAGTCACTAACGTAACAATCAAACACAAAACAACAGAGCGCGCTAGTCACTAACGTAACAATCAAACACAAAACAACAGAGCGCGCTAGTCACTAACGTAACAATCAAACACAAAACAACAGAGCGCGCTAGTCACTAACGTAACAATCAAACACAAAACAACAGAGCGCGCTAGTCACTAACGTAACAATCAAACACAAAACAACAGAGCGCGCTAGTCACTAACGTAACAATCAAACACAAAACAGAGCGCGCTAGTCACTAACGTAACAATCAAACACAAAACAGAGCGCGCTAGTCACTAACGTAACAATCAAACACAAAACAACAGAGCGCGCTAGTCACTAACGTAACAATCAAACACAAAACAACAGAGCGCGCTAGTCACTAACGTAACAATCAAACACAAAACAACAGAGCGCGCTAGTCACTAACGTAACAATCAAACACAAAACAACAGAGCGCGCTAGTCACTAACGTAACAATCAAACACAAAACAACAGAGCGCGCTAGTCACTAACGTAACAATCAAACACAAAACAACAGAGCGCGCTAGTCACTAACGTAACAATCAAACACAAAACAACAGAGCGCGCTAGTCACTAACGTAACAATCAAACACAAAACAACAGAGCGCGCTAGTCACTAACGTAACAATCAAACACAAAACAACAGAGCGCGCTAGTCACTAACGTAAGAATCGAACACAAAACTACAGAGCGCGCTAGTCACTAACGTAACAATCAAACACAAAACAACAGAGCGCGCTAGTCACTAACGTAACAATCAAACACAAAACAACAGAGCGCGCTAGTCACTAACGTAACAATCAAACACAAAACAACAGAGCGCGCTAGTCACTAACGTAACAATCAAACACAAAACAACAGAGCGCGCTAGTCACTAACGTAACAATCGAACACAAAACAACAGAGCGCGCTAGTCACTAACGTAACAATCAAACACAAAACAACAGAGCGCGCTAGTCACTAACGTAACAATCAAACACAAAACAACAGAGCGCGCTAGTCACTAACGTAACAATCAAACACAAAACAACAGAGCGCGCTAGTCACTAACAATCAAACAAAAACTACAGAGCGCGCTAGTCACTAACGTAACAATCAAACACAAAACAGAGCGCGCTAGTCACTAACGTAACAATCAAACACAAAACAACAGAGCGCGCTAGTCACTAACGTAACAATCAAACACAAAACAACAGAGCGCGCTAGTCACTAACGTAACAATCAAACACAAAACAACAGAGCGCGCTAGTCACTAACGTAAGAATCGAACACAAAACTACAGAGCGCGCTAGTCACTAACGTAACAATCAAACACAAAACAACAGAGCGCGCTAGTCACTAACGTAAGAATCAAACACAAAACTACAGAGCGCGCTAGTCACTAACGTAACAATCAAACACAAAACAACAGAGCGCGCTAGTCACTAACGTAACAATCAAACACAAAACAACAGAGCGCGCTAGTCACTAACGTAACAATCAAACACAAAACAACAGAGCGCGCTAGTCACTAACGTAAGAATCAACACAAAACAACAGAGCGCGCTAGTCACTAACGTAACAATCAAACACAAAACAACAGAGCGCGCTAGTCACTAACGTAACAATCAAACACAAAACAACAGAGCGCGCTTGTCACTAACGTAACAATCAAACACAAAACAACAGAGCGCGCTTGTCACTAACGTAACAATCAAACACAAAACTACAGAGCGCGCTTGTCACTAACGTAACAATCAAACACAAAACTACAGAGCGCGCTAGTCACTAACGTAACAATCAAACACAAAACAACAGAGCGCGCTAGTCACTAACGTAACAATCAAACACAAAAACAACAGAGCGCGCTAGTCACTAACGTAACAATCAAACACAAAACAACAGAGCGCGCTAGTCACTAACGTAACAATCAAACACAAAACAACAGAGCGCGCTAGTCACTAACGTAACAATCAAACACAAAACAACAGAGCGCGCTAGTCACTAACGTAACAATCAAACACAAAACAACAGAGCGCGCTAGTCACTAACGTAACAATCAAACAAAAACAACAGAGCGCGCTAGTCACTAACATAACAATCAAACACAAAACAACAGAGCGCGCTAGTCACTAACGTAAGAATCGAACACAAAACTACAGAGCGCGCTAGTCACTAACGTAACAATCAAACACAAAACAACAGAGCGCGCTAGTCACTAACGTAACAATCAAACACAAAACAACAGAGCGCGCTTGTCACTAACGTAACAATCAAACACAAAACAACAGAGCGCGCTAGTCACTAACGTAACAATCAAACACAAAACTACAGAGCGCGCTAGTCACTAACGTAACAATCAAACACAAAACAACAGAGCGCGCTAGTCACTAACGTAACAACCAAACACAAAACAACAGAGCGCGCTAGTCACTAACGTAACAATCAAACACAAAACAACAGAGCGCGCTAGTTACTAACGTAAGAATCGAACACAAAACTACAGAGCGCGCTAGTCACTAACGTAATAATCAAACACAAAACAACTGAGCCCGCTAGTCACTAACGTAACAATCAAACACAAAACAACAGAGCGCGCTAGTCACTAACGTAACAATCAAACACAAAACAACAGAGCGCGCTAGTCACTAACGTAACAATCAAACAAAAAACAACAGAGCGCGCTAGTCACTAACGTAACAATCAAACACAAAACAACAGAGCGCGCTAGTCACTAACGTAAGAATCGAACACAAAACTACAGAGCGCGCTAGTCACTAACGTGACAATCAAACACAAAACAACAGAGCGCGCTAGTCACTAACGTAACAATCAAACACAAAACAACAGAGCGCGCTAGTCACTAACGTAACAATCAAACACAAAACAACAGAGCGCGCTAGTCACTAACGTAAGAATCGAACACAAAACAACAGAGCGCGCTAGTCACTAACGTAACAATCAAACACAAAACAACAGAGCGCGCTAGTCACTAACGTAAGAATCGAACACAAAACAACAGAGCGTGCTAGTCACTAACGTAAGAATCAAACACAAAACAACAGAGCGCGCTAGTCACTAACGTAAGAATCAAACACAAAAACAGAGCGCGCTAGTCACTAACGCAACAATCAATCACAAAACAACAGAGCGCGCTAGTCACTAACGTAACAATCAAACACAAAACAACAGAGCGCGCTAGTCACTAACGTAACAATCAAACACAAAACAACAGAGCGCGCTAGTCACTAACGTAACAATCAAACAAAAAACAACAGAGCGCGCTAGTCACTAACGTAACAATCAAATACAAAACAACTGAGCGCGCTAGTCACTAACGTAACAATCAAACACAAAACTACAGAGCGCGCTAGTCACTAACGTGACAATCAAACACAAAACAACAGAGCGCGCTAGTCACTAACGTAACAATCAAACACAAAACAACAGAGCGCGCTGGTCACTAACGTAAGAATCGAACACAAAACTACAGCGCGCTAGTCACTAACGTAACAATCGAACTCAAAACAACAGAGCGCGCTAGTCACTAACGTAACAATCAAACACAAAACAACTGAGCGCGCTAGTCACTAACGTAACAATCAAACACAAAAAAACTGAGCGCGCTAGTCACTAACGTAACAATCAAACACAAAACAACAGAGCGCGCTAGTCACTAACGTAACAATCAAACACAAAACAACAGAGCGCGCTAGTCACTAACGTAAGAATCGAACACAAAACTACAGAGCGCGCTAGTCACTAACGTAACAATCGAACTCAAAACAACAGAGCGCGCTAGTCACTAACGTAACAATCAAACACAAAACAACTGAGCGCGCTAGTCACTAACGTAACAATCAAACACAAAACAACATAGCGCGCTAGTCACTAACGTAACAATCAAACACAAAACAACAGAGCGCGCTAGTCACTAACTTAACAATCAAACACAAAACAACAGAGCGCGCTAGTCACTAACGTAAGAATCGAACACAAAACTACAGAGCGCGCTAGTCACTAACGTAACAATCGAACACAAAACAACAGAGCGCGCTAGTCACTAACGTATCGAAACGTAACAATCAAACACAAAACAACAGAGCGCGCTAGTCACTAACGTAACAATCAAACACAAAACAACAGAGCGCGCTAGTCACTAACGTAACAATCAAACACAAAACAACAGAGCGCGCTAGTCACTAACGTAACAATCGAACACAAAACTACAGAGCGCGCTAGTCACTAACGTAACAATCGAACACAAAACTACAGAGCGCGCTAGTCACTAACGTAAGAATCGAACACAAAACTACAGAGCGCGCTAGTCACTAACGTAACAATCAAACACAAAACAACAGAGCGCGCTAGTCACTAACGTAACAATCAAACACAAAACTACAGAGCGCGCTAGCTAGTCACTATTAAATGTAACAATCAAAAACAGAACAAATGATCGTGCTAGTCTGAAGAAGAGAGACCCTGGGAACGAGGTTAACACCATGAAATAACTATCCAGCAGTAAGACCGCTGTGTTCCTTCGCGAGGAAAAGTTCCCCAAAAAAAACTTTCGGCCAAAGTCCGATGGTTACGGAACATTTCCCTTTTCATCAATTCGTTACGCTGAACTGATCGAAAAGAAGCTTGTAAGTACACAACTCTGGTTTACAGGATTCAGCTTCCGACATGAAGAAATCAGAAACTACAACGGTACGAACCTCACTCTGCAGACGCTGGAAGGCATTATTTTGCCAGAGAAAGGACATTTCCTGGCCGACTTACTTGCTCATTTGTTTGTTTGGCTTGGGTTCGTGGGTAGCAGTGAACGGTTTGTGGGTGGAATTGCCAGTTTTAGTGAAATATGCGCCCGAGAAATGGAACCTACCCTCGTACCTCGCGGTTATAGTCCAGCTGGCTAATGTCGGCCCGGTCATATACGCGCTGGGTAATCATTTCGCCGCTCGCAAAATCCACGAGAAATCCGCCATTCCTTTCATCGTATTTATTGGCGCCTTAGCTTGTGTTTTGCTTGCGTATTACTGGAATGAAACAAGTTCTATCGGTGGAGAAAAGCACAGCATATTTCTGTTTATCCTGTCGTTTTGCTTGGCTATAGTTGATTGCACGTCATCCGTGGTTTTTCTAACATTCATGTCTGTGTTTCCTTCGTCCTACATGAGCGCACTGTTTGTGGGAGAAACATGTAGTGGATTGCTGCCGGCGTTTGTAGCCCTGGCTCAAGGCATTAACAGCAAAAGTACAAACTGTAGCACAAATGCTACAAATACCTCTTCTGGCCAGGAAATCACTGGTGACGACGGATTGAGATTTGCTCCTGAGGGATTTTTCTTTTTTCTGTTTGCAATAATGATTGTATGCGGGGTGGCCTTTTTGGCATTAAACTATTTACCAGTGGCTAAAAGGCAACATGTAAGAGAACGCCGCCAAGCTACAACTGCAGAACACAGCGAGAGTATTACTCAGCCACTTTGCGATGAATCTGTTGATTATTCCTCGGTATCAACCAGCAGCAGGTCACCTCAAGACTCTTACATGAGGGATAGATCAAATAGCAGTCGGATATTTTCCTGGTCTGAAGTGAACATAATATATCTGCTTTGCATTCAAGCTTGGATTAACTGCCTGTCCAATGGCGTGCTGCCATCAATACAAGCCTATGCCAGTGAGCCGTACGGTGATAACACGTATCATTTAGGTAAACATTGATTTGCTATTCTTCGCAATCGAGAGCCTAACTGTCCAGATGAACCCACAGTATCCTGACTGCCTCGTCTCCAGGTGCTGTTACATTTTGTTGATAAAGGGCGGGAAAACAGGGAGTGTGAGGCTTCCCACAATGCCATGCACACCGTGCACAACCCAGGAGTGCCGCCTGGGGACAAGGCAGCAGCAGCAGTGGCCTCCTATGCAGACAGTTTGTGCTGGTCACGCAAACTTTCCTCCCCACAAAAGAAAGCAAAGACTGCGTGACAAGCCCAAACAATGACCCTATCCCTAAAAGCACTGGTTACCAGGACAAATGAAAATAGGGCAATCGTTGTTTACATCACATATTTAGAAATTCACACTGGCAATTAAAAAACATATATTTGTAACAAGAAAGAGCATGCATGTATAATTTAGCAGGGGCTGCTTCGGGGGGGGGGGGGGGGGGTGGATTGGGTGGTCAGCCACCCCCACAATCTGCCAAAAAATAAAAAATGAAAGCCATTTACACAGAAAATAAATAAATAAAAGTGCACTGGGCAGGTGTAAAAATTGTTGCTGTTTTTAGCTAAAATTAAGTAATAAAAAATATTTGCTAACAGCCATGCACCCTGCATGCACCCCCTGTTCAAAAATTCTGGATCCACCCCTGTTTGGTTACTGTGCCAAGTTTGAAATCTGCTTGAAATGACAGTTCTGATACTCTACTGACACCTGTCAATCATATTCAATCCACAGTTGCCACACTATCCAACATCGCAAGTGCTTTAACTTGTTTTATTGCACTGTGGTTTCCTAGCTCCTCCTCTAAGCTGGTCACCATACTGGCAAGTGTCTACACAGTTCTTAGCAGTTACGTTCTTGTTCTTGCATCAATGAGCCCGACTCCACCACTGTATGGTTCAAGTCTTGGCAGCTTTATAATAGTAAGTATGAATAAATAAATTATTACATGACTAAGACAGTTGAGAGGCCAATAACTAAAATCAGTCAATCAGAATGCTGGGGGGTGGGGAGGAGATACTTAGATGTACAGGTAGGTATATTTTAGTGATGGGGAGGTGAGAAGGCCTTTGAAATTAGCAATTTGGAGACTTTTTTGGTTAGAGATTTTCTGGCTGATTTTTTGGGGTAGAAAGATTTTGGCAGGGACTTTTTGAGGTTGGGGTTAATAAAAAGCATACCGTAACATTAGCCGAATTCATATTAGAGACGGAAAACCGTCTTAGACGGGAAACTCGTCTTTAGACGGAAAACTCGTCTGATATGAATCCGGTGAAGGACGAGTTTCCCGTCTTAAAGGAGAACGGAAGGTGAAAAACGAAGTTTTGTAACCACTTTTTAAATAAAGTAAATGATGTATCTTAAGGTAATTCCCTGGTAATAGAACCAAACATAGATTTCCGATGAAACTTGGTACACTTTTGTAACAAGTCAAGGAGATAATAAAAACGTGATAAAAAGAGGAGGTCACCGTGTTCGTTTCCACGCCACAATGCTGACGAGTGCGGTCATTTTGGCCCCTTTTGGCAAAAACCGTGCGCAGCAAATAAGCTCAATGTTTTTCAATGCAGCCGTGATATCGCACAGAGTTTGACTTTATTCCATTGTTTATTCACCGACGTTCCAGAAAAATGTCTTCGATTTCCTTTGTATTTACTTTACACTCCAAAGTAGATTCAAATTGGATATGCGGTGTGGGACCGTAGTGGCTCCCTCCGGAGAATTTAGTTAAATTGCCAAAAAACTGATCATAGATTTCTGCCCATCTTTTTCTTGTGTAATGTAGATACTGTTCTTATTAAAATTATGAAATAAAAAATGGGGGTCACCGTGCTTGTTTAGAAGAAAACGACCATTTATTGCCCAGCCAAGCTTTGTCTGAACGAAATCCTGTAATGTTCTGTATGTGCGCGCGCTCGCACTCGCGCTAAATGACGCGTGGCGCGCGCAAATGATGCAAGAAATTATACGCAGTAAGGATGCGCAATGCAATTGCAGGGAATCACCTTAACTAAAATTTGTAATATTTGTCCCTATAATCCATTGGTAAACTTGTTATGGACTGTAAAAGGCCCGCAACAATGACACGATGTACGTCCGCCATTTTGTCCGCCATTTTGAAGGCATGGGCGCTAAGCATGACGTCATTGCGCTCACTCGCAAATGCGTCAAAACTCAAAATAAATACTCCCGTTGAGATAGAAAATCATGGTTCATTCGTTGTTGTGGGCTGTTCGAATAGAACTCCCAAGGACTCTAATATAGGAAAGGAATAAGTTAACATCGTCTGCCATTAAAAGATAAAGCCCTTTTAAATAAATGGCTTGCTCAGATAAAGAGAGAAAATTTGCCGCAAATTTTTAATGAATTTACTAAACCTGACTAAACTCATCGAGAAATCTGTGGAAATCAGTTGCAAAATACAGGGACGGCTATAATTACACAGTACATAATCTATATTATCCCAGCATTAAAGGATAAAAACGATCATAAATGTTTCCGTCGTGGTACCTACATATTATTTTATACAGTCCCACGGCACTCTTATTCGAGTCCTCGCCTGACCTAATTAAGCCAACAATTGCCGTCTCCAACACTTCTGTTTGCAAACAGATCATTTCGAAACTAGGATGCTGAGTTATACAGCTAAGAAGGGGATCCTCCTCCAGATCTGAGCCAAATAATGAAAACATAGCATTACAAAATTCGTAACCGAGTGCAAGTGTACATGTCAGGGTTTACAGACACGTATAAACAATGGGCCATTCCATTTAATATCCGCACCCCCCCCCCCCCCTATTGAAGGATAAGGAAATCCTAGGGGGAGGGAGGGGGTCTTGAATATCAAATTTCCAAGGGGGTTAATGGCATTTTTTCTTTGTTCTTCGCATGTTTCCATGGTAATGCACAGATTTCCCGGGGGGAGGGGGGTATTGGCGTCTCTGAAATGTTTTATCTAAAGGGGTCTTACAGGAAATCCCTCAATAGGGGGGGTGCGGATATAAAATGGAATGGCCCAATAACAACATAGAGCAACACAAAATAAAATCAAACACGACAAATGAATCGTTTCTAAATCAGTATGTTTATTATCCTTTTAATTAACAATATTCACCTGCTACTTTGTCATAGCTTCGTCGATCTCCTGGCAGTACACACACTCTCTTTCTTGCTGAATTTTCCAGTTTTCGATTCGATATGTTCACAAGTACACCATGTGGTGTTTGACCTCCTTGTGCGATCTCGTCCTGGCTTTCAGCTGCTTCAGTATGCTCTCCGTCGGAATCCGAGAGATCTCACATGGGCTCGAACGAATACGGTTCAAACTCAGCCGTATTTATGGATGTATAACCGAACGGTATCTAATAAAATAATTCTCAGAAGTGACTGCAAATCCAAGAACGTGCAAGCGATCGATCGAGCAAAGAGCGCATTGACGTCACGACATGGTGACCGTGTATCCTTATTTGGAAGTAACCGGAAGAGAAAGCACACAAAATGGCGGACATTCAATTCCGGCGAATGCTGTTAGATTTCGGTCGTATTTGCAGTGAAATATGTATTTTTTTCGCTCATTTCTTCGAAATTATAGTTTCTACTAGTTATTTCTACAATTCTAGTTATTACGAAAATTATACTCTGTAGCCTTCCGTTCTCCTTTAAATTTATCCATCCATTTTCCTGTCTAAAACGACGGGAAAATCAGACGGAAAACTCGTCTTAGACGGAAAACCGTCTTAAATTCACATTAGACGAGAAAATCAGGACGGGTTTCCTGTTTGTTACACACTGTTACTGGAAATCCAGAAATTGCTTCTGGGATAGAAGTGTAACCTGGCCTCATACTCGTCCTAGTCTCCGACGGCTCTAAGCCATTTATCTGTCTAATTTTACCATCCTTAACCCATTGACTACTGGGCTTTTTCCAAAAACGTCAATCTAACGTCCCAGATGCCTATTTCTGGCCATTATCTCAACAGTTTAATGTCAAACTGTCTAAAACTTGGTTTAAAACACGGCAACTAACATCCCCTTTTACGTAGAAGCGACGAATTCAATATTTTTCTCGGGCATGCGCAGAAATCAAAATTTCGACATTTTATTTTGTGGTTTTGTTGGCCTTTCAGTCGTCTTTGTTCACGTTGAAAAAGTTTTAGCCTAAACGTTGGGAAAAGGGAATTTTTTTGACAAAGAGTGCCAATGGTAGTGAAGGTCGCGTTTTTTGGTGATTTTGGAGGAAAAAATCCAAGTTGTTTCGTGTGTATCTCCGGTCCAATTTAATGTTTCGTGCTCGTTTAGGCATGCTTTGTTAGACATTTGCCAACTCTATCCGTTGATTATCAAAAACATCCTCTGGCGTGAACAGTGATGACGTCACAAGTGGTACAAGTCTGTGGTCTCTTCTTGGCCGTTTATGGCCGCTTTAGTAGTCAATGTGTTAAATTCATATTAGACGGAATTTTGTCAGACGGAATTCTGTCTGAGACGAGTTTCCCGTCTTCTAATATGAATTCGCTAATTCTCAATTTTATGCCAGGCATTGGTATAAATTTCATTATGATGAATGCATGATGAATGAATAAAGGTAGACACGTATAAAACTATGCCATACTCTCTTGATGTTTTTCTTTTTTAACTTTATTTTTATGCTGAGAAAAAAGGGACTTTTTAGGGTTACGTTCTGGGCTGTTGGACATTTTTGGGGTATAGTACTTTTAGCTTGATGGGACTTTTTGGGGGTCTAAAAATTTGGTCTCATCTGCACCCCCTGTCACTAATATACCTGAGTAGCCCCCTGGGGTTACTCAGCAGTTTGTGACAAGATTTGACTATCTGAAATAGTGGCCCCCATAAGTAGTGATCTTGATCTGAGATGCTGATAAAACCAAAAGTAATGACCCTATAACATTACAGTACGTCGAACCTCCACTAACGGCCACCTCTCTATAGCGGCCACCTCTCCACAATGGCCAGGATTTTCCGTCCCAATCGTACGTCTATCCATACTTTTCACACTTATTGAAACCTCCCTGCAGCGGCCACCTCCCTACAACGGCCAGTTAATTCCGCCCCAGGGTGGCCGTTGTAGAGAGGTCCAACTGTATTTTGAAGCTACTTTTGGGATTCTATGTTATTTCTACATTGTAAGTTTTAAACGTAAAGTCTTTTTTTTCATTGCAGATTGCTGTTAGTGTTGTAAGTGGTATTCTGATAAGCTATACTAAACTGACGATCTCAACAATGATGTGTGAACATGGTAAAAAGGCATTGTTTTGGTGCGGGATCTTTATACAGACAGGTTCATGTATTGGAGCATTAGTCATGTTTCCACTTGTTAATATCCTGAAACTCTTTCACCAGGCAAAAAGTTGTTAGAGCAAATCTAATAATAAAAACACTTAAATATGAATTCAAAGGACTATAAACAATGAGGGCCGGCCTAGCTTAAAACCCAACTTTAAACTGACCAACCTAAATGTGTCACTTGACATCATTTTATACAGAAAACCCTGTTTAAAAAAACAATAATTTTTTTTCATTAGCTACTTCGACTGACCTGCTTATAAGTAGATTTAGACCTCATTAAATTATCTTAAACCACGACCTAACTTAGACTTCATTTAAATATCCGGCCCTGAGGGGTTTTTCAAGTACTGTATGGGCGGGGGATTTGGGGATTATTTTGAAACCACGTCATGAACCTCGGTCTCTACAACACTGTCGGGCTACCCTGGGGACTGAATTTAACTGGCCATTGTCATCATTAGCATATAGGGGGCTCTCACTTCAAATTAAAATTAATTTATGAATGTGTTGTATGTTAATAATTAACTTACAACACATTCATTGTTTTGTGTGGTGGCCATTTTAAATTTTTGATAAGCAGTTGGCAGTGTGAGGTCTGGAACCAAGAAATCTTCGGTAATAATTTAGCATTTTATTTTGTTAGCGTTAGTGACGTTAGTCATTCTCAGCACGCAATCGGATGTTCTGAGAATTTCTCAATGAGTGTTTGGTATACCTGTCTTTTATTTCCGAAGACGATCCGATGATTTCCGACCGTTGCCGAAGACATCCGGAGATTTCCGAAGATGAATCGAAGATTTCCGAACATTAACGAAGCGTTCGTATCCAGTTCTACAATGTGTTCAGACACGGTTTGAAGGATTCAAACACGACATATTGTGTTATTTATAGGTCTATGTTTCCTCGTATTGGTTCAAGTTTACATATTTTTCGAAATTGTGTCAGTTAATGCTGTAATAGCTCCAATTTTTCAGCCAGGCGTGAGAAATTGGTCCGTAGGCGTGGGCGGGCATGAGATCGAAGTTTTCGACCGACAGGCGTGAGAATGGCGTGAGAGTTGGCAGGCATAGTTTGGTTCCAGACCTTGCACTAGCCAACTGCATATTAATAATAATTATTCAAAATGGCTCCCATGCAAACTTTATTCGTTCTAATTTAATGTAGTTAGTGTACTGTAGGTTTGACTGTTCTAAAATGATAAGCTTAGTAAGCTCACTTTAGGAGATAACATTTTTCTGTGCATTTTATGTAAACTAGTTGGCTAGGGGGAATGTAGTTAAGCTGAAAGCTATAACAGGAGGGGGAATTTTTGTAATAAAATTAGGAAAAATAATATTTAAGTTTTTTACAATAATTATTTGCTTCTTAGCGGTATAAAGTAAAACTAGGTTGACGATTTTTCAAGACTTACACTTGCAAAATGATCATATTAATTTATTGTCAGTTGCAAAAGTATTTTCTAAGTATAATATTTTTTTAATAATGTATTATTAATAAATAAAATTATAGCGTATATCTTGGCAACCAATAGACCTTATTCATTATATTAATGGTGGTGGATTAATTATTATTTTATAATTATTCATGCTAATCAGCCTCCCTAGCCTCATTTTAGAGTAAAAATTATTTTGAATTTTGCACATGCTAACGAGGCTAGGGGGGCTGATTAGCATGAATATAAAAGAATAATAATCGGCCGCCATTTATGAATAAGGTCTAGAGGCAAATGGTTGACCTCTGAGATGCTAACAATTCATGACGTTTTGTGACAACTGTGTGTAATAAATAAAATTTTAATATTGTTTTATCACTGTTTTGACTTGTGAGCTTTTTGTTCTTTTTCAAAATTAGAATGACAACTTTCATGTTGTGGTGGGAAATACACACTGCCCTTTGTTGACTTTGTATTTTCCTCCTGTCTGGTCAACAGTGCTATGCGTAAACAAGTACAGTGAAATCTCCCCCCCCCCCCCTCCCCCCTGCTAATTTGTGACAAGTCCCTCAGCATAGATTTTTATGATTTTATTTCTCTATTTACTCCGTAGTTTTCATTTCAATTTAGAAGATATATCAAACACTTTCGAATTTCATCAAAAATACTTGACTGTGTCTCAGATTTTCAACCTTCTTCTCGGTGTTTTGTTTCCGTCTTTTGTGTTTGATATGTTACTTGAAGAGAAATGGCAGTCTACTTAACCATCACCGCCTGAGGGCCCGGTTGTTCAAAGCATGGATAACGCTATCCACCGGATAAATCACTATCCAACTGGTAGCGTAGTTCGTTTTGTTGACACTTATCCACTGGATAGCGATTTATCCAGTGGATAGCGTTATCCACCCTTTGAACAACTGGGGCCAGGCTTTTAGCTAAAACTTGAAAAGTGGCCATCCTGGATGCATGTTTCGCCATAAATTTGTTAAAGCTTTGGTGCACTTTTCATCATTTTCTCCCAGGATTGGGCATCCACGGGACACCCTTCTGGCTAAAAGCTTGTTAACCATAGGGTCACCATACCTCGTCCCAGTTTCTGTAACATGAAACAACAAGGAGTATTGCTACTCCCCCTGGATGGAATTACACCAGGCTGGCTTTCACTAGCGACATAAGCAGCAGATGCAGTAATGTGTTGATCATTAGTGCCTTTTGTTCTGTTTTGTTCTAACAAGGTACTAATGATCAACACGTTACTGAGTCTGTATGTTGCTTGTGCTTATGACACGTAGCGAGTCAGCTATATGATAAGTCGTATTGCATCAGCAGTAATGCTGACAAATATAACGGTCTGTATGGGAATTTTACAAATAACTTCTAAGAGATAGGAATATGGTCAATTCGTTGTCTGTATGGTTGTTTTGCTGATTTAAAACGTTTTTAGCAACTTTTTTTAAACAACCACACAGTGAGCAAGTAAAACACTGTGGAAGGAAGTAAGATAATTTTATTGAGTCCTAATGAGCTACGTCACAGATGGCGCATCTTGAAAAAATTGGCCAATTTTTTCAAGTTCTCCGTTCGCAATCCATCTTCTCCATCCTTGTTCCTGTTTGGTTTATTATTACCAGGGGGGGCTAGCAGTGAGGCCTGGGACCTAGTATATATGATTGCACATTTAAGAAATTTGGCCGAGCGAGACTAAGTACTGGTTTGTTTAAAATAAACATGGCGGACGATGGCGGACATGATGTGCGTTTGTGTTCGTTCAGAAATATTTTGGCGATTCCACGTTCAAACATCTATGGGAACGATTCGGTCGCTGTTTGACTGAACTTTGGTCATTGTGGGACACCATGGATGGAAATTCCACAGCAAACTCCCGTAGAGGTATGTTTCTCGAATGATTGACAGATTTCTTTACTTGTGCGATCATGTATAGCGGAAAAGCGGCAAGATCAAAGGGCGCTGCCTGCCCCCCCCCCCCCCCCCTGATTATTACCTTTGGTGTTTTTCTACCTTGGTAAACTATTATTTTGAGGCTTTCTTCAATTTGAAGGTGATTTTGCACTTTGCAAAAATGACTTAAAATATTGTGACAGCTCCTTTAAAATCTAATTGTAAAATCCCCATACAAACCCTTATATTCTTAGCCATTACTTCTCATGCAATATGGCATAATATAGCTGACTCAATGTGAGCTTGGGGCACCTGTGCTAGAACTGTACACACACAGCAGAAACAAACATTGTTTTCAAAACATTTTTATTTCTAAAATTCAAGACGTTATTTACACCGAGTATCACAATAATCTATTTATTATTATTCAACTACATGTATGCAAAGTGCTTAGTACCCACAACAAATAATTATCTGTGCCATAAAACTGTTCAAAACAATCATTATGTATAGCTTGCTTTCTTGATAATTATTTAAAAGCGTTTTATAACATATCAAAGAACTGGAAAATACATACATAATGCTACCTAAATTGAAATTTATTTTCATGTTATTAGAGTCCATTGTAAGCTTTCTGTTGAGAATCTTGCTTCAAGATGCTCTTTAAAGCTGAAAAAAGACAAGAAAAATATGTCAACAATAAATCGCTTATTGTTCTTTTAAGCTCCTCAACTTGAGTAGGTTAGTCTGAAGTGTCAGCCGTCTCCTTGCCCCGAACCCCCCCCCCCCCCCCCATGGGGCCTGGCCTGGGGTGAGGAGGCGGCTGACACTTCAGACTATGAGTAGGTATAATAACAAAATGTTGACCTGACACCATGAGCAGTTTAAATTTTTTTTCTCTTCCCGATTGTGTTTTTCTTCACATTCTTCACAAAAATTTGATGTAGCAAAAATGTCCTGTAATAAGGCACCTTAGGGGAGCAGGGATAGCACAGTGGTGAGAGTGCTCGCCTACCACCTGGGTTCGATTCTAGCCAAGAGTCAAGTGGGTTGGTTCTCACCCCATTCTTGTCCCCAGAGTCCGTGATCCTTTTGGTCAGCACCAAGAAATCACAACCTCTGGCTGGTACCGATTTTCTGAGCTTGCGCAGAGTACTCGTTTTCTATTGTCATTTATCTGTTCATTGTTTCAACAGCCAATCAAAAAATTTGTTCTATCTGTCCCCGCCAGAGTCCGAGATTCCTTCCTTGCTGACCAAAAGGATCGCGGACTCTGGGGATGAGAATGTTCTCACACTTGCTCCAAGGGTTTTTCTCCAGGTCCTATGGTTTTCCTCCCTCCACAAAAACCAATATTTCTAAATTCCAATTTGATCTGGAATCCGAAGGCCACTGGTTAATCAGTCGTAACAAGCATCACCCTCATTAAACGTCTTTATTTACTTGTTTCTGGGAACAAACCATGTCTAACATTCATCAGAGAGGGGAAGTGAACCTACCATCTTTATCACTGTCTGATAATCCACCTCTTGGAAATTCAACATCAAAAGTAATATAAAGATCTCCTTTAACGTGATTATTTTCATAGTTTGGCATTCCCTCCTCTTTCTTTTTGATGCGAGCTCCTGGCCATGTAATTTTTTCCCGCACTATATGTACCTGATGGTGAAGTTAAACAAGTCCATGTTAGTATAGCCAATAGGCCAATAATTTCCAAGGCTTGGGGGAATAAAACAAAATTAATTAATTATTCATCCCTCAACCTCATTTGCCTTGTGCTTAAAACAACAGAGCCTGGTTTTTCCACCTTCTAACTTTTTCCCAATTATGAGCTAGAACTGGAAGGTGTAATGACCCAATGGTTTGCATGTTGGTAGCCAGGATCATTGTGTTGTGTTTTTGGGCAAGATACTTTTACTCTCATAGTTCCTCTCTTCACCCAGGACTGAGGAGTACAGTGAGCTCTCTCTAAGACGGACACCATCGGGACCGGCACAAACTGTCCGTCTTAGAGAGGTGTCCGCTTATAGAGAGTTTATATACAGTAACATGACTGAAAAATGGCACGCAGGGACCAACACCAAGTGCCCGTCTTACAGAGGTGTCCGTCTTATAGAGGTGTCTGTTAAGAGAGAGTTGATTGTATATTATATTGGTACCTACAAATTGTTGGGACACCCTAACAAAATGCTGGGGGTACTCTGTGATGTACTAGCATTCCATCCAGGGAAAGTAGTAGTACTCCTAGTTGTTTAATGCTACTGAAACTGGGCACTTTGGCCCGTGCACAAGAAAAACTAAACTAGAAAAACATCGCAAATTATGGAGGTGTCAAACCCAACAGGGCGAATGCCTGACAGGAGACCTCTTAAAATTAAATTTGCTAGTAAGGCTCTATTCTACCTGAAAATCCTCCTCATAATAAAACATACATCGCCTGTTACAAACACACAGGGTATCAACCAAATAAAGATAACTCGTTAGAACAAAAAGATAAAAGGCTTTCAAATATTTCACACTGGGATCGAGGGATTTCCTACTTGCCTTTTGTGACACAATATCAACCAACAGTGCCCAACCTCAAACATGTTTAAATGGGAAAATGGCACTTGATACAGAACCAGCCATTACTAAAGGCAAATTTCTCAAAGAGCCACCACTCATTTCCTTTTTTTTTAATAAGGAAAATCCTTAAATTACATGTACATGCTTGTCAGAGCGAAAACCTGGGTATATAGAGGCGCAAATGTTTCCATTGTTAGAAGTTGTGTAGGCCTGTCACTCCTTGCTACTCCCTACATGTACTTTTAAAAGCAACTGTTCCCTCAAAACGTTCCGCTATGTACAAGAACTGTGCTAGCCGAGTACAGGTGTAGGTGACTACTAACCTTGTGTCCATCGAGATGATCAATGTCCATTTCAAATCCATTTAAGGCATCAACTAAAGCTACAGTAACATTTGTGTAAAGATCATCTCCGTTTCTTTGAAATTGCTCGTGCCTATCGAGGCAAAAGTAATCATTACTAATGCTGTCAATCCTACCACTGACAATAATAACAATAAAATCTCCAACACTACAGTAGTTACCGTAATTCTCTGATAATGAACTTTAAATCTCCTGGTTCACCGTCAATGTGAGGTTCACCACTGACAATAATAACAATAAAATCTCCAACACTACAGTAGTTACCGTAATTCTCTGATAATGAACTTTAAATCCCCTGGTTCACCGTCAATGTGAGGTTCACCTGTTAAACAAGGAGAAATATATACATTTTGATCGATGTTCAGTTGGAAATATGCAAGATACTAATGATGTATGAGTTCGTGTCTGACAAGTTTTAATCCATCACCTTGAATTTTGTATGCCTTGAGAACAACCACTTGACTATAAAATTTTAATACATAGATGTTATTGAACTAGCGTGAGGTCCGTATTGGGAAAATATTGGTCGAGTTCTTTTTTGCAAGTTTATGGACCGAGCCGAAGGCGAGGTCCATAAACTTGCAAAAAAAGAACTCGACCAATATTTCCCATAGCCTGCGAGCAAGCTCTCTTGGCGTTTTTGGGGGAAAAGAGAAAGAGCGGGGGAAAGAGAGCTTGCATTAATGTCTCAGAATTTTGAATGCCGCCTCCCAAAACCCCCCGCCGTTTCCAGCTTTTGAGCTGTCAAAATTTGGTCAATTGAAACTTCGTGGTCGTCTCAATTTTCTACGTAACGCAATGCCTTGTATTCGATCTCACACACTCGAAAGTCGTTTCTCGAAAAGTACAAACGGGTCGAATCGAAAAACATCTCTATCGATAGGGGTTTCAAAGCGCAGGACAGCTAGAATATTTGTTCCCCGTTTGTTAGAAATTCCGCTCTGAAATTTCAGTTGCAAGATTTTGCATATTTAATTACAAAAGCCAGTGTGTAGGTATTTCCCAGTATGCTACGAAAAATGTTGTTTCTCCGGAACTACCGTACCATTTGACTCGAGAGAGGTCTCTTTGGAAAGCATTTTCAAAGCGCTGAACAGAAAAAATATTTAGTACGTGCCCCTTCGAAGTTTACTTCCAAAAATACCTGAACTAATTTTTCTGCATGAGTGATAAACACTAAAGCGTCATGTTTGCAAAGAAGACGTCATCAATTAATTAATTTCCACCAATCAGCATTTTGCGTCGATTTTTTGAGCGCAGATATTCAAAACTCTGAGACATCGTTGCAAGCTCTCTTTCACTTTCCTGCCTCCCCGCCCCCAAAAAACCCCAGAGAGCTTGCTCGCAGGCTATATTTCCCAATACGGACCGAACAAGCTAGTTCAATAAAGTTTTTATTATGATGGCTTTTTAAAAACTTGCTGATAAATTAATGCAACCATTCTCGGCTAACGCACGCGCGCCAAAGCTAAGCATAGTCTTGCATTTTTCAGGCCACTTTGCGAAAAGTTTAACCGAAATTGTCCGCCAGACACGAGGAAACATGTTTCTACTTAATAGAAAACAATTTTGCAAAATACGGTCCGTATGACCAAAATATCGGTCCGTATTGCAAAATACGGACCGCTCAGGGAACCAATCAGAATGTTCCTTTTCGTCGTGGACCAGTTTGCCATATAATAAAATACAATACAAAACCATTTATTTGCATTTCACTTTGTCTAAATAAAAGCTATCTCCAGTATTTTCATGCCAGAAAATTTTTTTTAATGCTATGCTCTGTGATTGGTTTAAAAATCTTACACCACCTATTCAACCAATCAGATGCAAAACCAATCAGACTTGATCGCTCGCATTTTCCCGCGCTTGTCATTGGTTAACCCTTTCACCCCCAGAGTCAAACCTTGAGTCAATAAAAGTGGCTGTACCTTTTGCGTCTGTGGATGAAACCCTAGTATGTGACCATTCAATTGATAGCTATTGAGCAGTACTTTCATGTGGCAGTGTTCCCACTCATTTTGGAAAACAGGAGTCCCAAGGACCCCCAGTTCCAGTAACTGGGGGTCCTTTCTATTTTTTAAGGGTCCCCTAGTGAGAAAGGCATTTTAAGTGATATACACATCATGTAATATTACATGAAGTATTGACCGCTGACCATCAACGAGCCGAGAGTTGTTCGCTCGTTCGCGTGATTATCATTGTGATTCTTGCTTCGTTTTCGAGTTTGCAGCCAAATTTTCATAGTTTCCAGCTTGGAGAGGTAATGAAAAGGTAAAGGAAACTAGTGAAACTTTAACATTGTTTCTTATGTGTGTTTTGTATCTTGAAAAATCCTATTTATCTCAAGAGTAGACCAAACTATGAAAACACTCGAAATTTTGAGCGCTGATTTATGTGCGTCCCTGGGACGTACTGTGGCTAAAAACTGTGCGTCCTTTTTATTTTTTGTGCGTCAGATACGCACAGTTGTGCGTTAATGGGAACACTGATGTGGTACTGTTTATTATGCTGTACATGGTAGTTCTAACTTTCAAGTCTGTGGATGAAACCCTAGTGTGTGACCATTCAAATGAAAGCTATTGAGCAGTACTTTAACGTGGTACTGTTTATTATGCTGTACAAGGTGGTTCTAACTTTCAAGTCTGTGCATGAAACCCTAGTGTGTGACCATTCAAATGAAAGCTATCGAGCAGTACTTTCACATGGTACTGTTTATTATGCTGTACAAGGTAAGTTCTAACTTTCAAGTCTGTGGATGAAACCCTAGTGTGTGACCATTCAAATGAAAGCTATCGAGCAGTACTTTCACATGGTACTGTTTATTATGCTGTACAAGGTAAGTTCTAACTTTCAAGTCTGTGGATGAAACCCTAGTGTGTGACCATTCAAATGAAAGCTATTGAGCAGTACTTTCATGTGCTACTGTTTATTATGCTGTACAAGGTGGTTCTAACTTTTAGGTCTGTGGATGAAACCCTAGTGTGTGACCATTCAATTGATAGCTATTGTGCAGTACTTTCAAGTGCTGAGTGGTAGTGTTTCTCAAAATGAAATTCAGATTTTTTGCTCAATTTTGAACTTCTAAAGCACTCTTGAAAACCGCTCTATCATCTTCAATTCAAACTACATGTATCTCCATACCTTCTGCAATGAATGGATATTCTTGCCCATCTCTCATTCCAGGTTCCACCTCCACCTCTAAAAGTTTTTCCTTAGTGACGTAAGCGACAGCTGGACACTCGTCACATATATCCACAGGTGACATCTGAAACCTGCCTGGGCCCAGCTGTGTTGTTCTCATCTCTTGCCGACAGTTACACTGCCTTGTTCCAGGAACTGTTTGAGAAACTGGTTTGAAACGCAACACCTGCAGACACCAGCCAAAAAAATTATTGAATTTTAGACTCGCATGAATTTTGCTTGTATTTTTATAATGAATAAACAACTATTTTTATATAAATTATGTACAGTAGACTCCCAATAGGTTTTAACCCAGATAAATTAAAAAAACCTTCACTAACACACATTATTATTATTAATATTAACTCAAAACGTTTGTTGATTCCCCTGTGGGTTAGTTATCACAAATCTGCTGAGTTTTTTTAGGGTTTCACAGTACATGAAATCTATACCCTGATGTGATGTGTGCTAGCCTGGACAGGATCATGTGAACCAGTCCAAACAATTCAGCTATTCATCCTCACTCAATTAACACAAGCTAATTTTATCATGTTTCTAAAGACGACAAAAAAATCTTGGGTGTTGCAGTCTTCTGGGAAATGCAACAAATTATAGAGAGCTTGCCGGGTGACCTTTGACTTCACTTTCGTCCTGTGGTATACCTGTAGGCGCATAAAGCTGTAGAGCTACCTTATTCTCACCTATTTTTGCGAGCAGTAATTTTCGCGGTTTTTGCGATGTAGCAAAAAATAAAAAATAAACTAAGATGATATTTTCACAAAATGTTAAGCCTTTGAGCCCTTTTTTCTCCAAAAATCACAACAAATATGCAAAATACGGATCTGTCGATTTCGTGAAAAAATTAGTGCAAATAAGGTATACCTGAAGGAACTATCCTGCAACTGACCAACTACTGTACTCATTAACCAACTAAGCAGGGTTTCAGATAAGTTTTAAAGGCTAGGTGTCGAAGAGGAATTGCAATGGGTCAAAAGATATGGGCCTCATCAAATTGTCTGAAGTTTTCCATTAATTTGTCGGGCCAGGTAGCCGACCTTGTCAGGTTTTTACCTGAGACCTCTCTTTTATCTGGAACACTGAACTAAGGAACTATTTCAGTTTTCAAGCTCACCTCTATGAAGTTGCCATTGAAAAGTTCTTCTAACGTGACTTCTAGATCCATTTGAATGTCACTGCCACGGGGAACCTCTCTTTGATGTGAATGTTGTGCTCCATCAAAATGAAATCCAAACCCTCCAAAGAAACTAAATAGCAAACAAAAGCATGCAAGCAAATCATCAACGTGTCATGCTGTTGATATCATTGATACTGTTAATAAAAAGATATTTACTTTCTGTATCAATCACTAAGTAACACATGCTACTCAGCCCCAATAGTGATCAGCATCAAATTTCTCCTTGTGATATCAATGCATGATCAAGCTTACAGGTCTTGAGAATCAATCAATCAATCGATCAATCGATCCATCGATCCATCGATCCATCGATCCATCGATCCATCCATCGATCCATCGATCCATCGATCCATCGATCCATCGATCGATCGATCGATCCATCGATCGATCCATCGATCCATCGATCCATCGATCGATCGATCGATCGATCGATCGATCGATCGATCGATCGATCAATCAATCAATCAATCAATCAATCACTTTATTTTAACACGATAAATCAATCAGCAGAGCTGGTGGGGTCATTTAAGCAAATGATCACCAAAGATGAAATATTTCTAAAGACAATTTCTCCCAACAAGTTCTATGAGAAATGTAAAGAGACCAGTAAGGAGAATTTGTCTGTTGACATTAGGGCTTAAACAGGCCTTCTGATAGGGTGCGATTTAAAAATGCAAATTGTGCGATTTTTTCAGGGCAGATTATGCGATTAAAAAGGCCAATTATGCGATAATTATGTAAATTATGCGATTTTTTTCCGAGGCATTTTTAGGTCGTTTTAAAAGGTTTTAGGAGAAGAAAAACACTTTTGTGTTGCCCTAAAGACATTTTGAACACAAAGGAACAGTAATTAGGCATCTTGACATTAGTTGGGATAAATCAGAAGCTTATATGATAAGCTTCTGGATAAATTTAAACTGAGGTCTTCTGCACTATCAGTGCACCACGTTAAGAGTTTAAAGGAAAGAGCTAACATGGCAAATGAATGATCAGTATTATAACAACAAGTATCATAACAACAAGTATTATAACAACAAACCAACTTTTTAAATTTATTTTGCAAGGATCATTAATAATAACCAACACAATACATAAATACTAAAATATTATAAATATTGAAATATTATTCAATCCATAATTGAGCAGGCAGAACATTTACTAATATAACTACATTGTAAAAAAAAAAGATTTTAAGGGCATCTTTGTTTATATTAAAACCCCACAGTACATGTTAATTAATTTATACCATATGCCAGTCTGTTAAACTCACATCTCATAATAGTATTGTAACAAAACTAGCTTGAACATAACAAAACAGTCTTTCTCCCTGTAGACAGTGCTTAGTTATAGCAGTATTATATTTCTGAACACAACAAACCAACTTATTAAATTTGTTTTGCAAGGATCAACAATATAACCAACATTGAATTTTCAGTTTTTAAACACTTCATCCTGCTTCACAATTATATTAAAATATTATTTAATCCATAATTAGGCAGGCAGAACATAAACTTATATAACTACATTGTAAAAACGATTTAAAGGACATCTTGTATTATTTTAAAACCCCACAGCACATGTAGGTTAATTTATACCATATGCCAGTCTGTTAAACTCACATCTTATAACAGTATTGTAACAAAACTAGCTTGAACATAACAAAACAGTCTTTCTCCCTGTAGACAGTAGTTGATAAAAATGAATGATGCATACTGCACAAAATGTATCTGACAATCATTAACTTTTGCTCTTGTTAAGTTGACAGGAAAACCCATGCTCTGTAGTTATCTGATCCTTGACCTAAGCTTGGCAACAGTGACAGAGTTATCGAGGGGTGAAGCCTTAATTAATCTATTAATAATAAACGTCCATAGACAACGAGAGGGAGCCTTGTAATGCGAATGTGTTTTTAGCATATCCCTGTGACCGTTTGATAATGACTGATACAGTTTTGTTTATACTTTCCAGCCTTAATGCTGGCCACAGTGCCATGTAGACTCCCGGGGTTTGTATGTACATACAGCAT